>CM060323.1:23854800-23867300 GCA_030674155.1 Stramonita haemastoma | reverse complement strand
TGTTGCATTTTACACCCATCAGCTCAGTTTGGGGGGGGGGGGGGGGGGGTAAAACACCAGTGGTCGCATACACATACATCTCACCATTGGTGAATCTTGGAGCTCTAGCCAAGGAACAGGGTGTGTGTGTGGGGGGGGGGGGGGGGGGGGGGGGGGGGACAAAACAAAAAAGACCCCCCCCCAAAAAAAAAAAATCAGTGTTTACTGAGGCTGTTGGCTTCATGACAGAAAAAACCCTGATAGTATGTATATGACTTTTTTTTCTTCTCTGTTTTGATTTACCAACATGTGGCCGGGATAGCCGAGTGGTTCGCACACGAGTTTAGCTGGTGTCTGTTGAGGATAAGGAGCTGTGACCCGACGGCCGGCTGAAGGCTTGATTGACATTTACCTGTGGCCCACAAGTGTGTGACTGACCTACATGTGCAGGTGGATGATTGAAAACAGAGCATTGGGATTCCATTCTTGCACAGTCCTGGGCCTGACTTCAATGTACGGTGCGACAGGACTAGTTCAGGTTGCCTGCCTCTCTACAGTTTTCCTGTAGTTTCTGTGGAAAAGGAAGTCAAACTGTTCTGTTTATGGAGTCAAAGGTTGGCAGTTATGCTAGATTTTTCACACTGTGGAAAGTTTGAACTTTTGTCTCCAAAGCCACAGAGATATATTCAGTATGCAGATGATGTTGGAAAAAAAGAAGGAAAGAAGCAGCGACTGTGTTTTTGTGTGCAGGTTCACAGCTGGCCTTTTTGGAGGGGATGGCACGCACGCCTTGGGGCTGTTTCAGCACCAGTGCTACGTAGCACCAGTACCAGACTGAAGGACATGGGTGTCTGGTGTTCGGTGAGGCCACTCTACCTTATTATACAGTGCAGGCAGCGTGTGTGTGTCTATTTTCTCCACGGTGAACCATGTAGTGAGGGTCACCCCTTACTGTTACTTTCGGTTTGAAGAAACAAAGATGGGCTGTTAACCCACTCCCTACTGGCCAATGTTGACTATGCGGGATACCTAAGTGGTCAGAGCACTCGCTGCTTTCCCCCAGTCTAGTTAAGCAGCGTCGAGCGTGGTTAACAGTTGGTGACCGTTTGCGTGCCTTGGCTTCAGCACAGTCCCCCAGTTCATCCAGCTGTAAATGGGTACCTGCCCTCAAAGTCCTTCGGATGAGACTATAAACCGAGGCCCCGTGTGCGAACGCACGCAGAACATCTTGCGCACACATTAAATCTTGTTCTGCTTTTTGTAAGAGTAGTCCATTGTGTGCCAGTGGGAACAGATGACATTTACAAAACTGCATACACACGGGGACTGGATGTAAAAGAGCACAAGAGTGCTTATTCCATTATCCTCAATATAAAAGAATAAATTAATAAACAAAATAAGGGTCAGGGAAGGTAAAGCCGCGAGGAAGAGGAGATGGGCACCGCCCTCAACATGCTGGCCCTAGAGAAGCTGAGGTCTCTGATGCCTCACTCCCCTATGACCGACTAGGTTATGGGATACCTTTACCTTTTTACCTTTACACCTATATATCTGTATACTAGCTGTTTGTGTTGATTTAGTTTAACCCTCTTGCATTCAAATTCTCAAAACTCATATCGCCCCTAGACTTTGCATTCCATCACGAAATCAGGTCAGGCACACATTTCCTCCTTCTAAGTACATACCAGCAGCTATCTCAGCAGGCTTTGGACTTCTGGCCTGATAGAGCTTTGGCATGTGGTAGTGATTAGTGATGGAAAACTACTCTGTGTAAATCCCTGTTCGGACTCAGGGGGGGCAATTATTCATTCCCGGCAAATCCCGGTTCGGGACTAAGAAGGTTAAAAAAAAAAAAAAAAAGGCCAGGATAATGAGATAAGCACTCCTGTGCTTTTTTACACCCAGTCCCTGTCTGTATGCAGTTTTTTAAATGTTGTCATCCGTTCCCACCAGCACACAATGGCCTACTTTTCTGAAAAGCAGAACGGGTTTTAACATGTGGCCAAGATGTCCTGCATGTGTTCGCACACTTAGGGTTATGGAGTCCATGAAACAGTTGTGGATGAAGGGTCATCTCTAGGGTTAGAGTTCAAGGCACCAGCTG
This sequence comes from Stramonita haemastoma, assembly GCA_030674155.1. NCBI lineage: Eukaryota > Metazoa > Mollusca > Gastropoda > Neogastropoda > Muricidae > Stramonita > Stramonita haemastoma. The sequence continues at coordinate 23,865,217 of CM060323.1, read as the reverse complement.
CAACTGACCAGCTAGCTTCCAAACTGGACCTCCAGTCCTGTTAATGATGCTACATTGTTTGTATGGGTTTAGGTTGATTGGTACCCTACAGCAGTATTACATGATGTTTGTTGAATATGTGACAGTGACTGTATTTTCCAGGTTACAAACCATCATTTTTTTAAAACCACACCAGCCTCTTTCCACCGGCAAGATTATAGAATAAATTAAGTTTTAAAATGCTTTTGGCTTTTCCCCCAAAAGCTTACTTATAGCAAAGGTAAAGGAGGAAGCAGCATGATGTTCATTATTTCATCATAAAAACGCATTTTATATATATATATCTATATCTATATATATCTATATATCTATATATATATCTGATTCAGAGTCACTTGTTCTGACTTTCAGGTCAGCGAGTATCACACTATTTTCAAACGATTGCTGAAGATGAATGCCATTTTGGATTAAAGGCTTTCGGCATCTCACAAGAATTGCATTTTAGTGCTAAATTTATTTTTTTTAAAGGAAAAAGAAAAAAAAAAGAACACATATCATTTGACATCCAGCCTTGTAAAGGCAGGTGTTCACTGTAAACTGTGCACTGGAAATGGTCTGATGATGTAACAACTGTAACAGGAACAGGATCAATAACTTAGTTACTGACTTATTTCAATTTCACGGCCTGTAGTCCAAGCGCACCTGGTGTCTGGGACAGCATGGTCAACAACCTGGAAGGTATGGAATAGCTGTGCCAGTCATTTTGCCCAGATGTTTGTTTTAAAATGTGTTGAATGGCTTTGTAAGTACCTTCTTCCATAATAAAGTTGTAAATGATATTTGCTTTGTACTTTTTTTTTTTCCAAGACAGGTGAAGTAAACCCCAATCGTATCTTTTCAAAATCATTCCAATTTGTCCTCACCCCATGATCCCAACAAGTGAAGTAAAAGCTTAATTTTAAATTTCTGAATTCTTGGAGATTGGTGTTTACTTGTACTACAGCCTGGCATCTATCTATCTATCTTCTTCTTCTCTGGAAAAGAGAGATTACAGGCCCCTCACCAACCACCCCAGAGGTTAGTTTGCTTGTGTAGTAGACCAGGCGTGGGATTTCTCCTCTTTACATCAGTGCTTAACCCTTTCCCTGCTATCATATTTTGCTCAGGCACATGCTGAACAAAACAGATCGAGCGTTGAATCATGACAAACAGCAATCGTCAACTGAGCATTGCGGGTGGCGGTTTCTATGACGAACACTGTTTGTCAACAGTGCAGTAAAGAGGTCAACATTTCCACCGTATTTTACTTTTTCCCTCATTCCACCATTTTAAAAAATTTTCTTCTGTTCAGCAGTTGAAATAAAAGTTCATGCAAACAGCATTTAAAATGATCAGAAAGAAAGCGCATCACCTTTGACTGTTGAGAACTTGACCCATATTCTGACGTCACTTTCGGAATACGCAAACGTTTTCCAAATGCAAATGAGATCGACAACCTGGTCACCATTTCCACTTTTAACCAGTCAGAAATCTCTTCACCCAGAGTTTCAAAGTCCATGTATAAGGTAATAACATTCCAAAGACACCTCAGTGAACTCCAGCAATCATTGGGAAGAGGCAACTTGTGCAGATAACATTATGTCAGACACGTTTCTTTCGTAGTCTTTCTTCATTAGATGCTTCCAGCAGAGGCAGCTTTGCACTGCTGGGAGTTAAAGGCTTGGAAAAGATTAATTTTCAACTGAAGTGCAATTGTCGCAAAGTGCAATTGTCGCAAAGTTCTGTTTAGATTACTTGCACTTTTGTGATTGTAACAAGTGTTGGTTAGGTTTTCCTCTTCTTTTTTCCCCATCTAATTTTTTTTCGGTGAGTAAAATCCCATGCCTGGTAAACCGCAAGATGCTTTGCCCTGACAGGGACAAAACCCTTCATGTTTACTGCCTGAGAAGCTTCAAGAACTTTTTTTTTAAACATTTTTTTTATTTATTTAAGATAGCTTATCAGCTTGTAAAAGTGATTTTTCTCCCTTGATCAAAGTTGTCGGTCTTAAGTAAAACAACCCTAGAGGTTGTTTTGCCGATAAAGATAGCAAGACAGACTACTTGGGCCAAGGGGGAAAACTTTTATAAGCTGACAAGCTATCTTGAAGTCTGTCAGGTTGTAAATGTGAATTTTTTTTTTTTTAATGTCCCATTTGTCAGGGGGGAGTATGTTGCTGTCAGCTGCATAAGCAGACTAACCTGTGGGGTGTGTAAGGCAGCAGGGGAACTGACAGTTTGCCTTTTCCCCAATTTTCCAAGGTAGGGGAGGTTTGATGTGGCTCTGCTGTACCCACCGCCTCCCCGACCAACCACCCTAGAGATTACATTACTTATATAGTTGCCAAACGCGCATCTGAACACTACTCGCACTTCTCTCAACCAATCACAATCCAGCACTCGAATTCATGGAATGCATGCTTTTATTGCAACACACATGACACACTGAGAAAATACATACTGTGTGTGTGTGACATGTGAGACACGCCACAAAACACACACACACACATGGTGTACACCATTACCAACACACACATGTATGTGTTGGTAGTGGTATATCCCCCCCCCCCCCCCCCCCCCACACACACACACACAAAAAAAAAGGGACAAAGTAAAGCTGACATGCTATTGAGACAGAGAACCATGAGATACCCCCAAGTTTGAAATGAACTGGGAAGTGCAAAACTTTGAATACTCCCCAATGTGGGGTTACCATGTCTGACTATATAATCCATCTATCTCCTCGTTCTTGGCTCTCAGTACCACTTCTGTTGGCCATACAGTGTCAGCTTTTCCATGCCCCTTATCATGACTGACTATATACATCCATCTATCAGGCTGGAGAACTTAATCCAAACCCTGTACAGACCTGTAGAGAGGAGCATGGGTAAAAATCGTAATTGGAAAAGGGGGGGATCCAAAGGGCAAAGCCCTCAGTCTCAAATACATTTACTTGCTTTTCCTGGCTACTAATATCGGATGGCAGAAAGAACTTGACTCAATAACATCTTTTTTTTTTTTAATCTGATTTTTTATTTTAAACTTACCCATTTTGGAAAAGGAAAGAACCACAGTTTGTTCTTCTTGAAAACATTGACAGTCTGTGAACTGATCAGAGGTGACCCCTAAAGCTGACTGGTGGACTGAAATGGTTCCACTGCAACTGATATAGTTCAGTCTTTCCACTTATTATGGACTAGGAATTTATCTTCCTAGTGTCGATGCTAATCACATAATATGTGATTATTATCACTTCTCTGTGTTCGCGCCATATCATTTTTGAAATGACAAATAATTTTCTGCCTTTATCTACAATCTTTACCAACTGAAAACACAAGTTTTTTGATGCAACTAAAGATGCACACCCAAATCATTGAAAATGAGAATATGATCTATCAACAACGACGAAAGCTTTTCCTATAAAAAATTAGTCTAAGTAAGACAATTTGTTCAAGTCTCCAAAAATTAAAGAGAACAGTTCTCCAGCCTGATGTACACCTTACAAAAAAATTACTGAGCAAAAGTTTCCCCTTAAAGTTACCTACCGATCCTTCTAGCCTAAAAAGGAATTCCTATACCGTATTTTCTGGGTTTTGAGCCATTTTCACCTTCATTTATGCAATGAAAGCCACCTAATGAATAGGTTTAACTTCAATTTTCCCAAGCTATTGTCAGCAACAACATCAGATTCTTTAACATCATAACTGGTGGGGTTAGAAGTGCATTCCAAGACAGCAGTCTCTATGATCTTGACCGGTGGGCTTAGTAGTGCATATCATGACAGCAACGACAGCAGTCTCTTTACAATCATGCCGGCGGGCTTAGTTGTGCATTCTAAGATCAATTCCATCAGTTTGGCACTCAAGTAAATGTCTTACAGGCTTAGAATTACATAAATTTCACCAAACAAAAAGTGTTTGCAGTCATATTGCCTGCTCTGATGTTCACTTAAGCAAATCTCAGGTTTTCCAACAACTGTTAACGGTATCAGCCCTCCCAAAGTCTCATCCCGCATTGTATTTTGGCCAAAAAAACAGCAAATCAACTGCTACTGAATAGAATAGGCTTTCCATTGGATTTTACTAGACACTGTAATGGAAAAATTAGTTTGGATAAAATAGGCTTTTCTTCAGAATTGACAAGGCGCTGTGCATTGGAAAAAAGTCTGGAACAACCAATACCTGACACAACAATGGCCTGCAATTGGATGGCTACTTCAATAATCCTGTTGCTATGTATGTTTTCATCTTGCAGATAACAAAAGTTAACCCAAAAAACCCCACCCAAAAATGCCTGCATATGGCTTTGAAACCATTTTAGGAATTTTTGCCGATGACTCCAGTGCTGGGGCATAGAAAACAGTGCTCCTGATAACCCAGAAAATACAGAATTCCATGCACAACACTATACATAAGACTTAGCCTATTTTGACCTGAAGAGAAAAACCTGTCTGCACTGGAACAGAGAGAGGTGAGGTGGCAGTACAGCTCAGTCACACACAGCATCACTCATCATCTGAGGGGATAGCCTAGTGGTCAGAACAGTGTACTCGCAATTTAACGACCCGGGTTCGATTCCCGGTTGAGGGGATTTTTCCTCTGGAGTTAACATCAGTGCTGACTCTACTCCCCCTAAAAGTCTTGCGGATGAGACTAAAAGCCGAGGCCCCGTGTGTGAACGCAAGCAGAACATCTTGCGCACACGTTAAATCCTGTTCAGCTTTTCGTAAGAGTAGGTCATCTCGTGCCGGTGGGAACAGATGACATTTATAAAACAGCATATACACGGGGAATGGATGTAAAAAAGCATATGATTGCTTATGCCATTATCCTCAATGTAAAATAAATAAATAAATAAATAAGGGGTACATCTTGCAGCCTCTGTCCAGGCTGAGTGAGCCTTTCAGGTGAGAATTTTTCCCTCCAGAGTTTAAACTGGTTAACTCCATTCTCTTGCACGTCTTTCGAATGTGGCCACAAAGCAAGATCCTGTGTGTGAACACACACATGCACACACACACACTATCACATACACACGTTGAAGTCCATCTGTCATGGAAAGAGTAGGCCAGTAGCATGAACATTTCTGGCACAGCATTTCCAGAAGGGTCGTGTATACATGTACTGCCACCACCTCACTCCCTACACCTGTCATCAAAATTTAAACACTCTATCAAATATACCTTCATTCCTACTCTTACACTGCACTGCCTCCCCACCAAAACCTAACATAACACATGATGAAATAGCAGCATGGGTGAAACTGTCCCCCCAAAAAATACAAAGAAAGAATGGATGGAATCCAGGAGCCAACGGACTCTGGTCAGCATTGAAAAGAGTTGGTTAGGGTGGTCAAGAATTGGAAGTAAAACCCTCATGTGAAAAGTTCAGAGCTGTCTCCTTTATAAATTAATCTGGTTTTTTGTTATATATAAAAATAACTTCATGTATCCTTTCCATTCTATATTTTCTAACTGCTGTTCACAGTTTCAAGAAAAAACAAACTGAAAATACACCATCTCTTCTAAGAAAATCTCATCCTTTGGGATTTTTTTTTCATATATTTTATCACAAGAGTACTAAAGGTGAATGGTTATGTCTTCTGTTAAATACTCAGGACTCCCACTGAGAAAAAGAAAAAATCTGTGAGATGTTGGGGGATAAAATCAGCACACAAAATAATGCAATAAGATGCACATTTGAACGGTTTCACACGTTGTTCATACAGATTACTTCCTTTAGCTTCTCTATTTCATTTCTTTTTCTTCTTCATCTGACCTAGGCTGGGGTGTGCTACCGATATATTTCCATTAGTATTTTTATTTATCTGTTTATTTATGGATTCATTTTCAAGATACAATTTGCTGTTTCTTTAGTCTTTTTCACACAACTAAGTAGCTTGGCTTTCAGCTTCATGCAAAACTTTACTTCAGACTATGAAATGATTTTAAATCATTCCACAAGACTCCACAAATATGGATATGCCACTTTTTGGTGGTGGTTTTTTTTTTTTTTTTTTACTTTTTAGACCATCTCACATAAACATTTATTTTTTCTCCTTGTTCAAAGAAACGTGATGCAAGTCCCCATCCTATATCTATGTGAGTAAGAAAGTAAATTTGATAAAAGCCATAGATATTGTTCTACTCATCTTATCTTTTGCAGTTGTACTTTTCATGACTGAACATGATCATCTGTCAACTTCTTGCCTATGGATTGCTCATGATGGCTCACAAAGCCGGGGAATGGGATAGCCTAGTGGTCAGAACATTGCGCTCGCAATTTGATGACCCAAGTTGGATTCCCGTTTGAGGAGATTTTTCTCCTGGAGTGCTGTCTCCACTCCCCCAAAAGTCCTTCGGATGAGACTATAAACCGAGGCCCTGTGTGCGAATGCACACAGAAATCTTGCGCACACGTTAAATCCTGTTCCGCTTTTCATAAGAGTAGGCCATTGTGTGCCGGTGGGAACAGATGACAAGATTTACAAAACTGCATACACATGGGGACTGGATGTAAAAAAGTACACGAGTGCTTATTCCATTATCCTTTTTATAAAAGAATAAATATATAAATTTGTTGTCAAAGAAATTCACCTTTATAAATATCTCCTCTGCACACCCCAACCCTCTCAGTAACAGAGCCCATGTTTGCAAGATGAAATTTACTCCAAAGGAACCGAGAGCCTAAAAAGTAATGATCTTTCTGCTACAGTTTGCAAACTGACAACTGACCATATTCAGAGAAATGGACTTCTTTGTTGGTAACTTTCCCCTTGGTTTTTTTTTTTTTGGTTTTTTTTTTTTTGGTTGGTCACTTTTCTGAGAAGTAAATAATGATGAATCTTTCTGTTATCCTCTTCCTGTTTATTGACCCAACAGTCATTTTTAATGGAAGGATTATAATACCTACAAAATGCCCATTTTGATGACAAAGAGCACTAGAGGATATTAATTAACATATATAGGGATCTCTGCTTCTCATGGAAAGATTATCTGCAAAATGCCCATTTTGATTACAAAGAGCACTAGAGTATAATTGACATATCTATATGGGCAACTCCGCTATGAAGAGGATCAGTTTCACCCATGCACTGAACATACTCTAGCCCTGTCTGTCATAACTCGACTGCTTTCCCAAACTGTCATCATCTGGCCTTGGGGTGATATTCAGGGGGTGTAGTCCTGTGATCCGCATGGCTGAAGAGAGTGGAGGAATCCTTCAGTTATGTATCTGCAACACAGACCAGACCAAGGCCTATAGCACACACAAAAGCACAGTTATTTCAACACAGACCAGACCAAGGCCTGTAGCACACACAAGCAGTTATTTCAACACAGACCAGACCAAGGCCTATAGTGCATACACAAGCACAGTTATTTCAACACAGACCAGACCAAGGCCTATAGCACACACAAGCACAGTTATTTCAACACAGACCAGACCAAGACCTATAGCACACACAAGCACAGTTATTTCAACACAGACCAGACCAAGACCTATAGCACACACAAGCACAGTTATTTCAACACAGACCAGACCAAGACCTATAGCACACACAAGCACAGTTATTTCAACACAGACCAGACCAAGGCCTGAAGAAAAAACACAATTATTGCAACACAGACCAGACCAAGACCTGTAGCACACACAAAAGCACAGTTATTTCAACACAGACCATGATATGTAGCACACACAAAAGCAGAGTCATTTCATTCAATACCAACTTTGAAAAAATAAAAATAAAAACCTAACTTTGCTGATCTTTAGAAAAAATTCACATAAAACAGTAGCAACTAAAAACACTATTACTATTCCCTGTTTTAAAACAAACCATTCTTAAAAAAAAAAAAAAAATGAATCCTTGCTTCTGTCAATAGAACTGTAAGGTTCATTATTCTGTCAGTAGAGTTGTGAGGTTCATTATTCTGTCAATAGAACATTGAGGTTCATTATTCTGTCAGTAGAGTTGTGAGGTTCATTATTCTGTCAGTAAGTTGTGAGGTTCATTATTCTGTCAGTAGAGTTGTGAGGTTCATTATTCTGTCAGTAGAGTTGTGAGGTTCATTATTCTGTCAGTAGAGTTGTGAGGTTCATTATTCTGTCAGTAGAGTTGTGAGGTTCATTATTCTGTCAGTAGAGTTGTGAGTTCATTATTCTGTCAGTAGAGTGTGAGGTTCACTATTCTGTCAGTAGAGTTGTGAGGTTCATTATTCTGTCATAGAACTGTAAGGTTCATTATTCTGTCGCAGAGTTGTGAGGTTCATTATTCTGTCAGTAGAGTTGTGAGGTTCATTATTCTGTCAATAGAACATTGAGTTCATTATTCTGTCAGAGAACATGAGTTCATTATTCTGTCAGCAGAGTTGTGAGGTTCATTATTCTGTCAGTAAGTGTGAGGTTCATTATTCTGCCAATAGAACATTGAGGTTCATTATTCTGTCAGTAGAGTTGTGAGGTTCATTATTCTGTCAATAGAGTTGTGAGGTTCATTATTCTGTCAGTAGAGTTGTGAGGTTCATTATTCTGTCAATAGAACATTGAGGTTCATTATTCTGTCATAGAGTTGTGAGGTTCATTATCTGTCAGTAGAGTTGTAGGTTCATTATTCTGTCAGTAAGTTGTGAGGTTCATTATTCTGTCAGTAGAGTTGTGAGGTTCATTATTCTGCAATAGAACATTGAGGTTCATTATTCTGTCAGTAGAGTTGTGAGGTTCATTATTCTGTCAGTAGAGTTGTGAGGTTCATTATTCTGTCAGTAGAGTTGTGAGGTTCATTATTCTGTCAGTAGAGTTGTGAGGTTCATTATTCTGTCAGTAGAGTTGTGAGGTTCATTATTCTGTCAGTAGAACATTGAGGTTCATTATTCTGTCAGTAGAACATTGAGGTTTATATTCTGACAATAGAGCATTGAGGTTCATTATTCTCAAGATCACTGCGCATACAACCATCTTTCACCAAGGAGGCAGCCACACTTCATCTACAGGGGTTGTGTCTACACATGATCATGATGCCAGTGTGCCCTGTGCTGTGATTTTTAAAAAGAAAAAAAAAGAGTATCAATCACCATTCTTGTGGTGACAACATGTTCTCCCCAGAGAGAGAGAGAGAGAGAGAGAGAAACAGAGAGAGAGAGAGACAGAGAGAGAGACAGAGAGAGAGATTGAGTGATTGATTGATTGATTCTTTTATATCGAGGATAATGGAATAAGCACTCTTGTGCTTTTTTTACATCCAGTCCTCGTGTGTACGCAGTTTTGTAAATGTCATCTGTTCCCACCGGCACACGATGGCCTACTCTTACGAAAAGCAAAAAAGGAGAGAGAGAGAGAGAAGAGAGAGGAAGAGAGGAGAAAGGAGAGAGAGAGGAAAGGAGAAGAGAGAGGAGGAGAGAGAGAGGAGAGAGAGAGAGAAGAGAGAGAGAGAGAGAGTGAGAGAGAGAGAAGAGAGAGAGAGAGAGAGAGAGAGAGGAGGAGAGAGAGAGAGAGAGAGAGAGAGCTGTACAAACTCCACAGGGATCTGCAGCCATTCTGTGCACTCACTGGCAGTGATCCTGGTCCTCCATGCATGAAGCAGCAGCAGCAGCAGCAGGAGGAAGGAGCTGTTGAGGGGATGGGCAGCACATGCTGAGGGCCCAGGCTGAGCAAGGTGAAGGTCAGGGGTCAGGTGGGTTCAGCCTGGACACCAACCGTCAGCAATGCTGGGCAGACATGGCGGTGGATCCCTGCGGTGACTGACCTGTCCACAGAAAACACACAGATTCACCACTGAGTGACAGCAGCAGGACACACATCACCACCAGAAAGGTCAATGAGGCGGGATAGGGCATGCAGGAAAGCCTAGGAGTTAGAGTGCTGCTGGTGATCTAATGGCCCAGGGAAGCAACAGCTATAGGGGATTTTACCTATGCAGTTTAACACCAGTACTGACTCCACACCCTTGAAAGTCCTTCAGTTAAGAAGCAACAGCTATAGGGGATTTTACTCATGCAGTTTAACACCAGTACTGACTCCACACCCTTGAAAGTCCTTCTGATAAGACTTTTAAACTGACTCTCGAGTCCTGGGCGATCGCAGGGACCAAACCAACACTGGAAGGGCAGTTTGCGAATCAACAGTTCCGTGCTCTTCTAGTTGGCCTACCGAGGGATTTCACGGAGTGCCACAGTGCCGGACCTGTAGCAGTGAGGTTTCTTTTCTTCACACTACCTGCGGCAGGGGCACTCTTGCCAGTGGCTTTGGTTGCCAAATGCTTTCCCTCCAGTCGACTTCTTCTGGCTGTCTGCTTTGTACAGGCCATGGTTAATGCTGAATCGAGCCTTCTGCGCAGAGTCAGGTAACACGATGATAAACCATGACCGCGGCGGAGAACCGTTGCTTTCAGCGTGGTATGGCCGTTGG
>CM060323.1:23747300-23852300 GCA_030674155.1 Stramonita haemastoma | reverse complement strand
AGAGTCGTATTCCCGCGGATGGAGTAGATCACCTTCTTGTGTTTAGCCTTTTGCAAAATTAATGGTCTTCAAGTGCTCTGCGGCCCGGGCTGGCTAGCATAGAGAATGTCGCACTGGCAAGCTTCGCACAACGCTTTGCCTGCAGCATCCAGTTTGCGAATGTGCTCGCCAATCCACACATTTCGATCTCCAACCTTGACTTCACCATCCGCCCACTCCCATTTCCATGCATTTTTGCATCCTCTGTCATCATAAGCATGAGTCCGATCCACGATCGTTCTCCGCATATGCTAGCCATTTTGAAATTTTGCACATAGGCTTAGTCCTTGATCGGCTTTAGCTAGGCTACCGTGTTTAGTGAGTGAGAACTGAACCCTTTGACGACACTCGCACCATTTGAGAATTTCATCTGGTTTCGTGTTTTTTTTCCCCAGATTTTTTTTGAAATCAGTTTTAAAAAAATCGGAAATCCGCGGAAACGCGGAGAATTCTATGCTCTGCTCTCTCTCTCTCTCTCTCTCTCTCTCTCTCTCTCTCTCTCTCTCTCTCTCTCTCTCTCTCTCTCTCCCTCCCTCCCCCTCCCTCTCTCTCCCTCCCTCTCTCCCTCCCCCTCCCTCTCTCTCCCTCCCCCTCTCTCTATTTACAGCGTGGACCTCTAGGGACATAAAAGTAAAGTCCTGTTACATTGTAATATGCACGTCTTTTTACAGACTATTAAAAATGACTTAAAATGTAAACATAAAATACAAGTAATAGCCTACTAAACATGTGGTCTCCACTTTTTTTAACTGTTCATCTATAATCCAATGAACCTGTTATTTTTAAGACAAACGCTAGTCATTGCTCTGTGTGTGAGCATTTGCTAGCACACTGTGATTGGCGCCTATCTATCTATCTATTTTTTTAAATTTATTTTACTATTTTTCACAGTAATTTCCCATTGGCTTTTAAGTGAAGTCTTGTTTTATTGCAATATGCAAATGTCTTTTACAGACTGATTATTATTAAAAACGACTTCAAATGTATACAAACAATACTGAGCACGTGGTCACCTCAGAATTTTAACATCTCATCTACTTCTTTAATTCTGTAATTTTTCCTCAAGTCAAACAATCGCTACTCAGCCTGTGAACCTTTGCTGGCATGAGGTCACTGCCACATATTTCTTCTGCTAGTTTCGTCACACTATTTCCTCGCTGGCTTTTAAAAAGCCCCCCGTACTTCAGACTACTGCTAAAATGATAGGAATAAAACCAACCTGTACCCTCTACTTCTCTGCGTAAATAACAAAATAGCTTCTTTCTGCATTCGTCAAGAGAGAAAAAAAACAACAGAAGAAATTGTGTGATTTCCCAAAAGAGAAAAACAGCGCCACCATATGATATGCACCACTGACAACAGTAAACTGTCAACATTGCATAATTATGACAGCACTGTTCCTCTCCCTCAAAAATCACACAATCTCTTCTGCGTTAGTGAAGACAGAAACACCATTCTGCCGCGAAGAAAATTGCGCCAACAGTAAACTGTCAATATTGCAAACGACAGCTTCGTTTTTTTCAATTTTTAAAAAAGATCTGACAGTTTTCTTTTGGACACTGAGCCGGTTTCTGTCAATAAACATGTTTACATGTTTATCTGCTTACGCTGGTTCACACTTTTCTGCATGAGATTAAAAAAAAAAAAAAGCCATATACGTAGGATCAGGATTTACAGGTACTTTTCTCATTACAATTAGCCTACCGGTTTGCTTTCACACTGCATCATCATACATGTATGCATTGTTTAGAAACATAACCCTGTCGTTATTCAGTCTCATTTACCCTCAATTGTTTTAAACGAAAAACAAATCCTACAATATTTTTTCTCAGACCTACCCAGTATTTATAAGTTTTATTTGCATGACATTTAAAAAAAACAAACCCAGAACATTTTGCATAAGATTAGTTCTAACATAACCTGTATTTTAAATCTAATTTTTTTTAATGTACAAACCCAGAACACTTTCCACGAAATTAGTTCTCAAACATGACATAACATTTTTTTCCTTATTTTTTTTGTGCTAGCCAAATTTTTCACGTTCATATGTAGCCTATTTAAATTGATTTGATTGTACAGCGCAGTGAGCCCATGTATTTTTGGAATTCGCGCTATATAAGCCTCCATTTTTCATTATTGTTGTTGTTGTTGTTATTATTATTACCTGTATTTTTAAGTGTTATTCGCATTGAAAATATACAAACCCGAAACACTTTCCACAAGATGTATTCTCAAACATAACCTAATTTTTAAAGTCTGATTTGCATTTTAAAAAATCCACAAACCCAGAACTCTTTCCACAAAATTTGCTCTCAAACATAACTTGTGTTTTCAAGTATTAATCGCATTAAAAAATGTACAAACCCAGAACAAATTCCACAAAATTATTTCTCAAACATAAAAAATCGTACTGAATGTCAAAGTCATCCGGATGAGACTAGAAACCGAGGCCCCATGTGCGAACGCATGCAGAACATCATGTGCACACGTTAAAACCCCGTTCCGCCTTTCGGAAGAGCAGGCCATCGTGTGCCGGTAGGAGCGGATGACAAAATTATTTTTAAAAAACAAAAAAACCCAGCAAGCACACAGGTGTCGTGTTTAGGCACCATCCCTGATGAAATATAAAAAAAAAATAATAGGTAGCTGCTGCACTTGTGGCGACGCGCTCTCCCCCAGGGAGAGCAGCCCGAATTTCAGCAGAGAAATCTGCTGTGACATAAAGTGGTATAAAATCAAATCAAATCAAATCAAATCATAATCAAAGACACAAGATAGCTACATTTCATATTTGTTCAAACATTCTATAATAGCTTCAAATAAAAATGTCACAACACTCACACTCGTACGTGCACGCAAAGGCACGCATACACACACACACCAATGCATGGATACAATGTTAGTAAAACCATTGACTAGAAAAGACATGATCACTATCATATATTCCTCTGTAGTCAGGGTATGGCTGCCTATATGGCGAGGTACTTGAAAATAGTCATACACGCAAACTTCTCATTCAGTGTGCAATTTCAATCTCACAGTGATTCCCAGGTGGGATTAGTGAGTCAGGGTGTATATTCTGGGTGACCCCCCAGAGTGTTAAGCTGGGGAACAACAACAACAACTATCATTTTAGTCCAGGAAAATTTTGCCAAAAAAGGGCTCTGGCACAGAATAAATGCTTCAAAATTTTTTTCACTTGTTTTATGTTTTGGTGGGTGTACTTGACCATCCCAAATGTTGTTAACAAAAATTTAGTTTCGGGATAAGTTGTAATTCGTGTTTGAAAAGAGTAGGTGCAGTGCAGCTGAGCTGAAATGGTATTTCCCATTTGGGCTGCTTTGCAAGCTGTTCTTGCTGTCCAGTCAGGAATTTTTACACTAAATTGAAGCAGGCTTGTATAAATTTCATTTCTAAACTAAAACTTTTACACTCTGATGACCCAATGTCTTTTTATTGGGGGAAAACTAATGTAATTGCACTTCCGGTTTTCAAATTTGAGAAAAGTTTACAGATAACGTTACCGTAGGCAGCAAAATTTAAACATTGTGCAATCATTTTAAGTGTAATAATGTTAAACACTCAGAAACGCATTCATATGATGCAAAGAACATGATATTTGATACATGCTGTTGTCACTATAACTTATTTGCTTACCCACCCCCCTAAAATTAGTAACCCAAGCGTTCAAACGTAGTACAATTTTCAGTCAAAACAAAACTACTGGCAACAGGCAATCACCTTGGTTATGTTTTTTTGTTGTTGAATACATATTATCAGCTTTGTATTCATTAACAAAAACTACTCTTTTTCTCAATTTGACGACATTTAAGAGGTGCTTGTAAATTAATTTACCATTTTGCCAATGATTGGTTCACAAAATCACTTGTAACATCTCTTACAGATGTTCATAGATTCAGTTCCAATGTCATGAAGATGGCAGTTCAACAAAATGTAAATATCCAACATCTTAGCATGAACTGTGCAGTGTGTCTTCCTAATTGGATAGTCCAGGACCTCCAGCAACTCTGAATGTGTGCAGCTTTGCCCTCTACATTGCCCACATGCAACTGAAGACACGAGGCCATGCTTACAGCATGTACACCTTGCTGTTCGGCATTCAGTCAGACAATGACATCTTACAATAATTTATTTTTATAAAAACATCTTACAATATACAGAGGAGCTTCAGGGGTTACGTCAAAATCTTTATAGTTGGAAACATCACTCCATGTTTTATTTTCCATCCCCAGTCCTGGGGTTCTAACTGGAAACTATGTGAATTTAAATGCAACCATTCGTGGACCTGGAAATAGGTCCTCATAGAATGGAACTTTGCAGCTGAGGATGTTGGGGGCAGTTTGTTTGGGTGTAATGATAACAGAAGTAGCTGGTTTCTGCATGTATCACACATATCGGAGCTTGTCCAAGGAATCTTTGTTCTTGCCACCATGCATCATTGCAGTGGTCTTTTCTCCTGCAGCTATCACTTGCTCTTTGCTGATGTTGGGTGTCATGAACACGCATGCATGCTCTCGATAAAATGCACATTCTAACTTTTTTCCACAGGCAGGATCTTTTCGTCTGAAAACATACTTCTCTGGCTTTCTCTAATGCTGTACCTACAATGAGGCAGTTAGCATCACCACAATTATACAGTGTTGAATCCAGACTTTGTCAATCCTTCACCCAGCAGTTGAATGAAGTGCAGTCTGTTGGCTGGATTTGCTATAAAGCACTTTCTGGACTCAGTCAGCACCATGCTACCAGCAAAATAATGACAGGTCCTGTGATCCCACCATTTCTTCTCAGATGAGCAGCATCTTTGGTTAGCAGTCCACTGCAATCAATCACCATCAAATACAACAATATCCCTGTTGTAGATGCAGTTCATGAAGTTGCTATACATCTGCACCAGCTGGTTGTATATTGTTCCACAAGGCCAGACAAGTCGATGCAAAAGGGGACCACCACTAATGACCAAAGCAGTATGATCTGCAAGTTGAACACCCAGCTGTTTTGTGGCTGACCAGATATGACTGGCAAGTACTGCTTTGTTTGCTTGCCTGAGTAATTAATACTTACGTTAACTATAAACCAGGAACTAAACAGTTGATGCACTTTCGCAGCAAGCCCAATCTGTACAGGTGTGATGATAGTGTTGGGCCTGGTGCACTGGATGATGCCTTGCCTAATTGCTGATACTTTCTAATTCCCTTTAGATTTGTTGGTGACTTGCATCAAGATTTCAGAAACTGTAACTGGCAATGCTGTCTGCATCAGGACAGCTGTCTTGCAGAAACCAGTGACTTGATGTCATTGTGAATGATTGTTACTGCTGCTTTGGTAAGACACATCTGTTCATCTTTAGCACTGGATTCTCTTTTCTCTTGGTAGAACTTCTAAAAAATACAGTCTGGAGTTGTTCTGAGTGATATGATATCAAATATGTTATTGGAATGAGCAATCGCAATTTCATCACCATAGTGTTTTAAGAGTTCAACTTTCATCTGTTGTGCACAGTATGCATCATTCTAACAAACATTTTCTATTTTATATCCTTGACTGCAAATTTCTGCTTTTCTGAGGAAAGATTTGTCCTTAGGGCTCCTTAACTCTAGCATCAATAACTGTTTTATTGGCGTACATGGCACGGCATTCCTTATGTACAGAGTTCCTCACACAGGCAATTTTGTTGTCTTTTAACTGACAACTGCAATGGTTGATCGTATTGCGCCTTTCTGGGTCACTGTACAAGGTGGCTTTTGTGGTGCTGGGGTCTTGCAGTTGATACAAATGTGTTCAATGATTTCTTGCAACAGACCAACATGTTAGTATGTAGGTGTCACTTATATTCACACACACACACACACACACACACACACACACACACACACACACACACACACACACACAACACACACACACACACACACACACACGCACACTCACACACAAGCAAACAAACAACACACACAAACAACACACACACAAACAACACACTCACACAACACACACACACACACACACACACACACACACACACACACACACACACACACAGGAATAGATCATAAGACCACTTCTTTTATTCTTTAGATTATTCTGTGGCTGTAGCTTGTTTTATAAACTGTTATGTCTAGCCTTGTTATTTTGTTTTTCTTCACTATTTTTCTGTCTGAATCAAGCATATCGTGCTGTCTTCTTTCGGTTATATTGTGAACAGTATATTTTCTCTGTTTCCTTTCCTTTTTATACTGTATTATTTGTATCTAGATAAAGACTGTTTTGTTTTCCTATCCTTTATTAAGGTGTTTTTATATCCATTTAAAAATATATTTTTGTGAGGGCAAAATGAAAACCATTGTGAAAACTTAGGTTTTACTTTCAGTAAAGATGTTTTTGACTAGGCCTACACACACACACACACACACACACACACACACACACACACACACACACACACACACACACACACACACAACCTGCTTATCAAAATTATTATTTTAAACACAATTTCTTCCGATTTTACAAAACAAACTGTATAGTAACTTTACTACTGCGCGCGGATGTGTCTGCTTACACCTGTGCTGTGGCGTCTGCTACGCCTTTCGATTTGTCTTCCTCCGCGGATTTCTCATACATGTTTTATTCATTACTTTCAATCTTTCTGTGACTTTAGCAAGATTCACAAACAATATGGACTTTGGATCATCCATTTACAGCTATATAATGGTCAGCAAAGAAAGTTTATCTCCTGATTAATTCGTGGAGGGGTCTGACACAGAAACTGCGAGTGACGCGAAAACAAGGCTGCGCGCGCGACTAAAACTCCGGCCCGCTCGCGAAATCGACAGAAAGTAGTTCGACATAAAAAGTGTTTTTAATTAAAATCCCCTCACAAAACTTTTGTTAACACCAGTGTAACGTAATCGGGAAGGATCAATATACTAGTTTGTGTAGTCAAAAATTTTGAAGCACTTATTCTCTACCAAAAATAAAATTTTCTTGGACTATTTACGCATTGTACGCACGTATCTGTCCCGATAGTGCGTTACCTTGGCATAGTGGGATGGCTTGCGTGTTCTGTTTGATCCCCAGAGCTATGTGGGCGGGGCTTCGGCCGGCCTCTGGAAGGTTCAACCGTGCTCACCGTGTTGATTCTAGGATTTCAAAAAAGGGGGCCCAAGGGTGAGGAAAAAAAAGGGGCATTCCCCCCCCCCCCCCTCCCTTTTCCCTTCATAAAAAAGGGGACAAGTATTAAGTAGTATTTGCTCATAATACCATTACTACTCTAATTTCTGCTATTTTTCAAGGACGAAAAACAAAACAAACAGGACGGTATATAGGCAGACAGGATTAAATATAATACATCTTACGTATTGCAGCTAGTCTGTAGAATGATTTTCTGACACATGAAAGTGAGAGAGAGAGAGAGAGAGAGAGAGAGAGAGAGAGAGAGAGAGAGAGAGAGAGAGAGAGAGAGAGAGACTGGAACTGGAGCTGGAACTCGAAATGTTTATTGAGAGTAAATGGATAAGCACAAAGCTTCTTTACACCATGCTCTCACCAAAAAAAATCGGAAAAAAGGAAATGAAAGGAAAACAGAGAGAGAGAGAGAGAGAAGGGGGGGGGGGGGGGGGGGGGGGGGGGGGGGTTTGTTGGCGAGCTAAATATATAATTAATGTGGTTTAAATCGTCTCAACTGACATTTTCACTATTCAGAATAGTTTGGAGGCAATGTTCATTATCATTTGTGAAGTATTTGGATAGGTATTTTCTCCTCAAGTCTGTAAACTTTGAACATTAAGTAGTATTTGCTCATAATACCATTACTACTCTAATTTCTGCTATTTCTGTTCCTTTGCTCTTTATCTATTAACGCCTTTCTTTTTCTTCAATAATCAAAATCATTTTATCGTGACTTCTGATTTTCGTCTTCTGAATGAGTGCATTTTGATTACCTTATTATATATAGTGTCCTTATTCCTTTATGTTGTTTGGTACTGCCTATAATTTTACTGATTACTGTCTTTTTATCTTGATGTTATCCCTGAAAAGGGCGGGGAATGGATGTAAAAAAGCACACGAGTGCTTATCTATTATCCTCGAATAAAAGAAAAGAAAGAAAAGAAATTGCCCCTGCCGTCCCGCTCACTCACTCCTCCCTCTGCCGGCGCTCACTCGCTC
Source organism: Stramonita haemastoma (assembly GCA_030674155.1). Lineage (NCBI taxonomy): Eukaryota > Metazoa > Mollusca > Gastropoda > Neogastropoda > Muricidae > Stramonita > Stramonita haemastoma. The sequence continues at coordinate 23,844,071 of CM060323.1, read as the reverse complement.
TGCCGCCCCGTAAATGCATACCAGCGTGGGTTGGGTTGGAAGAAGTGGCTGCCCCTGCTGTGACCTCACGGGAAACCCCCTCTCTCCTTGCTTGGTGAGCAAAGACAGGTGGGGAGGAATGCGGAGAGCCCCCCCTCTGACGCGTGAGGGTTTCCCCGCCACGGTGTCAGAGTTGTTCACATGTGGCTTTAAAGTTAAGTTAAAGTCTGTGCCGGTGCTTATCCCGGTTTCTGTGGCGTTAAGGCAATGTGCGGCACCCTACATTACTAAATTTAGGTCATTTTGGCTATTTTGAGATTTTTCCAATTTTACATTCTAGGACATGTATATATTCATATGACATAATTAGATTTTACAAATACATTGTCTTTATGCAATTAAAAAACGTTTTACTAACCTAACCCAACCGAGTTTGTGTTCTTTTATTCCGAAAAATGCGTGAAAATGCCGACATTTATGCCCTAGCAACATGCATTTCTAGTTCACAAAGTATGACGTATCATACACCAAACGAAACTAGATTGTCTCCCCTACAAGATTCCGAAGAGCTTCTACTACGAACACTCATTCACAACGAGTTATACGTCATTTCAGTCGATTAGCATATCGACGGCAACTTCCATATATAGAGAGCGATTCAAAAGTAAGCTGGCCGGTTAGTTGAATCGGGTCACGTGACGCAAAATGGCCGCTGTTTACATCGAGTTCGTACCTCCGCTTCAAGCAGAAAAATGACTCGTTTGAAGAAATAAACGCTTCAATTGGCTTATAAATGCAAGCCGAGTCGCGAAAAACACCTTGCATTTGCTCGACAGTGCAAAACATGGAAGGAAACGGACGAATTGTTGAGAATCAGTGCCGAGTCTGACTTAGTGCTACAGTGTTCTAAAAGTGAAATCTCATCGTCTGCTTCGCTGTCAAGATCGCTGCGTACTGAGAGTGTTTTGCTAAGCAAGAAAGCTTGTACTCTGCTCAAACATGAACCATATCAGGCCGTTTGTAAAAAAAGGTTCGAAAATGCCAGTTCTGAGCCAGCTGGTAACTGTAATGAGCAGAAACTGCTCCAAGTGTAAACTAACTTTTGGCTTCAGAACAGAGGAAAAGAAACCACATGGGTTAGTTGTTCTGTGTATTCAATGTGTGTTGTGTATCACCAGTAAGCAAGCTGTAGGGGGGATTTGGGGTGGGAAACAAGTTCACTGGTAGGCCTAGCTGTTTTATATTTGTGTGTGTGTGTGTGTGTGTGTGTGTGTGTGTGTGTGTGCAAATGCATGTGTGTGTGTGTGTGTGTGCAAATGCATGTGTGTGTGTGTGTGTGTGTGTGCACATGCATGAGTTGTGTGTGTGTGTGTGTGTGTGTGTGTGTGTGTGTGTGTGTGAGACACAATTTTCTTTATTTATACCTGTAATTCTAATGAGGCAAAACATGAATATATTTTTGCATTTATGGACAGAAGTATAGGATAAAACTGCATGAATTAATTAATTAACAGTTTTCACAAAAGGATTCAGACTGAAATGAATATGGAGTGGAAATCAACTTTATTGTTTGAACAAATTCATTATACTAGATCTAGATTACAGCATACTCTTCATGCAAATATTCACAAACACACTAGCATATATATATATATGTATATATATTTATATATGTATATATATGTGTGTGTATATATGTGTGTGTGTGTATATATGTGTGTGTGTGTGTCTACATGCATACCTACACACACACACACACACACACACACACACACACACACACACACACACACACACACACACACACACAGAGAGCTCCAAACATAAATTGTTATATCTAGATCAGTATATCTTGATTCAATTTATGAGCTCACATGGAGTTTGAAGCAGTCCTGTGGTGTGCACCATGGAATGCGACAAGGTGTGATATCTTCAGTGAGCTGACAACACCCCTGAACTATGAGAAGCAGCATATCTACTTCATGCCTGTTTATGAGAGAATGACAAAGATGCAGCTGCTTCAAAGATGTGGTGCTGGCAAGACTCAAAGAGTGCCTGAACAGCCTTGTGAAATTTGTTGTTCCATGGACAAGCTCACATCATGCTGGCGAGTTCTCTTTGCAGTCTGACAGCCATCCATGAGTTCAACTTAGGTCCTGCTTCTGCCCAAGACACTGCCAGTTGCTTTAGATTTGATATAAGTGTGCACATGAAGAGGCTGAGGGCATCCAGACAGCAGGACAGGGAGAAGAACAGCCTCAGGTACCAGAGGGCCAGTGTGATCAAGAGGCGCGACACTCTGAGAGCTGCCAAACTGAAGGGGTAGAGGAGCTGATGGTGCTGGAAAGTGGCCCAGCCTAGCCTACAGGGGTGTTCTGATTATTTATTCTTGTTTTTAAAGGGCTGGATATGTGAACTGAAGCTTTCCAACAAGGCTATGAGTAATATATGGTGGTCTGTACATGTTTGTATTCTTTTTCCTCTTTTTTCTCCACTTTGTGTTTTTTGCATCACATGCATTTTGTGATCAAAATTTCTCAAAAACTGTCTATCAGAAATTGATGAAACTTGGCACACTTACACATTATGGTCTTCTTGACAGTAATATAGAGAGACTTTTTTAATATTATGAGGATTTTTTCTGTTAAAAAGATCAGATTACATAATACCTTGTATAAAAAGTGTCCATTAAAAAAAAAAATTATAAAAAATAAACAGTGAATTTTTTCAAGAATGTCTCTCTATTTAACTGTAAATACACCATTATGTACATTTGTGCCAAAAATCATGAATGTAGCACTTGAATTTATGGGTAAAAAATCATTCCTAAAAATCCAAGATGGTGGATGTTTATCTTGGTTTCCATGGAAACATGGCTCACTAACATAAAACAAGTAACATTTTTTAAGTTAGAAGTCATAGTACTATAAGTTAATATCAAAGACTAGGTTTTAATTCTTCATTTGTAAAAAGTAAAATTTAGTGCCTCACATTGCCTTAAGCGACTGAGAGTCATAGACCCCCCCCCCCCCCCTGGATAGGACGCCAGTCTTTCGCAGGGTTAACCCCCAACACAAGGTTGGTACCCCTTTTACACCAGGGTGGGGTGAGAAAATAGCCACATGTGGCTTGCCTCTGACGAAATAGCCGGTCTTCCCCTCCTCCCTCAGCTGTGCCGACTGTCTGCCGGGTCAGGTCCTGTGCCACTGTCAGCCACTTCTCCTTCATCTGAGACCGTGCAGCATGGTCAGTCATGACACGCATCACGTCTCCCCACCTTTGAAATTTCACGATCATAGGTCGTGGTCGTCTGCTATAGGGCCGCCAGGGGTAGATTTTCCTAAAGGGTGGGCACGTTCGATGACGTCATCAGCCCAGTGCTGGTCCGGTATGTGGGTGTGTAATATTTCACCACAGTCTCTACACAAGTGACACCATCCTCCCAAGAGAGAGAGAGAGAGAGAGAGAGAGAAGAGAGAGAGAGAGAGAGAGAAGAGAGAGGAGAGAGAGAACTTTGAAAAAAACTTTGAAAACTTTGAAAACTTTCTTTATTCAAAGAGGGTAATAGTATAAGACTATTTCTCCACTGCTGGCAACAAAAACAGGAAAATGGCTCAATTTCTAAATATTGTGATAAAGGCTTTATTCTGTTACTTTTGAAAAGCCAAATGGTTAAAGATTTTGTAGCCATTATCAAAACAGCAGCAGGTGGTTGGTATCTTCAGATATATGCAAATGAAGTCACGTGTTCCAAAAAATGTAACAGCATTTCACTGTGACACTGTTATGCCTATAACTTTAAATGAAAACATGTATTTACAACAAACAGTATTCAGAAGTGAAGTTACTACTTAGTACCAACCATTAGACACAAAGAAACCAAAAACAATTTTTTAATTATGGGAGTAGGTACCGGCAATAAGTGTGACACTGTAATGCATGTTACCAGGGGGTCATGACAATATCACACAGCCAAGACATTCTGGACCAGTATTCAATGAATACCTCAGCATCATTAGTTATTGCATGTAGATTAAAGCCATGGAATGGAAAACAGATTGTGCAAAACACAACTCTGATATGGGCCTTTAAAGTTTGTGTGGTAACATTACACGTGACACCAATTATGACATTTGAATCAAAAACAAAGCAAACTGTTGATGTACAACAATACTTTTATTACAGAATTGATGATAACTTGGTCATGAACAGTAACTAACAAGAATTATGATAAAAAAAACTTTCATTTGTTTGTGTACATGGTTCAGAAAAACAAAGAAATATAAAGAAAGAAAACAAAACCTTTCTTCATGTATAAAACATGGTGAACTGACATGAATCATACAAAAGCAATAAAATCAAGACAAATCAACAAGTAGTTCAGATATAAAAAGATGATTAACTGACTGGAATTTTTTTAAATCGATAAAGACAATTTAATTTGTTTATGTTTAGTAAGGCAGTGAGTTTGGCCCAGGCCAAAAGCTGTGTGGGGTATTGATGTCAGCTAATTGCCAAGGCCTACACTAGAATGTTGTAATGTTGTAAAATGTTGTTTTGAGATTGCCTTTAGCCATGACAAGCTCTTAATAACGACATGCACTCTCCTGTAATTAAAGGAGAAAAATTCCTCTGAAGTTGCAGCATTGCTGCTTATATGGTGAGGTACTTGGAAACAGTCATACATGCAAACTGCTCATTCAGTGTGCACTTTCAATCTCACAGTGATTCCCAGGTGGGATGAGTGAGTCAGAGTGCACTCTCGGGGTGACCCCCAGAAGGTTACACTTGGGGAACACACAACAACAACACAGTGAGCAGACTAGAAATTGTACAAATTGTACAAATCATGTGTCACAACACACACACACAAAATTGTATTCAATCAAAATACAGCAGAAAGGCACAAACATCAGTACAAGAAGCATAAATCAATGTAAGCTGATGAAGAGTATGCCTGTTAGTACTTCTTAAGTTTTGTCCACTATTTAAAAATCTCCCATTATTTTGTGTGTGTGTGTGTGTGTGTGTGTGTGTGTGTGTGTGGTGTGGTGTGTGTGTGTGGAGAGAGGTAGAGAGAGAGAGTAGGAGATGAGAGAGGAGAGAGAGAGACACACCTATCAGAAGAGAGACACACACACAACACACACACACCACACACACACACACACACACACACACACACACACACAACAGGGAGACAGAGAATTGTGTGTATGTGTGTTGGGAGGGAGTGGAGACATAGTTGGGGGGAGGAGGAGAGAGAGAGAGAGAGAGAGAGAGAGAGAGAGAGAGAGAGAGAGAGAGAGAGAGAGAGAGAGAGAGAGAGAGATGGGTGGAGTGGTGGTTGGAAAGAGCTAACAGCTCTGGTACCATGACAACTTACAGGCACCTGCCGAAAACAAGGTAACAATTGGGGGGGAGGGGAGGGGGGAGAAAGAGAAGTGTGGCTGTGGATGGTAGACTGTAGATAAAGGAGGAAGGGTTCAATAGGTCATTTCGCCAGTGTTGACAGCTCCTGTCACTGTCTGCTCTTTCCCGAACGTCACAGACTGAATGGAGGCAACGTTACCAAACAATCTTCAAACTGATTTTGTTTCTCTTCTTATGTTTATTGGCCAATGTACAACCGCTGAATATGATAAAATATGCAAGATAATGTAAAGAAAAGTTCAACAGATGGTGCCAGTAAAGAAATATGAAATGAGAGCAAACCTTCATTTCATGTGACTCCTTTTTACATTTCCACACATCTCATTTTTATCAACCACATCAACACAACAGACTCACAGAACAAAGAATACTGACACAAGAACATGCATAAACATATTATTTGCCTAATCCATTACAAATTCAGAGAAGTACACTTACCAAAAATAACTATTTTGCTGATTTGTCCTCAAGACTATTGTTCCACACACACAAGTAACTGCACTTCCAGCAGAGAGAAGGTGTGACACATGACTCATTTTTACCTAATACATCACTTTCTCCCGTCAAATTCGCAGAAAAACGTCACAGACGCGTGTTCTATTCCACAGTTCATCGAGGCAAACAGCAAACAGTGGACTACCCTGTCTGATATAATTTTGCTAAGCACATTAATTCTGCCAGTAACGTGTATTTGATCTGTGACGCAAAAGGGATTTTTTTAGACTACATTTACTCATTTGATTTCAAGTATGAAACTGCACCTTGATATTAATTTTCGCTCGATAAATAATTGATTTGTAACCAAATTTTGTGCAATTATCGTCTGCTGACTTGGTGCTGAAAGCAAAAAGTCGGTCATGATCTGTGAAACCTGAAATTCACAATCGTTGTTTGTCAAGAAAACTATTTAAAAACACCAGTTCTTTACGTGATTATTTCAATGCATCTTTAATCTTTAGTTCTATGAAAGAATTTTTGACTAGGGGTTACGATCTTTGCAGTAGTGAACTTTAGAGGCCAGTAGGGGTAAGCGTTCCGGTTTTTCGTGGCCATTTTTAGGCCATTTTCGCCAGAAATTTATCTCTCATAAACATAATTTTCTGTTCTGGTCTTGTTTCTGCTCGCACTGTTTCCTTGATATATGTGAAATGTATTAAGTGATGATAAATGGTTCAAACATATTTTGTTTAAGTGTAATGGAAAGTAAATTGCTTTTTTACATCCAGCCCTCGGAAAAGACCCCCCCCCCCCACACACACACACACCTCCCGCCCCCCTCCCCCCCCCCCCCAACACACCCAAAACAAAAGATAAACAAGCACACAAAACCCCCACAGTATACATGAAACGTTGAAAATGTACACAATATGAAAATAGATAATGAAAATACTTTCTAATGAACAAGTAAATACTAAATACAAAGGGTACAGAAAAAACCAATTTCAAGATTCATGAGAGAGAGAGAGAGAGAGAGAGAGAGAGAGAGAGAGAGAGAGAGAGAGAGAGAGAGAGAGAGAGAGAGAGAGAGAGAGAGAGAGAGAAGAATGAATGAATGAATGAATGAATGAATGAATGAATGAATGAATGAATGAATGAATGAATGAATGAATGAATGAATGAACGAACGAACGAACGAATGAATATTTAAAGAGGGTAATGGCATAAGAAAACATGCCTTTTTACAACACCCTTCTGGGGAAAAAGGAAGAAAAGAAAGGCATAGCAATAACAAACAAACTGCACATATACATTGTATGTGTGAAGAAAAAAGAAGAAAAAATCGATAACATCATCCAAATACAAGAAACATTTTGTACGTTTATGCTTTTATCTTTTACAAAATAAGAGTACAAAATCACAAAATCAGATTAGAAAATAGAGAAGGAAAATATGATTGACTAGAGAGTAGAGTAGAGTAGAGTAGAGTAGAGTAGAGTAGAGTAGAGTAGAGTAGAGTAGAGTAGAGTAGAGTAGAGACTGACAGAGAAGGGATAGACAGGCAGATGAGAGATAGAATACAGACAGACGGACAGACTAAAGACACTCAGTTTCACAGGCAGACAGATAGACAGACAGATAGACAGACAGACAGCTGATAAAAAGACATATGTAAAGCATGATTAAATGAAGTCATGGCAAACCATGACTGTCATTTTGTCCAATTAACAAGAAAACAATATGCTTTTTTTTTCTCTTATAAAACAAGATCAACAGCCAGTCTCTGTCAGCCTTTCATTCATAAGAAAATGTTTCAATGATTTTTTAAAGTTTAGCATAGAAGTTACATTTTTTTAAGGATGCTGGCAGGTTATTCCAGTAAGTGCCACCGCTATATACAAGACTACTTTTAAACAAATCTATTCTTGGTTTTGGCACAGTAAATTTATGTGAATGACGATATGTGTTTATTTGAAAATGTTTTGCCAGAGTGGGCGGTGCATTTCCATACACTATTCTGTGCATCATTAAAGCTTTGTTGTATTCCAACTGCAATTTAAATGGCAAAATGCCAACTGATTTATAGTCCACGAAGTTAATGAGCTTGATTTCAATAGAATAAGTTTAATGGCACGCTTGTATAATCTAATCAGAGGTTTTAATGTATTTCCACTTGCAGAATCCCACAAGGTTGATGCATATTCTATAACAGAACTTATGTGTGCATGGAAAAACTGTTTTCTAGTGCTAAGATTAAGGAAATATATATATATATAGAGAGAGAGAGAGAGAGAGAGAGAGAGAGAGAGAGAGAGAGAGAGAGAGAGATGAGAGAGAGAGAGAGAGAGAGAGAGAGAGAGAGAGATTTTCTGTTGGAGAGATCTAGATCTAGATGAGAAGAGAGTTGAAATCCATTATCAAAGTCATGTTTTTTTCCTCTCATGGAGACAATGACAAAGGTTTATTGTGTAAGCGAGATGTCCATTCACAAGGGGACAGTGGGAGGGGGACAGGGCACAAAACACATATCATATACAGAGAACTTAATACATTATAGCCCCAAAAGTCATCATGACATGGAATCCACAACATGGTTACAGGGTACATTTAGAAACTTTTTTCATTAGCTTTGGTCAGCCCTTACAAACGGAACTGGTAAGGGGGAGGAATTTCCACAACACTACAAATCCAGCGTCAACATCTTACACAAACTGATCTTCGACAAGAAAACCAGGTACATGTAGGTCACAATGTTTCTTCTTCCCTTTCAATTGTGGCTTGTGCAACTTTGCACCCCTAACACTAACACGTGATAAATTCGTGATGGTCCAGGTGGCATGTGGCAGACAGCTATCCCCTCTCTCTCTCTCTCTCTCTCTCTCTCTCTCTCTCTCTCTCTCTCACGCACTTTCTCTTACACACACACATGTGTTCACACACACACATATACACTTTCTCTCTCTCACACACACACACCCATGCACACACACACATACACACACACACACGTGCACACACACAAACACACACACACACACGCACACAAACACGCACGCGCGCGCACGCACACGCACACACACAAACATACATATGCATGTACTCACGCACACACACCTACACACACACACACACACACACACACACACACACACACACACACACACACACACACATAGGGGTTATCCGAGCAAGAAGCGAACTGAGTCCACAATCACATGCATCACATCAAGTCCGGCACTGATACGATCCTTCAGTTTCTCCCGGTCAGCAGGGGACCACAGCTTCAACTTGTGGTAGACAAGTCTTTCCTCCTTGGTCATCAGCCTGTAGTCCTTCTTCACGAACCAAAACAAATCCGGGGGGGGGGGGGGGTGTCACCAGCAGCAGTCCATTGGAAACGAAACACGAGATCATCAGTTTCACCAACCATCGTGTCTGGATGCCGTTTGCTGGTAAACACGCGACGAAAGTCCTGGTTCCTGCATGTGTCCCTTAGCCTCCGCTGCAAGGATCTGTCACTCAGTTCAGCCACGTAGTTCTTGACGACATCGGCACTGGTTCCAACAGCCTGAAGTTTCGACAGAGGATCGTCACAGTCCGAGGTTTCCGCTGTACACACGTCGGCAAGGTCAATGTCATGTTGTACGTCAGCACGCTTTTCGTTGCCCGACTCTTTGACAGCACTTGGCGGATGACGAAATTCACGTGCGCAAGAATGCGACAGTGTGTTGTTGGCCAAAGGCGGTGTGTCGAACACAGGGAAGCTTGAAGGAGGTGCGGGCACAAATAAACATTGCGAATGTTCGTCTGTCATGACAGTGTCACTTTCCTCCAGCTCTGCCTGCTGCTGTGCTGTCCTTCTCCTCTCCTCTGTCCGTCTTCTGTCTCTGCTCACCTGACTTGGCGGCTTGCTCCTGTAGCTTTGAGAGACGACAGGTGTATTCAGTTGCGCCATGTTGTGGTTGTTGGCTGGCCTGGCTTTCAGTCGTAACACAACGACTGTGCTGTCTCCACTTCCACTGACTTTCCAGGAAGTAAGGTGCTGTTGCTGGAGCAGGGTATCCAAACTCACTTCCAACGCTGTTGGCAGGCCGACAACGGGCATGGTGTTGGATAAATATATATTTTTCGACAAATTGGCTCACAGCAAAATTTCCTTCCTGTCTACCTTTAAGGGAGATCCCCTCTCATGGAGAGAGAGAGAGAGAGAGAGAGAGAGAGAGAGAGAGAGAGAGAGAGAGAGAGAGAGAGAGAGAGAGAGGTCAAAGTCATTTTTGATACACACCCGATAGTCTAGTCTACCCATGCCGTCATCATTCTTCTCAAGCCAGGGCTACTTGTCTAGCCAGATCTGAAAAACTGCCTGGAAAACTCTTTGCTCTACCAGCTTTGAACCTTGCTGGGACGCGGTGGCTTCTACTATCTCCCTTAACGATCCACACGTCATTGTTTATGTCACAATGACGTCACTTGTTTCAGGCGTACAAGGCTCCTTTGAAGATGACGTAATGACGTAAATAAGTAGCGAAATGACGTCAGACCAGCCGCTTTGTGATGATTGTGACGACTGTAGGCGCTAATCAGTGCATCTTGCCATCCCTGGGGTATGAACTTAATGACAAAACGCATGTAGCCTTATTTTGAAATTGTACAAACGGCAGGCAGTCACGAGGGCGCACTGTTTGTTCAAAATAAGCGCTATTCACAGGGGGGGTTGGCGTCCGTTAGGGCGCACTGGTCACATTATTTTGCGGCAAAGTTGAAAAAAAATGCGGAATCCGGCAAGAGCGCACTAGTCCGAGCATGAGGTATAGTAAATTTGACTAAACCTTGTTTTGTGATATTATTAGGTTTTCCAACGGATTTTGAAACTTGAATATGTCTTTATTTGAAATCGTTGGAGGCCAAGTTGGGAATCTTGGGCAACTCTTGATATAAAGCATTATTTATCCCTACCCTAAACGCTTTTCTGGCATCGCTGGGGCGTTCTAAATTTAGCTGACCGGGATTTTATACAACCATCCCAGTAGGCGCAAGGGTAGCGGCTTCTAGGGTATAAACAGTGGGCCAGCTGCATGCCAGGTGCCCTGCGGCCTTATTTTCACCCCGTGAAACGAAATGGGCTAGGCTAGCTCAAAGCGGAGTCGTGCTGGCCTTTGTGTTGATCAAGGCTAGCTCAAAGCGGAGTCGTGCTAGTGTTTGGCTTTTACACATGTTGTGTGTTGACTAAATTGTACCAATGACACTTCTCATCATGTTTCTTTTGTGAAGCACAATCCTCGACTATTAAAATATGCACACCATTTCATCAAACATTCATGGCAGATCGACTGTGTGAGTGGATGTGTCTTGAGCTGTTAAGCTTGATCAGAAAGAGCAATGTCTTTGACCCTGAATCTTTCGCGCACCTTATTTTAGAATGCGAGCCAGAAAAGATGGAATGTGTGTGTGTGTGTGTGTGTGTGTGTGTGTGAAATTTTATTTAGTTAAAATCAAATCAAATTTTTATTTCCAGATGGTACATTGAATTAGCATTAATTTGCTTTTTTTCGTTTTTAAATCTGTGTGTGTGTGTGTGTGTGTGTGTGTGTGTGTGTGTGTGTGTGTGTGTGTGTGTGTGTGTGTGTGTGGAGAGAGAGAGAGAGAGAGAGGAGAGAGAGAGAGAGAGAGAGGAGAGAGGAGAGAGAGAGAGTTCTCTTGTGTGTGTGTGTGTGTGTGTGTGTGTGTGTGTGTGTGTGTGTGGTGTGTGTGAAGAGAGAGAGTTCTCTCTGTGTGTGTGTGTGTGTGTGTGTGTGTGTGTGTGTGTGTGAGAAGAGAGTTCTCCCTGTATGTGTGTGTGTACGCATGCGCGTCTGTGTGTGTATCACACACACACACACACACACACACACACACACACACACACACACACACACACACACAGGGGCAGACAGACAGACAGACAGGCAGGCAGACAGCAGACAGACGGAGAGACGAAGGAGCGTGTGTGTGCAAGTCAAGTCAAGTCAAGTCAAAAACACTTTAATCATCCCTGAAGGGCAATTACAATACTGACACGCATATTGATACAAATCATAATCAAACACACGAAGTAGCTACAATTCATATTTGTTCAAACATTATATAACTTCAAATAAAAATGTCACAAACACTCACTCTACGCGCGCGCTCGCACACACGCAAACACACACCAATGTTTAGATACAATGTTCTTAAAAAAAACATTGACTAAAAAAGACATATGATCACCATTATTTACACATTATACGCACGCGTTCGCACCCGCACATATACGTGCATGCATGCACACACACACACACACACTCACGCACACCCTCCCGCCCCCACGCACGCGCCCCCCCCCCCCTCCCCATACAATCCACACCCTCCCGCCCCCACACTCACGCATACACCACACACGCTCTCCCCCCCCCCCCCCCTACACATACACACCATCCACACACCCCCGTCCCCCCCCCCCCCCCCCCCCCCCCCACCACACACAATTGGTAGAAAGACATGAATTTACAAGCAATTAAAAAAAAAATTCAATAAAGCCAAAAATAAAACATACTTATTTAATGGGTACATATGCATGTATGTGCACACCTGCATGCATTGGCTACATACATAACAGTGGCAGTCAAGTAAGTAATTCAGAGAAAACACACACACACAAAAATCAAAAAACAAAAAAGAGCAAACAAACAAACAAAAAAAAGAAGACAAACAACCTCAGTCAGTGTTTGCATGTGGTGTGTGTGTGGGGGGAGGGGGGGAGTTGGGGGTGGTGGTTTCTGGTGGTTACTGTGAACGATTTCTACGTTATTTCCAAAACAATGCTTTGGGAAATGAAATGTATGTTTTAAATAATGTGGTTATGAGGTCAATGCTTATCTACCTATTTTATTGCTGGAGTTCCTAAGCTGCTCTGTGGAATGAAATATTATTATGCCCAGAATGTCAGGGCCCTCAGGTTCCTTGTTGAGGAACTGCTCAGACCACTCCTGCACTCCAGTTCAAACATCCACACAATGGCAGATCTCACGACAGTCTTGTCCAACATGTATTCATTTATTTATTCTTTTATATCGAGGATAACAGAATAAGCAATCATGTGCTTTTTTTCATCCGGCCCCCGTGTGTATGCAGTTTTTGTAAATATTGTCATCTGTTCCCACCGGCACACGATGGCCTACTCTTACGAAAAGCGGAACAGGATTTAACGTGTGCGCAAGATGTTCTGCGTGCGTTCGCACACGGGGCCTCGGTTTAAAGTCTCATCCCAAGGACTTTTGGGGAGAGTGGAGTCAGCACTGATGTTAACTCCAGGAAACAATTTTCCTCGACCGGACTCGAACCCGGGTCGTCAAATTGCCAGCGCAATGTTCTGACCACTAGGCTATCCGTAGGTATGTAGCCTCATCCAAGCTCTGTTTATCATCATGGTATTCGTCAGGAGAGAGAGAGAGAGAGAGAGAGAGAGAGAGAGAGAGAGAGAGAGAGAGCAGCCACTTCATTTGTTTGCAGTTGAGAAATTCAAATTCAAATTCAAAAATTCAAAAAATACTTTATCATCTCATAGAGAAATTCATGAAAATGATGTATACTTTTTTGCTGCTGGTCACTCCAATCATTATAAATCAATTAATCCACAGGTCTACCTATAGACGAAGCACTAGGCCTAGTAGTAGTAGTAGCAGACTAGCCTAGCACTGTAGAAGGTTATCAACCAGGGAAATTTTCTCACCAAAATTCAATAGGCTTAGTCACTGTTACTCATAGGCTTAGTCATAGTCACTGTTTCAGTGACCTGTGGTGACTTCCTTTTCTTCCCCTCACAGCAGCCATCTGTCTGGTCGCCATATTTACCTGGGAGGTTTGCAGATCATGTCCCTTTAGGCCTATTATATTAGGCTAGCCTTAGCCTACATTCTCACTGCACCCCCCCCCCCCTTCCCCCCTTGCTGGTGTAACCTTATAGGGGCTAGGCCTAGGCCTACTCTTTGTTTTCTCCCTTTCCAGAAGGGCAGAGAAACTGAATAAGGAAGAAAGCAGATCTACAGGCTAGGCTAAAATTATGTGCTACTTGTCAACATTACGTTTCCTTTACATCCAAGACACTGGTAAGGGATTAAGGGTCAGATTTTTTTTTTTTTTTTTTTTTTTTGCCTAGCCCCCTGCCGCCCTAGTTGTCAAGAAATTCTGTTGATACTTGTCTTCTTTCATTGCTGGTGTCTACAATTCCATCAGTAAAGAAACAAACTACTTTCACCGCCATATCATTTGTCAACCAAAGGATCCTTTCACCATTTCTTATAACCCCAAAGCACTTGCAGCTCCAGGAAAATCTGTCGATCATTATCATAAATCAATTAATCCACAGGTCTACCAATAGACGAAGCACTAGGCCTAGTAGTAGTAGTAGCAGACTAGCCTAGCACTGTAGAAGGTTATCAACCAGAGAAATTTTCTCACCAAATTTCAATAGGCTTAGCCACCACTGTTTCTGTGACCTGTGGTGACTTCCTTTTCTTCCCCTCACAGCAGCCATCTGTCTGGTCGCCATATTTACCTGGGAGGTTTGCAGATCATGTCCCTTTAGGCCTATTATATTAGGCTAGCCTTAGCCTACATTCTCACTGCCCCCCCCCCCCTTCCCCCCCTTGCTGGTGTAACCTTATAGGGGCTAGGCCTAGGCCTACTCTTTGTTTTCTCCCTTTCCAGAAGGGCAGAGAAACTGAATAAGGAAGAAAGCAGATCTACAGGCTAGGCTAAAATTATGTGCTACTTGTCAACATTACGTTTCCTTTACATCCAAGACACTGGTAAGGGATTAAGGGTCAGATTTTTTTTTTTGTTTTTTTTTTTGCCTAGCCCCCTGCCGCCCTAGTTGTCAAGAAATTCTGTTGATACTTGTCTTCTTTCATTGCTGGTGTCTACAATTCCATCAGTAAAGAAACAAACTACTTTCACCGCCATATCATTTGTCAACCAAAGGATCCTTTCACCATTTCTTATAACCCAAAGCACTTGCAGTTCCAGGAAAATCTGTCGATCATTATCATAAATCAATTAATCCACAGGTCTACCAATAGACGAAGCACTAGGCCTAGTAGTAGTAGTAGCAGACTAGCCTAGCACTGTAGAAGGTTATCAACCAGAGAAATTTTCTCACCAAATTTCAATAGGCTTAGTCACTGTTACTCATAGGCTTAGTCATAGTCACTGTTTCAGTGACCTGTGGTGACTTCCTTTTCTTCCCCTCACAGCAGCCATCTGTCTGGTCGCCATATTTACCTGGGAGGTTTGCAGATCATGTCCCTTTAGGCCTATTATATTAGGCTAGCCTTAGCCTACATTCTCACTGCCCCCCCCCCCCCTTCTCCCCCTTGCTGGTGTAACCTTATAGGGGCTAGGCCTAGGCCTACTCTTTGTTTTCTCCCTTTCCAGAAGGGCAGAGAAACTGAATAAGGAAGAAAGCAGATCTACAGGCTAGGCTAAAATTCTTGCTCATTTCCTGCATCCCTCCACTATATGCACATGAGAACCGCGCGCGCAGCCCCTACTGTCAGTTCGTGCCTAGCCGAGCTACTGTCCAGACGTTTATCATATCGCCTCTCGCTGTGTCGGCAACGCCCATCACTATCAGGAATCTCAGCACTAGCTATAATAGTTTCTAGACCTTGCTTTTCTTGGTTTGTTTTATTTTGTGTATAACTTGGGGGTTGTTGTTGTTTTTTGTAGTACTTGTGAAATCTGTTTTTTTGTGGAAAAGTTTCTGGGGGAAAAAAAAAAAAAAAAAAAAATGGAGATCCATTCTGTGGACTACACCAGTGACCAGGATTTGGTTACGGAGTCAGAATCCTATGAAGAACCACAAGCTGGCACCTCTGCTGAACCCTCGGTGGAAAGGGAACCATCTCTCCGAGACATTTTTTCAATCATTCAGAACCTTTCCAAAAGAATGGACAATTTTGAAAGAAGTGCACCGCACACCAAGAAGAGAAAAATTAGCACTGACGCTGATAAACCCCTCGCTGAGAATGAAGGGAAAAGAAATAAGGCAGGCAGTGATTCAGAATTTGTCACCGACAGTGTTTCTGATAAGGCAGAGGAACTGGAAAAAGAGCTGATAGCAGAAGCTACAGAGGAGGAGGATGACGATATTTTTGCTGAAATGGCATCATCTTTTGACGATAATGAAGAAAAAGGACCACCGGTCTCAGGAAAATTGGCAAAGCTGCTTGAATCCAGATTTGGATCAAAACTTCCAGACAGAAAGCTGAGGGAAAAACTGACAAAGTACCCGATTCCCGAAAATTGTGCATACCTGGGCGTTCCCCGAACAAACCAGGAAGTTTTTTCTGTCCTCAAGCCCTTCACTAGAAAGACAGACATTCGGATGGCAAATACACAGAAAACGCTGTCAAAAGCTGCCATAGCCATAACGCTCTGCACCGCTCTGCACCGACTGACTTTTGAGGGTAAGAGATACCATCTCAGGGCAGGATGCCACTACAGTACGCAGTGAACTGACGGATGCATAGCTCAACTTTCAGATGCCCTTGCCCTCACAGGTCACGCCAACCATGACCTGTCCCAGAAACGGAGAGACATGCACCGACCCTGCCTACCCCGTGAACTCTCTGGCATATGTGCACGCAGGTTGCCATGACCCCAGAACTACTGTATGGCTCTGATTTTCACAAATGTCTAAAAGAAGTGCAAGAGTCCCAGAAACTTGGTCAGAACATGCGTGGTCAGCAAAAGAGGAGCACGTGGCAGCATAACAACAGTAGCTCTTTTTTAGGCCGGAAGCCGTGGAGGCAGGGGCAGGGGGGGAGTTCCTTCGGTCAAGCAAACAAAGTGTTTTGGAAGAAGGGTCAGAAAAACAGCCACCGGCAGTAACTCGATCTTTGACAGAACCGCCCCTCCCTTCTGGAAACAAGGTTAGTGAGTTGGAACTTTGCTTGCCTTCTTTGTGTGCTTATCTTGAAATGAAGCATGATAACTTTAAAGCAGGAAGCATAAAGGAAAAGCTGTCGCACTGGAATGAACTAACTTCTGACCCTGATGTACTTGAAACAGTTGAAGGAATTAAAATCACTTTTGATGATTGCCCAGTAGACATAAAGCAAAGTTCGCAAAGGTTGTTTAGCAAGCGTGAAAACTATGCTGTTGACTCTGAAATAAGAAACTTGTTGAAAAAAGGTGTGATAAAAGAGTCTTTACCTGAATCAGGACAAGTTGTCTCACCTATCTTTGTTAGGGAGAAAAAAGACGGATCATTTAGAATGATTTTAAATCTGAAAGCTCTGAACAAAAATGTGGAATATAAGAAATTTAAGATGGAAACAATATATACAGCTTTGGATCTAGTTACACAAAATTGCTTTTTCGCATCAATTGATCTGAGAGATGCATATTACATCATAGCAGTAGAGGAGACTTTTCGGAAATATCTGAAATTCAGATGGAGAGAAAAACTGTACTGTTTTCATGCAGCTGCTATGGGACTCAGTCCGATTCCCAGAAAATTCACAAAACTCATGAAACCTGTCCTAGCACGCTTACATGATATGGTCACCTGATCACTTCATTCATTGATGACAGTTTGATTGTGGGAGAGACTGAAACAGAAGTTGTACAGTGTGTGGTAGACACGATACAATTATTTAGACTCTCTAGGTTTCTATGTACATGAAAAGAAATCACAGTTCATGCCTGTGCAAGAAATCACCTACCTGGGTTTCAAAATAACTCAACAGACATGACAGTCACACTGACAGATGAACGGAAACAAAAACTGCTGTGTGCATGCATTCTATTATTCAGTCAGGAAAGTACAACTATAAGATCTCTGGCATCTTGTATTGGACTAATGGTTTCTTGTTTTCTTGCTGTGCCAATGGGTCCTTTGTACTACAGAGCACTTGAACAAGATAAGTGTTCCGCACTTAAACTAAGCAAGGGGAACTGGGAAAAGCCTGCTGTGTTGTCAGCTGAAGGGAAGACAGAGCTAGAATGGTGGATTAATAACATAGACAAGCAAAAGGCTCCCATTCAGAGATCAGACCCCACCATTACTATGAAGACAGACAGTTCACGTACAGGATGGGGTGCTTGGGTTGTTGATACCAAATCACAAACACAAGGCATGTGGAGTGAGAAAGACAAAGAAGGACACATAAATGCTTTGGAGCTATTAGCTGTCTTTTTTGGTCTCACGTCTTTGTTGCATGACCAACGTAATGTTCACATAAGAATTATGACTGATAACACAAGCACTGTTGGTTGTATTAACAACATGGGTTCGAACAGATCTAAACATCTGAATGATGTATCTCAGCAAATCTGGCATTGGTGTGAAAGCAGAAACATATGGCTCAGTGCTGCTCACATTCCTGGTGTTGAGAATGTTGAAGCTGACAGTCTGTCTAGACAGATCCACATTGACACAGAATGGAAACTGGATTCAATGCTACTTTCTGAGGCTATGAATATTCTTGATATAAAACCTGTCATTGACTTGTTTGCCTCTAGATTAAATTTTCAGTTTTCCAGATATGTGTCTTTCTTGCCTGACCCAGGAGCATGTGCTATTGATGCATTTAGCATGTATTGGGGAAATGAGACTGTTTATTGTTTTCCACCTTTCAGCATTATACCCCGGGTCCTGGCAAAGATAAAGAAAGACAAAGCAAGAGGGTTATAGTAGCGCCAACCTGGAAAAATCAGCCCTTTTGGCCAACACTGATGAAAATTCTCACAGCCAGACCTGTCCTCTTGTCAGCCAGAAACACTCTTCTGACACAACCAAGTCAAAAGGAGACAAAACACCCACTGAGGAAAAGCCTGACGCTGCTAGTCTGCAAAGTGTCAGGGATAGATTCAGAACACAAGGCTTTTCTGAGGAGACTTCCAGTATTCTCATGTCCTCATGGCGACCCGCAACAAAACAGATGTATGATGTGTACATACGAAAGTGGGAGAGGTACGCGTGTGAGCAACAAGTGGATTCAGTTTTACCGCCTCTAGCCACAGCTGTAAATTTTTTGGCATCCTTGTTGAAAGAGGGATATTCTTATAGCGCTGTGGGCACCGCTCGTTCTGCGCTAAGTTGTTTTCTCTGCAACTATGAAGGGGCAACGTTTGGTCAACACGAACTTGTAAAAAGATTTATGAAGGGTGTGTTCGAAAGAAAACCACCACTACCAAAGTATCACCACACTTGGGATGTAAATATTGTGCTGAAAATGTTAGAGACATGGGTTCCAGTGGAAAACCTGACGTTCAAGGAACTGACAATGAAACTTGTGATGTTAATTGCCCTTCTGTCGGGTCAGAGGTGTCAAACTATTGCTGCTTTGGACATTGACAATATGCTACTTTCAAGGGAAAAGTGTGTTTTTTATGTAAATAGATTATTAAAACAGTCAAGAAGAGGAGCCCATCAATCACCCATTGAACTCATGGCTTTTGTGGAAAAAGAGGCTTTGTGTGTAGTTCACACTTTGAAAGAATACCTGAGACGGAGCAAAGAACTGAGGGCTCAGAATGCTACCTGACATTTGTTTATCACTCTCCAAGCACCGCACCGAGGGGCCACTAGCGATACCATCGCGCGCTGGCTGAAGTGGACGATGGAGAGGGCAGGCATAGACATTACACGCTTCACGGCACACAGTACGAGGTCAGCCAGTACTTCCGCTGCTAAACTTGCAGACGCTCCGATAAACATCATCATGAAAGCAGCTGGATGGACAAATGTTTCCACGTTTGCTAAGTTTTATAATAAGAAGACGGGGCCAACACTGACCATGGGCCAATCCATCATGGAGCGATTCCTACAACATAAATAAGTGTAACCGTGTGCACTTGTGTGTGTGGCTTAACCAGAGAGAGTAAGAGAGAGTTAGTATAGACTAGCAGTGCCTTGATCTCTACGTCATAAGGATATGACGTCTTTCAACATAATGATGGTAAACTGTTGTTGTAGCTTACAAATGTGAATGAAGGGTACTGAATGTACAGCAAGCATATTATCGTAGATCTGTGTTTTTGCACTGCTGTTTAAATATGAATATCTCTCATCATAGACATCTTTGGTTAATAATATGTATATCTATAGAAATCTTGGATGATATTCTTCCTTTCTGTGTCATAAAATATTTTGTCTAGTTGTGTCTTTAGTGGTTAATTATTGAAAGTTTCACTTAATGCTGTTAAAAGTAAGTATATTTAGACGCATTAATTACCGTTAGCTTCCAGCAATATAGTTGCTGGTTACGATGCAATATTGCATTTCAAAGTTTGAATTCTCTAGTTTATTTTGATATAGGATCTGTGTAGTTTGTTTGCGCGGACGAAAAGATAGTCACCACTGAAGCTGCATAAAGAAACACAAAATGTCCTCCATTTGGGCTCAAATCTGTCGATTTGGTTGCAGCTTCGTGGTGCTTTCTTTGAGGTCCGCGCAATATACAAATATAGGAGGATGTGTGCGTAAGAGGGAGGGTCATCAAAGAGAGTCATCAAAAAGTGTCATCAGTGTGGAGTCGCCAGAGAGAGAGTCAGTCAGAGAAAGAAAGAAGAGGATGAAATAAAAGAAGAATCCTAGCGACTGTCTTCCCTGAGTCTCCTGTTGCCTGGTTGCTGTGTATTGTTCCATGTTTTCCCTACCTTGCCTTTATCCTTGCTACTCGCGCTATCACAATTGGCGCTGCGAGCAGGATAGGGATACTGGAGCGATAACAGTAACTGGGTAACTTGAGGCTCAAGCTACATTGGGAAGAACACGGTACCATGCCAGCCAACAGCAAGAAGATGAGGAACAGAAGAGACGACTCTGAAACAAGCGTTGCTGCCATGGCCCACACATCTAGTGGTGAGGGCAGTGCACGTTCTCTGAAGATCGTCCAGATGCTCCCGCCTCCCGAGCTACCCAAGTTTTCTGGGGTTGAGGACATCGACAACTTCATCCGGGAAGCCAAGTTGCTGTTACAGCTGCACCCAATGTCCGACGGAGCAGCTGCTGCCTGGCTGTTTGGAGCACTGCGGGGACAGGCAAAGCAGCAGATCCTCTCCATGGAGCTGGCAGAACTGGACAGTGCTGAGAAGATCCTTGGCATCCTGGAACGGCACTGGGGCCAGCAGCAAGACGCGTTCACTCTTGCTGCTGCATTCTTCAAGCGGCAGCAGGGACTCACTGAGTCTGCTAGCGAGTACGCCACTGCCCTGAGGATCCTCTGGGCCAAGGTCAACACTGCCCAGGCAGTCACCCTGTCTCCAGCCATGCTGTGTGAGGCCTTTGTCAACGGGCTACACTCGAGCTCCTTGCGGAGGGACCTGAGACGCTTCCTGAGGTATAGACCAGGGTCTACACTCCAGGAGGTGACCAGGGAGGCTCAACACTGGCTGAGGGAAGACGGGGGCCCAGACACGATGACACAACAAGCAGCTGCTCTGGACCCAGGCGTTTTGCACCGCCTGGAGGCCCAGATCGCCACCCTCCTGACAGAGAGCGCTGTCAGAAAACAGATGATATGGGGGCAACGGGATCCGGCCACCTCACCTCCGGATGCGGCACAGCGGCAGACCGGTCAACGGCAGAGGGGCCGTGGACCTCATGGCCCATGTCGGCGTGGCCTGGCCTGCTGGTGGTGTCGACGCCGGGGCCATCGTGAGGCAGACTGCTGGGCCAAGCAGTCATACCAGCGACGGGCGCCGCATCGGGGAGGCTGGACTGCGGACGCTGACTGTGCAGAGAGGACAGTGTGGGCAGGTCGTCGGCAGTCTCGAGGGTGTTGAAGGTGGCAGGCCTGTTGGGGGGCCATGTGCCACAGCACAGTGTGTGAAACAACCTGTCCCAGTGCCACGGAGACGCTGCCGACGGCGGCGACGAAGACGACGGTCAACGGCATATGAACATCTGCAAGCAACTGTGCAATCAAACCGGGGCTATAAACATATCAGGCAACCTCGGCTTTTGATAGATCTGGTAGTTCTGGCTATGAGTCAGGAGACTGAACTGGCTCCTGTTCCAGTCCCTAGACGTTCTCTACAGCCAGTGGTAGGTGGTGCTGAAGGGACTGTACATCCTAAGGACCCTCTGCCGGTGATTGCACCCTTACAGGTGGACAAGAGGTACCCTTCTTCGACTAGCTCTGACGGAGAATCAGAGACAGACAGTGGTGATGAAGTGAACAGTGTGTGTGTTGCTGCCCCTATTCCAGCCCCGAGATGTTCTTTACTAGGCCGTTGGCCTTCATGGGAGAAGCCAAGACAGTTTTACAAGCGGTATGTAAATAACTGATAATATTTGTTGGAAATTCACCAGATAAAAGACGTATCTTAAGAAAAGGGGAAAAAATCCAGACATTTTTTACTTTGTTTTCGGCATAAGCTTTTGTATGTTGTGAAAGCTTGTCATTTTCATATCCTTGTGATGTTGTTAGTGTTAAAACACTGCATGACTGATCAATACATTTGCTTCTTTTTTTCTGGATTGAATAACAGGTAGAAATATTGAATGTAGCATGTTCCTGTACATTGAATCGGGGCATTGAGAAAATGTGTTCAAAAAAAAAAAAAAAAAAAAGTCCCCATTAAGTGCCATTTCAAGTCAAAAGAAAAAAAATACACATTTTCACCCATTCGAGTGAACAGGACACTGAAGGAGCCAGTGTCGTCAGTATATGATGAGAAAGAGGAGCTTCGAGATACTTTGCTCAAAATAGCAATCCCCCTGTAGTCTGTGAGACTCTTAACTTTATCTTGACTACAGATAAAATTTGTCTAAATACAAATTTTCTTTAGTCGGCCATAGCTCTCATTGTCGAAGCAGAAGCGGTGTACTGATTTACGAAGATTCCTGTTAATATAACAGATCTCCGCTAGATAATAGCAGTGCAAGCTCCGGAAAATGAAACAACAACCCGGTTTTTGTTACGACTTTGCCGTCAAAAGAACATGTATCAGTAAATGCCGGTGTGTCTTCTTTGATATTCTGCTTTAAAGTGTTGATTTAATCCGTTTTATGATTACAGTGTTAAGATTGCATATATACAATAGAAGCATGAATATTGCGATTCACTGTATTCTCTTGCTGTGAAAGAGTTAGATTTAATGCCATGGTTGTCATTCTGTAGATGTGTATGACTTGTTTAATTCTTTAGTGGATTTATATTTAAGTTTGCGATTTTGTAAGACCTAAAAAAAAACTATGGTGTGGCTATTGTGTTGGCAAGGGAACTGTATAAAATAAAGAAAATCTAGAAGTCTATGCTTAGTTTAGCCACAGATCTAGTGGTCGAAAAATAATTTGTTCAAAACTTACAATTGCTCACTATAGCTAAAGCTACTTGCAAGAGGAAAAAAAACCACAAAAAAAACAGGTGGAAGTTAAAGTATTAGATCAGAAAAAAAAAACTTTCATCCTGTTTGCATTCACACTAACTGTACTATGAATAACATGTTTGATTCTGAAGTGTCTGGCTCACATAGCAGCCATATGGTAGACAGTAATGGTCTGTAAAATTTATTGAGCTATCGCATTGCATTGTCTACAAGACTATTCTGTGATGACCTTAGAAGATGTAGTTGCTCAGTAAGAACAATCCGGTTCACATAACAGATTTTCTCTAGTTTGTGGCATAGTTGTTTCAGATTAACTACCCACATGTATAGATCTAACTGCTTTACTGACAGGCTGTAATACCTTTAGTGACAAGAAGTGTTAGGAGGTTTTTGTTCACAAGATCTGTATTATCCTGGAGAATGTGAGATATCTTGCTTTTTTCTTAAGCAGTACTGCTAAATATCAACCACTGTAGTTGTGTGTCAGCGCGGACGCTGACAGAGTTTGTGGGGGAGGTGTAACCGTGTGCACTTGTGTGTGTGGCTTAACCAGAGAGAGAAAGAGAGAGTTAGTATAGACTAGCAGTGCCTTGATCTCTACGTCATAAGGATATGACGTCTTTAAACATAATGATGGTAAACTGTTGTTGTAGCTTACAAATGTGAATGAAGGTACTGAATGTACAGCAAGCATATTATCGTAGATCTGTGTTTTTGCACTGCTGTTTAAATATGAATATCTCTCATCATAGACATCTTTGGTTAATAATATGTATATCTATAGA
Organism: Stramonita haemastoma; assembly: GCA_030674155.1. Lineage (NCBI taxonomy): Eukaryota > Metazoa > Mollusca > Gastropoda > Neogastropoda > Muricidae > Stramonita > Stramonita haemastoma. The sequence continues at coordinate 23,820,075 of CM060323.1, read as the reverse complement.
AATCTTGGATGATATTCTTCCTTTCTGTGTCATAAAATATTTTGTCTAGTTTGTCTTTAGTGGTTAATTATTGAAAGTTTCACTTAATGCCGTTAAAAGTAAGTATATTTAGACGCATTAATTACCGTTAGCTTCCAGCAATATAGTTGCTGGTTAAGATGCAATATTGCATTTCAAAGTTTGAATTCTCTAGTTTATTTTGATATAGGATCTGTGTAGTTTGTTTGCGCGGACGAAAAGATAGTCACCACTGAAGCTGCATAAGGAAACACAAAATGTCCTCCATTTGGGCTCAAATCTGTCGATTTGGTTGCAGCTTCGTGGCGCTTTCTTTGAGGTCCGCGCAATATACAAATATAGGAGGATGTGTGCGTAAGAGGGAGGGTCATCAAAGAGAGTCATCAAAAAGTGTCATCAGGTGTGGAGTCGCCAGAGAGAGCGTCAGTCAGAGAAAGAAAGAAGAGGATGAAATAAAAGAAGATTCCTAGCGACTGTCTTCCCTGAGTCTCCTGTTGCCTGGTTGCTGTGTATTGTTCCATGTTTTCCCTACCCTGCCTTTATCCTTGCTACTCGCGCTATCACATAAGGAAGGACAGTTTCTTGTTTACATGTGGTGGATGTGTTTGTCTCGAGAACACTGTGGCTCTAAAATCTCATGTGCATATAGTGGAGGGATGCAGGAAATGAGCAAGAATTAAATACAACAAAGCGAGACTTACCTGGTAAGGTGAAGCTGGTTGTAAATTCTTGCGAATTTATTGTAGACCGGAACGGAGTGCACATGCCCACCCCTAAAATGGTCTGCATGCATACCATGCAAGTAAAATGAAATGCATACCATGCAAATGAAACAAATACCACTTTGTGGAATTTTGATCTAGAACTGACAACAGTGTTCTGCACACCGTGCATCAGTAAGACATCCCACCCTTTAAAAATATAATAATGATAACAATGTTTATAAAATATTTAATGTTCCTGTTATAGTATGACACAGTGTTCTCTCGAGGCTCTAAAAACTGACAGCAGGGGCTGCGTGCGGTTCTCATGTGCACTCCGTTCCGGTCTACAATAAATTCGCAAGAATTTACAACCAGCTTCACCTTACCAGGTAAGTCTCGCTTTGTTGTATTTAATTATGTGCTACTTGTCAACATTACATTTCCTTTACATCCAAGACACTGGTAAGGGATTAAGGGTCAGATTTTTTTGTTGTTTTGTTGCCTAGCCCCCTGCTGCCCTAGTTTTGTGGGGGGGGGGGGGGGGTTACTTTTTATGTCGAACTATAAGAACGATAAGAACCAAAACATTCCTATCCAGTGATAATACTAGGATAGTATATGTGGAAGTGGAAGATTGGGGGGGGGGGGGGGAAGGGCATCCTCAAATTACATTGAGATCAAAACAAACAAGTCAAAACAAAGTATCTCAAAATACCCACAAAACACTTCTGTAAACCATAATTATCATCAATGAAATCTATAAGCTCACAATGTGGCCAAGCCTAACAATGAAAAAAAAAATCCTGAAAGCAAAACAAACAAACAAAAGAGCAAAATTGTATAAAAAGAAATATCAAATAGGAACAAAACAACATTTCAGGTTATCAGTTTTAAATCAAATTCAATACATTAAAAGATAAAAAAAAATATACTAATGAAGATGAAGGAGAAAATGCAATTATTCAAGACGATTGTACATAAGGCATTATAAATCTATAAGCCAAAACATTCATATGAAAAATAATACATTCCATGTGTGTGTGTGTGTGTGTGTGTACCTGTGTGTGTACTGTGTGTGTATGTGTACCGACTGTGAGTGTGTACGTGTGTTGTGTGTACCCATGTGTGTGTGTGTGTGTGTGTGTGTGTGTGTGTGTGTGTGTGTGTGTGTGTGTGTGTGTGTGTGTGTGTGTGTGTGTGAGGGGGAAAACAAGCAAAGAAGGCATAAAAATACACACACATAAGAAAACACATAAAATCCCTTAAACACAAAAAAAATGATTAAAAGTCATATCTCTATATTTAAACAGTAAAATTCCATTTCAATTCAACATAGGAACCAAACACCTATACAGTGATAAGTCTTAGGATAGTATATGAGTCATTCTTTGCTTTTGGTCACTAAAAGAGGTCCTAGGACCTCATATTTCAAAAATCATTGGATGGATTTTAAAGTGGGCAGTTTAAGTACATCAAGGAAAGGAGAATTAGCTGCAGAAGAAATAAAATTGATGGCATAACCCGCTTTTCTGTTATTTCTCATGGAAGGTGATGGGTGTCAAAATGTAACCGTGTTACACTGCTACACCAATTTATCCATAATGTCTCTGATTTTAATGAAATGACAATATACATGGGCTTACCTGTTAGTAATACATGTTAGTAGTACTGACAAGCAAGATTTATGATATTGGAGGTTTATGTGCATTTTCAGCTAATGAAGATTTTTGCGACACCGTAACACAGTTACACCTTAACCAAAACAGTTTTTTAAAAAGAGTTGTAAAATAGAATATTTACTATTACCATGTTATATATTTGTTTACTACCTTTTAAAGTAAAATGCACAGTGCTAAAAGTACTGAGAACAATTTTGCAGTAAATAAATCAAAATAAACTGAAAACATAACTGTGTTACACAAGACACGAACACAGAAACAAAGAGCACAACATCAAGGAAACCTTAATGTTATTGAAACAGTTAACTTGTCTCATTCTTTTGCTCACACAAGCTTTTAACTCATTCAGGCACCTCAAGTCAAAGTTTCAATGTTTAATTTAACTGTTAGAAGGTTGTTGTTTTTGTTTTTATTCTAAAATAAATGATCTGATGCACTGGGTTTCACGCTACACAACGAAGCACCAGGAATTTGTGTCAGTTGCTCAGCACTGCTGATATCATTTTTCTTACTCATTTCATGTTTCATACTCATAAAACAGGTGTTACTCTCAAATAACAAAGAACAAAACAAAAAAATGCATTACATCATGGAAAAAAAGTATGATCATTCAACAAACTGAACCTGCGTTACACGTGACACTGCACGGAATCAAAGTTTTTTCAAACATGTGGACAAATCTTCCTTCACTTCACATCATAAAGTAAAATATAAGTTATTAAGAAACATTATTCATGCTGGTAATTGCTATTAAGTTGGATTACATGCTGATTTTACTAGAAAGTTGACAATTGACCTCTGACCCATAACTGCATTACGCTATGAAAATGAGTGTGACACGATACAAACTATTAAGTCATTCTCGCCTCCTTCTGGGAATTTCTGCTTGAAATGTCATGAGTCCATGCTGTCTGGTGAATGAATTTAGCAGACATTCACTGGCAATTGTTGCTGGTGTCATTTGCCAAGTACGGGATTTTGAAAATTCAGGCATAACTGTGTTACATTTTGACACGAAAACTTCAAAATTGTATCGAGGATGTGTTTAAACATTCTTACGTTAATAAATGCCTTTAATCATCTCATTATAATGAACTTTAAGCATTTCCATGACCATCTTTAGCCAAGTGATCACTACAGCAAAGCAGACGATCCAAAGTTTTCTCGGGCTCTGTTACGCGACTCGTAACGCAGTAACAGCTTAGTTTGGACGTCTAAATATAAAAGTTGAAAAGTTAAGTGCAATATTTTTGTACAGGATAATGTTGAACAATGTATTCTTTTGTTAGTAAAAAAGAAAATATAAGGTTTATTTGCACTGAAGACTTGTAAACTGCTTATGTTGAACACTGCATATGCCTGTTCCCTTTTCAGGTGCTATTTTTGGACCGTTTTTTCCCATTCGATTGCAATTTCTCAAAAACAGGCCAAACAAATATCCCTTGATACTGTAATTTCTTTAACCATATTAGGATGTTTTTATTCATATTGCATTGAAAAGAAACAACTCTTATGAAAATAAAATCCATCTATTGTAGATCACCCCAAATAGTGACCAAGAGCAAAGAATGACTCATATGTGAGAGTGGAAGGTGGAAAGGAAAGGAAAGGAGAGAGAGAGAGAGAGAGGAGAGAGAGAGAGGAGAGAGTCAAGTCAAGTCAAGTCAAGTCAAATAATTTAATGAGCCAGGCCATTTGCCCATGTCAAGGGGAACAGTGGGACAGGGGATGATGCCATACTGACATACTTATCTCTTGAAAATATCAATGCAACAGGAACATTTGTGGAGCAGAATCCTCTGCGTGCCTTCATTCTAGACAGCCAGTCACCCTGAATTAGTGGTAGCACCATTCTTTGAAATGGTAACGACAACTAGCGATTATCAATAACACCACCTTACGAAAACATAGTTTTTCCGCACCAGGCAAAGAACAAATCATAATTATAACAGTTGCAATCAGCAATATGAAAACATATAAATGCAAACGGTTCACAATCATGTTGTCTACACCACAGCAGATGACCTTAAATGAAGTGCACTTTTGATGTAATACATTGCTGACTTTGCATGTGTTGTGCTTGAGAGCAGCAACGCCAGTCTGAAAGTAGATGGTTGAGTAGAAAATTTTGCAGGTATAAACTGTTCCCGTATCAGATTGTATCTTGGACATATAAACATGAAATGTACTTCGGACTCAAGGATACCCTGGCAGAAAGGGCAGTCAGAACATTTTTGTGTCGTATTGTAACGGTTTTTGTGACATCTTAATGGTGAAACGCCCAGGCGCATTCTTGTTAAATACTTCCTCACAGCACTATTTTGAACAATGAGTAGGTAATCAGACAGACAAAGATTTTGTTTCAATAAGGAATAGAAGGCATAATGCTCTTTTGTGTTGATTTCACTGTTCCAGCTTTGAGTGTAACAATCCTTAAGACGTTGTCTGAATTCTGCCAAAAATATCCTTGCATCCGCCACTCCCTGACATTCCCACACAAAACCAAAGCCATAACGATATAGGGTAAAGCAGACTGTAGAGACCCAATTATTCTTATTATTATTATGGAGGTTAAGCAGCATGTTGTATGATTTATATGGAATACGATCTGTATTCATTCTTGTAAGAGTTATCCAGTATTTGATATTACGGGTATAAGTATTGACAAAGAGTGGAAATCTACCGGTCTCTCCATATACCAGGGCATTTGGTGTTCTAATGCTCACATTTAAAAATCTTTTAATCTTTTCAAATACTTTATTGACTTTTTTTTTTTTTAATGATGATGTAATTTGAAGATTCTCTCTCTCTCTCTCTTCTCTCTCCTCCCCTCTCTCTCTCTCTCTCTCTCTCTCTCTCTCTCAAAATTCAAGAGAGAGAGAGAGAGAGAGAGAATCTTCAAATTACATCATCATTAAAAAAAAAAAAGTCAATAAAGTATTTGAAAACATCCATAAAAACACTTCTTTAAACAATAATTATCATCAATGAAACCTATAGGAGATGAGAACAAAAAAACAACCAACAACGAGAAGCAAACAAGCAATCAAAAACAAAACTAAAATCAAAACTAAACTGAGAGAGAGATCCGAGACGAGAGGGAGCTCGTGCCTATGCCACTGCTGCCAACTTTTGTAGTGAAATATTATTCAATAATACTAAGAAAATATCCATGCAGTATGTGTGCGCCGTGTATGGGAAGGGGAGGAGGGAAAACAGTTACAAGCAAAATTGTGTACATGTATACATGTACATTTGGGGGATCAATCAATCAATCAATCGATCAAATTTTTATTTCCAGATGGTACATTGAGTAAGCATCGATTTGCTTTTTTCCATCAAGCCATCTATTAAAGAAAAGAAAAAAATCTAAACAACAACAAAAATCAAATCAGAACAAAACGACACAAAAAACCAACAAAAAACAAAGCAGAAAATCCCTAGCAAACAATAAAGCCAACAAAAGAAAGAAAAGGGGAAAAAGCAAACAAACAAATAAAACAACAACAAACATTTCACCAACATTAATTAGCCAACATGATTTCAACAGCTTTAAAATAAAATATGCCTATAGATAATACAAGCAACTACAATAACAGCAAAAACAACCAAAAGAGAAAAAACACACACACACACACAAAAAACAAACAAACAACAACAACAACAAAAACCCACTCACAAGCCATACACACATATGCACACACACACACCTACACCTACACCTACACACACACACACATACACACACCTACACACACACACACACACACGGTTTGTGCTCATCGGTTTGCGCTCATCCACTCAGCACGTATACTCGTTATGTATATGCACACATTTAGAGTCTTTTAAAAATCATATAGTGTCCAAAAAAAACCCACAAAAAAACAGCTTATATCACTTACAATGTAACCAAAAACCATTATTTAAGACTATAAAAAAAAAAAAAAGATTCCATGAAATGTCTATAAGCAATTTATATAAGATTACAATATCTCTAGCCGCCGCTGTGGCCTAGTGGTTAGGGTGTTGTACTCGTAATCTAAAGGTTGCGAGTTCGATCCCAGCTATTCCGCTATGGCGTTGTGCCCTTGGAAAAGGCACTTTACGGCTATTTTCTCACCCCACCCAGGTGTAAAAGGGGTACCAACCTTGTGTTGGGGGTTAATCCTGCGATAGACTGGCGTCCTATCCAGGGGGGAGTCTATGACTCTCAGTCGCTTAACGCCACAGAAACCGGGATAAGCACCGGCCTGATGAGCCTTATGGCTCGTGACAGACTTTAACTTTAACAATATCTCTATACTTCAGTTCATACTTTATATTTTTAGAAGGAAGATAAGGAAAAAAACAACAAACGCAACAATACCTTATAATAATACCCATCATCACTGAGAGGAAATAACATATACGCTAACAAACATACAATCAAACAAAAGAAAAACAAAAACAAATGAAAAAACCCCACAAAAAGCACACAAAAAAACAATCAAACCAAAACAACAAAAAACCAATCCACACGGATTATATATTAGAAGGAAGAAAAAAAACAACAACAAAAGCAACAATACCATATGATAATACCCATCACCACTGAGTGGAAATAACATAACAAACGTAGGGGCATGCACACATTTAAGGTTTTAAAAAAAAAAATCATATAGTGTCAAACAAACATATCAGTTACAATGTCACCAACCATTATTTAAAAAAAAAAAACATAAAAAACAAACAACAACAAAAAACCCACTCAAAAGCCATACACACATATGCACATACAACCCTTCTGACAAATTGATTATGAATTTGGCAGTTTATGTAATTGAATGTCTAAAAATCAGAAACATGTAGGTCTTTTAGGTACCTACAACAAAAGACTGGGTGCTTACTGTACTATATCACCTCGACTGCTACATGGTTGCTTATCATATTTTGTGTTCATATGGGTCTTATGGCCTGCAAAAACTGATAAAATTGATTGATTGATTCACAACACACACACACACACACACACACACACACACACACACACACACACACACAAAACACACACACTCCCTACACAATGAAATGGATGGGGTAAGGTGCATAAAAATTCCAACTACAACGTACCTGTACATGCTGGATGGAGGGAGAGAGAGAGAGAGAGGGGGGGGGGGGGGTAAGAACTCAAAAAAAGCAACAGACATCCAATCCCACTTGGGAACATGAATGGCCCTGAAAAGGGCCTAGATGTAGAGGCAGTGGAGTGGGGAGAGGTGGCAGCAGCGGCCGAGGTCTATTTCCTCGGCCGTTAATGGCCCTGTATATTAAGGGCGCTCATGTTTGCAGCCAGTTCACCGTCCTCGGGCTGCTCCTCTTCCAGCCGCAACCCACGAAATGGGTCCACAAGCGGGTCAACAAGCATGCTGTCACCATTTTCTGGTGACAGAGCGCTAGTGCTAGGCCTAGCCATCTCTGTCTGGCGCTGGGTACTTTGGGTGGGGCCGACAGTCCCCCTACTGTTCGACGATTGGGGGGCACTGTCCGCCTTTTTCAAGACGGCCTCCAACCGGTCAAACACGGAGAGTGGTGGTGGTGGTGGTAGGGGAGCATGGCGAGGGGGGAGGTGATGAAGGAACCCATCCCCGTCCTCGATGCACAGCACAGGTACGTCTGGCACCTCGAAAAGTCGCCGCCTGACCGCACTCTGAGCGTAAGGATGGGCCCTCCTCGAGATCGTTGGTCTCCTCGCCCCTGGCCTGTTCCGTCCTCCAGCCCTCGACCGCTGGTTCGAAGGTGGTGTGTTGTAATTGGTTGTCATTTTGAACTTGTACAAAACTCCTTCTGTAGTCTGGTAAGTCTGGCAAGTCGTATCACTGTGACGCTCCGATCACCTCCAAAACAGAATAATTCTAGCCAACAAAGCAACCACGCTTGGCGACCTTCAGAGATCGCGAGTACACCGGTCTGCAACGAGACGAATAGGCTACGCCCTAGCCTACCCTTTTTTTTTCTTTTAGTAGGATTATATAATCCTTTCCAGCAAAGGTGATATCAGCCGCGAACCAGGAAGTCAGAGGTCCCACGCTCCCGCAAGCTCTCCCACCGCAGCACCTCGGCCACCCCAAAAATGTTACAACTGCAGAAATTGTATGAATTAACACGAGGAGATGAAACGCGTACGCCTACCTGTCACCCGAACGTAGTAGTTATATACCCTGACAGGACCGGATGCAAGGGACAGTCCAATGGAAATCGAACAAAAGGTAAAATCTGTGTTTGTTTGTGTTTCTTTCGATGCTTCTATTTCATTAAGAATATACGGAACATACACATGTTGCATATCACTAGAATCTCCGTTAACACAAATTTTTTGGACATATGTGCACACTGTAATGTGCATACACTGAAGAGAAAAATGAAAATAAACCCCTTAATATTTCAACCAGGGATGCGCGTTCGTTAGGGAAAATTAACGATTTCGGTCAGTTTTTTTTGCTCAAAGCTATCTATATGCTACATGAAAAAATTCAGGCAGCTGCCATTTACTCGTTGTTGTCGATTATAAGTCTCTATCAACTGCCAGAAAAGACTTTGAAGCAGTTTTCTGACCACTATAAATTTATAAAACACAGTGATTTCCTAGTCCTAAACAAAATCAAGAGCTAAACAATACTACTGTTCCATTTCATTCTCATAACAAGTTTTATACCATAGGGATTTTCTTTACATTCTTTTTTAAAGGACCTTGGGGGGAAAAATGGCGGCCTTCTGTCCCGATCTTAAATTAACGGCATTTTCAACACATATGAGTAAAAAAGGTAAAAACAAAAAGCAAACAACAAGAGAGAACATACGCCTTATATAATGATGCCATTAAATGTGTTACTTTGGAAGCACCATAACACGGGAGAACGCCAGGAAGTTTGTTTGGAAGTTGCGATCTTTGTGGGAAAATACTCGTTAACAGATGTTCGTTTCTTGGCGTGATACGTAATTACACACTGTATATCTCGCCATCAAAAGTATCACCATGCATTATCATATAACCTAAAATAATGCAAGCTATGACAAAGTGTTTATTCGATTCTCTTTCGGAGTACACTTTTAAACTCAAGGCAAGCAAAGAGTAGCCAATCAATGGACATACCTGGAACATTCTTTAGTACAATCGTCACTAAGAAAAAGTATTCCTCTGTCTAGAAGACAAAAGATTGCTTCTTCTATGTACAGTGTTCTGTATAGAGTTGCACACCTGTTAAAAACCTGTTTCACCTTTCGGAAGACTAGAATGAATTAAAGGAAAACATAAAGAGCTCTGCAAATGTGCTGCTGGCTGATTTTCAGAAAGAAAAAATGGCTTTCGTTTTATGAAGACTTGGTGAAAACTTCAAACTATCAGTAAAATTGTATATTTGACATCTTCCTGCCACCCATGAAAGCTTTTTGGAGAATATGTCAAACAACTATGTTATTCCTCAAAATTTGTTTGGCATTAAACAAGTGCCCAATACCCCTCACCTCTAGTTGTGTTTATTTTCTAAATGAATTGGGGTTGGTGATTTGAGGAACATAACAGTAGAACTAATGGTAGTAACAGTGAAGCATTCCACCTTAACCTCTTCAAAAGCTTTTTTTTTTTTTTAAACTTTTTTTTTTTAAATTGACCCAACACACATGTCATGAAGAGAAGGATGGGTTGAATCAAGTCCCAACTTTAAAACCCGTTTACTAGTTTAATTAGTTATTTACTTTTTATCATCATTGTTCTGTTCTTGTTTAACTCATTGATCTAATTGATTTGTTTATTATTTATTTATTCTCTTGTTCATTTTTTTTTTGGGGGGAGAGGATTATATATATATATATATATATATATATATATATATATATATATATATATATATATATTTTTTATATACATATATATATTATAATATATATTATACACAAAATTGAATAACACAACACACACATATACACCTTTTTGAAACTGTTGAGAAATTGATATTGTCTATGGGTTTATGCTTCAGGAAGAAAATCCAAGCTTAATTCATAATGTGGTGAACCTGCAAAGGATACCAAGCAATGTGACAAGATTTTGAGGACATACAAACAAATGAAGTTATAGGGAATAGAATGTTGACAGTGAGACAATCTTTAAGGGGATTCACTGTAAAATTATCATGCTATTCTCAGCACTGACTCGTTGCCATTGTGCCAAATTGATGGCCATCAGGGGAGGGGGGGGGGGGGGGGAGATATCCTAGTGGTTGGAGCATTGTGTTCATGGTTTGGTGGTCTGGGTTCGAACCACCAGGAAGACGCCTGTTTGAGGGGATTTTTTCCCCCGTAAAGTTAACATCAATACTAACTCCACAGATGTCAAATATAACACAATTTTACTGATAGTCTGACATTTTCACAAGTCTTCATAAAATGAAAGCCATTTTTCCTTTCTGAAAATCAGCCAAATGCATATTTGCAGAGCTCTTATGTTTTTCCTTTAATTCATTCTATTCTTCCGAAAGGTGAAACAGGTTTTGAACAGGTGTGCGACATGTTCTGCATGCGTTCGCACATGGGACATCAGTTTATAGACTCATCCGAAGAATTTTTGAGAGAATGGAGACAGTACTGATATTAACTCCAGAGTAAAAAATCCCTTAAAACAGGCACATCTGTGATGGTTTGATCAAGAGCCATCACATCACAAATGCAACACCCTAACCACTAGGCTACACCCCCCTCCCCCCTCAGAAATAATACAGTCAGTTCACTGGTCCCACACTCCAACCACCATGCTATTCAGACCTTCCACATTACTTTCATCATGAAAATATTCCCCCAAATAGAACCATGTATAAAATGTGTGTGTGTGTGTGTGTGTGTGTGTGTGTGTGTGTGTGTGTGTGTGTGTGTGTGTTTGTGTGTGTGTGTCAATCAATCAATCAAATTTTTATTTCCAGATGGTACATTGAGTAAGCAGCAATCTGCTTTTTTCCATCAAGCCATCTATCTAAAGAAAAGAAAAGAAAAAAATCAAAACAATAGCAAAAATCAAATCCAAAACAAAACAAAAAGCCAACAAAAAACAAAGCAGAAAATCCCTAGCAAACAATAAAGCCAACAAAAGAAAGAAAAGGGGAAAAAGCAAACAAACAAATAAAACAACAACAACAAACACTTCACCAACATTAATTTGCTAAAATGATTTCAACAGCTTTAAAATAAACTATGCCTATAAATAATACAAGCAACTACTGTAACAACAACCAAAGGAGAAAAAAAATAAAATAAAAAAAATAAATAAAAATTTAAAAAATATTTCAAAAATCTAATCAAAAGCCATACACACATATGCACATACACCCACACACCCACACACACACACACCCGTACACCTACACACACACACACACACACACACACACACACCCGTACACACACCCGTACACACACACACACACACACACACACACACACACACACACACACACACACACACACACACACACACACGGTTTGCGCTCATCCACTCTTCTCGTATACTCCTAGGTACATGTACACATTTAAAGTCTTTTTAAATCATATAGTGTCCAAAACACACACACACACACACACACACACACACACACACACACAAAACAGCTTATATCAATTACAAAGTAACCAAAAAACATTATTTAAGACTAAATAATAATAATGATAATAACAATAAAAAAAATAATAAATAAATACAAAAAAATTTTTTTTTTAATTAAAAAAAAAAAAAAATAATAATAATAAATAAATACGTAAAATAAAAAAAATCTATAAGCAATTTATGTCAGATTACAATATCTCTATACTTCAATTCATACTTTATATTTTTAAAAGAAGATAAGGAAAAAACAACAAACACATCAACACCTTATAACAGTACCCATCATCACTGAGAGGAAATAACATATACGCTAACAAACATACAATCAAACAAAGGAAAAGCAAAAACAAACAAACAAACAAAAAACACATAAAAACACACCAAAAAACAAACAATCAAACCAAAACATCAAAAAACCAATCCACACGGATTATATATTAGAAGGAAGAAAAGAAAAAACAACTAAAGCAACAATACCACACAATTATACCCATCACCACTGAGTGGAGTAACATAACATATGGGCATGCACACATTTAAAATTGTTTTTTTTATAAAAATCATATGGTGTCAAACAGCTTATATCAGTTACATGTCACCAACCATTATTAAGAAAATCCATGAAATGTCCATAAGCAACTTATGTCAGATTACATTATCTCCACACTTCAATTCATACTTATATGTTATGAGGAAGAAAAGAAAAAACAAAACAAAACAAAATAAACAAAAAAACAAAACGAAAAACAAACGCGACAATACATATGATAATACCAATCTCCACTGAGAGGAAATAACATATACACTAACAAACAAACAAAAAAACTAACAAACAAACAAAAGCAACAGAGAACCAAACAAACATAATTAACGAGAAAAAAAAAACCAAACAAGACAAAACTAAAGCAAAAAACAAACAAAAAACAAGCAAACAAACAAACACCCCCCCCCCCCAAAAAAAAAAAAAACACACACAAAAAACCCCAAACACTCAAAAAAGAAAAAATTTGGAGGGGGGGGTGGGGGTGGGAACGGGTGGGGAGGGGGTATCAAGGAGGAAGGGGGAAAACACAAACAGCAAACAGAAGAATTATAATAATGATTTATGATTATATTCATAAATAAAAAACCCTACACATATGAACAAAAAAACAAACAAACAAACATTCAAACAAACAAACAAAAAACAAACAAAACTAAAAAACCATACACAACAACAACCAGAACAAAAAAGTAAGGCTTTTCCACTTATCAAAATAATATAAATATAATAGTGCTAATAGTCCCATTAGTATAATTAATAAAATAATATTTTTTAAAAATATTTATCCTGAAACTATTAAACTGGGCAAGTGAAAGAAGAAAAAAAATGCATACAAAAAATAATTCAAATCTAGTCATCAAATCAGTGGTTTGGTTTTCTCCTTGTGAATTTGCAGAATATACACGTGTTTACATACATCACTTATTCCCTATCCTGTTCAAAATTAAATTATATAAAAACAAAAATAAAAAAAATAAAAAACCCTTTCTCCACCTTTTCCCCCTTCCACATACATATATAGCAAGCAAAATGTAGATTTTTCAGTCACAGTGACCCACACCTGAAAGATTTTTCGGGGTTAGCAGAGAGTATCAATATCTTTAGTCTGTTCTAAGTATAGTTGATTGGATTGATGTGTAGTTCTTAAACATTTTTGCATAAGCGCATTAAGTGATTTTTGAACTGATTTTTGAACTGATTTTTATTTTTGATACATTTTAAATGTTTTGGGAGCTTGTTCCATAAATCACTACCTGAATATAGGAAGCTTGTTTTGTAAAGATTGTTTCTGGGTCTGGGAAATGTTAGTAGATGGTTATGCCTGTGCTCATTAATTTTGAATCTATTGGTGATCTTGGGAGGGGCATTTCCATTGACAACTTTTTGTACAAATAGAGCTTTATTGAGATAAAGCCTGTTTTGAAATGTAAGAATATTTGTTAGCTTATAATCATTGATGGTTAGGGAGCTTGATTTTAATAGGACAAGTTTTAGTGCTCTTTTATATAATCGATGGATGAATTTCAAATTAGTTTCACTGCAGTTGTCCCAAAGAGATGAGGCATAGTCAACTATAGGCATGATGTGTCCACAAAAAAAGAGTTTGCGTGAATGACTATCTAGAAAGTGTTTTATTTTTGATAGCTGACGTACCTTGTTTGTAAGACGTTTTCCTTGTGCCATCACATGGTCAGTCCAAGTAAGATTATTGTCGATAATTACACCCAGAATTTTGTGTGAGTCAACTTCTTCAATGATTTTTTGATCTATCAACAGAGGTTGAAATTTACTTTTCATTTTTTGCCTCTTTTGTCGTGCTAGTACGTACATACTTTTAGTTTTTTGAGCATTTAAGGACATATGGTTTAATTGAGTCCAAGTAATCAATTTGTTGATATTGTTTTGAAGTTTGAGTGTTAGTCTGTGGGGGTCAGTATCACTACAATAGAGGGATGTGTCATCAGCAAACATTTCACAACTACAATCTAGAAATAAGGGTAAGTCATTTACATATATTGAGAACAAAAGAGGACCCAATATTGATCCTTATGGTACTCCATATTTAATAGATACTAATTCTGATGTTTGATTATTTGTAGTTACCAGCTGCTGTCTATCTAACAAAAAACTTTTTAAAAGATTGATTATTTCAGGTGTTAGTTTGTATAGGTGAAGTTTACGCACTAGCAAGGAGTGATTAATTACATCAATGCTTTTTCAAAGTCAACAAAAATTAGGCCTGTATAGTTATTTTCATTTATGTTGTGTAAGAGACTGTCTGTAAGTTGAGTTAGAGCTGTGTGACAAGAATAGTTTTTACGAAAGCCTGACTGATCTTCATTTATTAGGTTGTTGTTAACAAAGTAGGAATATAAAGATTTTTGGATATGTTTTTCAATGGGTTTGGATAAGACCGATAGGATTGAAATTGGTCTGTAATTTGAAGGACAAGAAGAATCTCCTGATTTGTGGACTGGTATGACTTTTGCCTTTTTAAATATGAGAGGAATGGTGCTTTTATCTATACACAAGTTATATAGATATGTCAGTGTTTCAGCAATAATAGGACCAGAAAGTTTCAATATTTTTCCATCCAGATTGTCAAGGTCACGTGTTCTGGAATTTTTTTTGAGAGATAGACTTTCCAACACGTCTTTAATTGTCATTGGCAATAATTCAACCGGGAATTTAATTTCTTTTGATTCAATATATTGTTCTAAGTATTGGAGATCATTTTCATTTGACTTATCACATGATATGATTTTAGTAGCAATGTTTGAGAAATGGGTGTTCAGTTCATCAGCTGTTATGTCTTTAACTGTCTTTTGGCTTTTTGATATAGGTCTATTACATAAAATATTGATGGCTTTCCATACCTGGCGAGAGTCTGTAGTTGTGATTAACAGTTTTTGAAAGTAATCACGTTTTGATCTCCGTTTTAGTGAAGTTACTTTGTTTCTTTGCATTTTAAATTCTTCTTTTGTACCATGGGTTTTCAAATAGTCTCTTAAGCGCATTTCTGACTCTAGGTCTTTTGTTATCCAAGGAGGTTTTATTTTTTCTTTAACTCTTTTTTTGATGAAGGGGGCATGCCTATCATACACTGAAATAAATGTGGTAATCCAGAATTCTGCAGCTTCGTTGGGGTCTCTGATTTGATATATGTCTTGGAATGGCAAATTTATCAAGTCTGAAAGAAAGTCTTGTTCGTTGAAGTTATTAAATTTTCTGTAAAAGATGGTTTTATGTCCTACTTTGGGAATTTTGACACGATGTTTAAACCAAGTAAAACACACAGCATTGTGATCACTGCATCCACAGGAGGGGGCACATACTTCTGTTATGTTTTGTTTTGTAGTAGTATAGATATGATCTATGTGTGTGTGTGTGTGTGTGTGTTTGACTATGTGTGTGTCATGTGTGTGTGTGTGTGTTGGTTCTTCAGTTTAATGTTCTTCCATTATCAGTGATATTAGAAAGACAGTATCTGTGTGTGTGTGTGTGTTGTGTGTGTGTGTGTGTGTGTGTGTGTGTGTGTGTGTGTGTGTGTGTGTTGGATCTTCAGTTAAACGTCCTTCCATTATCAGTGATAACTAATATTAGAAAGAAAGTATCTGTGTGTGTGTGTGTGTTGGATCTTCAGTTTAACGTCCTTCCATTATCAGTGATATTAGAAAGAAAGTATAGATCTCTGTGTGTGTGTGTGTTGGTTCTTCAGTTAAACGTCCTTCCATTATCAGTGATAACTGATATTAGAAAGAAAGTATCTGTGTGTGTGTGTGTGTGTTGGTTCTTCAGTTTAACATCCTTCCATTATCAGGTGATAACTGATATTAGAAAGAAAGTATCTGTGTGTGTGTGTGTGTGTGTTGGATCTTCAGTTTAATATCCTTCCATTATCAGTGATATTAGAAAGTATCTGTGTGTGTGTGTGTGTGTGTGTGTGTGTGTGTGTGTGTGTGTGTGTGTGTGTGTGTGTGTTTGTGTGTGTGTGTGTGTGTGTGTGTGTGTGTGTGTGTGTGTGTGTGTGTGTGTGTGTGTGTGTGTGTGTGTGTGTGTGTACTGCGGAAGGAGGGGGTGTACAGGGGAGTTGCAGATGGGTCGGTTGCGGTGAGCATATAATAGCTTATTATTCGCATTAAGCAACTTTAAGAATAAATAATGAAAACCATAAAACATGAATGTTGAAAAGAAAGAAATAACAGCTTAAACACTAACTTTGCAATTCATAGAGTAAAAATCATTTTACTATAAGAAGCTGATAATACGACTATGACTTAATGACAATACAATTTCTTTCATTAGCCGATTGTCTTTTCGAATTTGCTCTAAGCAAACATATGTGAAAACAGGTAAAAAGTATGACTCTGTGTGTGTGTTGTTGTTCTTCAGTTTAACGTCCTTCCACTAAATAGTGATATCAGACAGGCAAGTGTATGAGTGTGTGTGTGTGTGTGTGTGTGTGCGTGTGTACGCGCACACACGCGCGTGCGTGTGTCTGTGTGTGTGTGTGTGTGTGTGCGTGAATGCGTGCGCGAGTGTGAGTGTATATGTGTGTGTGAGTGCGTGTGCGCGCGCGTGTGATTACGCTTTGACAGTCTATATTACAAAGTATTAAAGAGAACCGAGGGGGGGGGGGGGGGGGGGGGGGGAAGCCCTAGCTGCAAGTAAGGCCTATGGTTTTGGACTATAAGGGAACAAAAACAGCAACAACAAAAAACCACTAACCCTTCAAGCTAAAAAATGAAAGTAAACAAGAACTTAACTATTAACTAACAATAGGAACTATAACATGCAGACAAATTTTGGATTTTGGATACATTTACACACACTGATGTATATAATGTGCCCAAAGTTGGGGTGAGGTGGGGGTGGGGGGGGGGGACTAGAGCTATTGAAGAGGTATACAGAAGAGGTCAAAGAATTTCCATTAAAACAAAACGATCAATCACAGGAAGATACCAACTGAGCTGTGTAACAGACATCCAGAGATTCTGCAAAGAAGTATATCATTGTTGAGGATGCTTTTAAGCGTTTCAGATGATTCTAAAAGGAACCGATCTTTCAATGTAATAGAAATAAATTCTTTAATTTGAGGACAACAAGTAAGCAGATGTTTAACACTAATTTGTTTTCCACACATGCATAGTATGTTCTTACAATATTTTGTGCGAAGGGCATTTAGACGAAATCTATAGACTAAACTTGAGATTTGTCTGGAAACAGACATAGATGAATTTGCATAGAGGGGTTTGGTGTATTTTGCATTGAGGCTTTGAGAGAGTAATAACTATTCGAATTTTTCAGTCTTTTAATTGCCTTATCGTAGGATATATGTTTTAAAACTTCATAACCCTCTCGAAGGTCTAAAGGTATATTAGCTAAAAGTGATCCTTCAACATTGCATGCTCCTCTTCGAGCAGCTCTATCGACCCATTCATTAGCAAAAATACCACAATGAGAAGGCACCCAACAAAACGTAACTCTAATGCCTTTCAGGGACAGTAGATGAAGAACATGTCTGACTTCGGTAATCATTTTTAGTCGAGTACTTTGATTTAGGGAATTTAAGGCATACAACACAGATTTAGAATCAACACATAGTACAATTTTTAAATAATTCTGAGGTAATGAAACAAGATAATTCAGGGCCTTTAGTATGGCAAAGAGCTCTGCCGTAAAGATAGAAACCCTACTAGTAATATGGTATTTTTCCTCAACGTGAAGGGCTGGTATAACAAAAGCTGCTCCTACATGTCCGTTATCAAGTTTTGATCCGTCTGTGTATACCCTTAAGTGGTCTGAATAGTGATTATCAATGTGCGAATTCACTACGCTGGCAAGGATGTTAGGTGAATCGCTTTTTGATAGATTTGTATGGCATATGTCAAATATTGGCTTTTTCATTTCCCATTCAGGGGTATCTGAAAAAGAAGGTGTAACAGCAAGACTGTTTTCATTAATTTTAGAATCTTTAAACATAGCCGAAGCAAAAGTCTTTATTGATGTCAGTGATATAATTGACCTAGCTCGCTTTGCAAAGTCTATGTCTGATCTTAACCTAACTTCTTTTCGTGAAAAATTTTCGTATGAATAACATCTCAAAACATACTTTGCAGCACAAAGTTCCCTGTAATCATTAAGAGGTAGCACTCCTGCTTCCTTGTAAGAGCCTAAAGTACAGGCATGAAAAGGAACTCCCAGAGATAACTTAAGTGCTTTACTGTCTATGCTTTGCAGTTTATTTAGCAAGTATTGTGGAGCACTAAAAAACACCTCTTGTCCATACGTTAGTCTTGAGCGCACTAAAGAGGTAGCTAAAGATATAAGAGTTCTTGTGTCTTGCCCCAGTGTTGTTTACATCCAATTTTTAGAAAATTTAAACTCTTTCTTGCTTTATCTAGTATATAGTTGATATGATTGTACCAGGACAATTTAGTGGTTAGAATAATGCCCAGAAATTTAACGTGTTGGGTGTATTGTATTTTAATGTCATCGATAGTAAATAGAGGGAGATTCTCAGGGTCATAACCTGAATTGAAAAGCATCATGTTTGTTTTTTCAAGCGACAAACTAAGCCCATTTTCTGTCATAAATGAGCTGATTTTATTCAGTTCACACTGGTAAAGTTTCTTGATATAGTTAAGAGTTCGGAGTGGAGTTTTTCTTTTTCATGTTACCTTCATCCATAAGCAAATGTCATCAGCATACTGAACTAAAACTGTTTTATTCGACAATTGTTTTGGTAAATCAGCAATTAAAATATTAAATAAAATAGGAGCAATTACTGATCCTTGGGGTAAACCCATTTCCAGAGATCTTGCGTTTGAATATGTCCCTCCTATTCTTGTCTGAATAGATCTATCTGCCAGAAAATGCTTGATGAAATTAAACATACAACCCGAAATTCCAACAGTTTGTAACTTGATTAAAAGTTGATTATGCCATACTTGCTCATATGCTTTTCGTATGTCAAAAAATGTTGCAAGAATGCTTTTACGTCTGGCAAACTGTTGTTTGATTTGCCTTGTGAGTTTTACTAAATGCTCAATAGCTGATCGACCTTTACTGAATCCAGCTTGATTCACAGGAATGATTTTATATTTTTCACAAAAATGAATAAGACGTCTTAAAATAATCCTTTCCATGAGTTTGCATGTATGAGATGTCAGGGCTATAGGTCTGTAGCTATTTTTATCAGTTCTTGGTTTTCCTTGCTTTTTAATTGGTACAACTATGGATTGCTTCCAAATAAGTGGAAGATGACCTTCAGTCCAACACTTTTGGAAAAAAAGATATAAAAAGTTGACCCAATTAGGTGGAAGATGATGTAACATTTCATTGGAAACTCCATCAAGTCCTACTGCTGTTTTCTTAGCACAGAGATTATCAAGACAAGCTTTCACCTCTTGTAACGTAAGGGGTGCATTAATATAATGAGTTTGTAGGTGATCAAGATCTGGAGTGTTGTGTCTGTTGCTCAATTCACGTTCCTCTCTAAATTTTCTATTCTTTTCCGACAAACCAGTTCTACAACTGTTGTTGGCAAATATTTCCACAAAAGCTTCAGCTTTTTCAAAATTTGAAGGTAGATCTGAGTTCTCTAATTTAATGGGACACTGAGGTAAGCTTATCCCATTTCTTATTTCTTTTATTTTGTCCCACACTTTCTGCAAATCTTTGTGGTCAGACACCTCTGACATGCAAAATGACGACCAATATTCTTTCTTTGCCTGGGCAACAATTCTGTTAGATCTATTTTTGGCTTTTTTCATTTCTGTATAATTTGATTCAGATTTATTCCTTAGATAAGCTATTAATTTTAGTTTTCTTTCTTCTTTTGCTTTTTGACAGTTATCATTCCACCATACATTACCAATATTTTTATGAGAACTTATTCGTTTATGTTTAGGAATAGAATCAACTAAATTTTCAACAAAGCGATTGCTTGTGACAATGTCACAGTCTTTCTCCCAGAAGGGTGAGTGAGCATTAAAGTCACCTACAATGATATACTTCTAGTCATGGTCTTCCTGCAATGTACGGAGCCATTCCGTGTTAACATCAGTGGGCCCTTGGGGCAAATAAACAGACACTATGGTTAACAATGATGCATTAAATGGAATAGACACAGCACATGAATGTAAGTTAGAAATATGGAGTGGAGCAGGACTGGGGCATGATGTGTATATCACCCCTTTACGCACATAAATGGCTGTGTTAATTTTGCCAGTGGTATCAGCCTGTTGATGGATCGGAGGATAGAAATAACCAGAGATTTTAGGTAATTTTTCTCTTGTTATGTTTAACGACTGCATGGCTAGAATATCATAGTCGTTTTCTGCAAGATGTTGCACAAGATAGTCACAGTTTCTTTTCAGAGATCGACAATTCCATTGGAAAATTTGAACACCTTTTCCCATTATGAACTGATTGCTTAAATGATCAGAATTAACTTGGCTTTAAAAAAAAGAAGAAAAAAAAGAGAATAAGAAAGAAAAGAACAGCTAACCAAAACTCTCTAAAATGATGATGACAGAATATTCTGCCAATCAATAAATCAATATTGAATACAACAATAAGAGGAAACGGGGAAAAATACACTATAACAAACTATTCAATAGATTAGGTAGAGTCAGTAACAACGGAGCAAATAATTCCTCAGCAG
The DNA here is from genome assembly GCA_030674155.1 of Stramonita haemastoma. Taxonomy (NCBI): domain Eukaryota; kingdom Metazoa; phylum Mollusca; class Gastropoda; order Neogastropoda; family Muricidae; genus Stramonita; species Stramonita haemastoma. Next base: position 23,798,837 of record CM060323.1, on the reverse strand, counting down.
GAAAAGACTTGGATTAAGTGGATAGTCTGCTATATTCTCGGGATGCAGAAAAGTTGGTGCATGGCAATGCCAGTTAATAATACTCAGACCAGTCATTGAAGGCATCGTAACTGGAGTACAGGCTTCTGTAGGGGTAGACTGGGTAGGTCTGGAGACGGCGGAATCCGTGAGAGTGAGATGGTTTCAGGGGAGTTTTCCAAAGAAGATGACGCACGTGCCTCCCTATATTGCCTGCAAGGATGCTGGTACCTCTTGCACTGGGGTGGATGCCGTCTCTAAGATGGTATGAATGAAAGTTGGTGTTTCTAACAAAGGTGATGTTGTCTACCTCAAATAGTTCAGAAGTGACCATGGCATTAAATAACTGGCGTTTTACTTCTAACTGTGTGTCTTTAACAGCTGTAGCTTTGCTGACTACAAAACGGGTTTGAGGATTTTTCTTGGCCACTTCTCTAAGGGTGGTGACAAAGCTTCTGCTAAGATCAAGAGCATCTTTTAATTTAAGATCATTGATGCCGCTATGCACCACCACTGCATCAGGTTTAATAGTGGATGCTGTGACAGCCTGCAGGGATTTTTGTACCTCGGAAAGAGTATGTGTTTTTTGCATGCAGGCATTTATGTCATAGGACATAGGACAGCGAAACACCAAGCCGTACTTACGCTGAGGTTGCTGGCTCCCCTCCACGAACAGGAACAGGACAGGCGGAGGCCACTACGCCAAAGGCATCCAACACGCTGAGTCCCCGACGATCTAGGCCTACAGTACTACAGAAAGGCAAGTCCACCCCAGAGTAAGTACATCTTTTGGTTCTGACATCATCACTAATAATGACGTCAAAAAGAAAAGAACTACAACTCACCCCAAGCAGAACAAAGAACACTTTCCGCAAGTCATTATTCTGCAAGACTCAGTCCTTAACCAGGTGGAAGAGAAACGACTTGGGCAGTCCTGTGTGTGTGTGTGTGTGTGTGTGTGTGTGTGTGTGTGTGTGTGTGTGTGTGTGTGTGTGTAGGGGTGGGTGTGTGTGTGTGCGTGTGCGTGCATGTGTGTGTGTAGGTGTGCATGCATGTGTGTGTGTGTAGGGGTGTGTGTGTGTGTAGGTGTGCGTGCATGCGTGTGCGTGTGTGAGTGTGCGTGTGTATGAATGTCTTTGTGTATGTATGTCTGCCTCTGTGTGCCTCTGTGTACACTGTATGCTGACACTTATAATAATTAAAGCTAACTTCAATTAGTTCAAATCATATGAAAAAAAATCTCAGAAGATTGAGACCAGTTTTATTCAGTACAATAACTTGTATCAATACTAAATAAGAATTTTTTTTTTTTTTACTAAAGGAATTGCACAAGTTTTGGTATTTCTCCTCCCATTTATGAGGAAAAATGCCCGACCTGTTCCTGTTACAAGAGTAGTAAAATAAATCTCCACAAGTCACAAGCGCATTCATCTCCTGAACTGAGGTGAACTGAATTGTTTGCAAGGCCTTGAGGCCTAACACCAGGTAGCCAGCCCATGTGCCACTACAGCTAAACCTTTGGAGAGGAAGGTGTAACTAACGCAGAAGACGATGTTTTTGAGATTCAAGATTAAAATTCCTGTCACCCCTTGCGGAGTACAGCAGATCAACAAATTCATGAAAAACTAAACTGAGGAACAGTCCCAACTACAACTCACTCCCACAACTTCTTATGTCAATACCAACATGAAAACCAAAAAAAAAAATTGGCATCACAGAATTAACTACCACTTAAGAAAAAAATGTGATGAACAATGTAATCAACAGGGTTGTTGTTTTTTTTCAGGGAGAAAACAAAAGGCCATTTCACTTTCCTGATTGTGAATTGAACAGCATAATGGCAGCATAGGCTCAGATGACAAGACAACAGTGGTTACTGTCTGAGCGTTAGATGACAAAGAAGAAGAAAAACAAGACATGGCTGGGGAAAAAATGGCTTTAATTCTGAAAGGGTTTTTTTTTGTTGTTGTGGGGCTGGCCTGGACTCGCTTATCCTTATGTCCTTGTTCAAAAGTTCTATTTGTTAAATAGATTTTATTTTTTGGCTTGCAATTCATATGAAATTAATGCATTGCTGACAATCTGGACAAAGTTCACTTTCTTTTGGTTAATACTGTTTTGTTATTATTCTACACAGTATTCAGACTAATGAAGGTGTTGGTAAAGTAATACAGTTTGTTTGTTGTTATTTCTCCTATTTAAACTTTCCGTGATTTTAGGCTTTAAAAGACAACAAAAAGACCAACTTAAAGCATTTTAATCTGGATACATATAACATTCACCACAAAATAATTATCCAGCTATTTTCTATCATATGAAAATGTGGGGCTCTGAATCAATGATAGACCAATGTACATTAATACATTTTATGTTACAGGATGCGTGACAAGCAGCTTGGGGCCAAACCAGGGTCAGCTCCTGCAAACAGGGTTCGCGCTAGGATTTTTTAAAACCGGTACTGGGAGTTGCCATTTCAGAGATATCTTGACCAGCTCCCCAAAAATCGGTCCCCAGAAAATAAAATCCGGTACCTACTGTGAACAAAACGAAACTATTCAGTGAGGGGGTGGGGGAGGGGGGGAATTGTTCGGCAGCAAAACTAAATCTAAATTGAACGCGAATCTCTCGGACTTTGACTGCCGTGCTGCTGCCACTCGTTTCTTGTGCACGAAGACACGCAGGAAATAGGAGTTTTTTTTCTAGCGCCTGTGTCACTGTCTGTGTCAGTCTGTTGTTTTGCATGGCATCATTGTGACTTATAAGTTATATTCTTCTTTCTTGTTTCTATGCTTAGCGCTCATCTAGATCTTTCGTTCGCTTTAGATTTAGTTTCCGACTCTTCTCTCTCAAAGCAACGCGCAAATTCATAGTCATAGACCCTCCGCTTTTCGCTTTTCGTAAGAGCAGGCCATCGTGTGGGAACAGATGACATTTACAAAACTGCATACACACGGGGACTAAATGTAAAAAGCACATGAGTGCTTATTCCATTATCCTCGCTATAAAAGATCGAAAGAATAAAGAATAAATAAATCTAGGCCCCATTTACTCATTGTGAATGGAGGTCACTGTCGTGCCGAGAAGACCGCAAAGCTCTATTCTTTCACAGTAAAGCTTGCTGTTCTGCGTGCTACGCTAATGAGGCCGGCGCCAAAGATGTTCGTGGGAAGGGGTAGGAAGGGGTAGGTGCGGTAAGCACAGTACAGGCACATGACAGACTGTCAGAAAACGTCACTTCAGACTTTTTTTTTTAGACGGAAATCTAATCGGTCACAGGCAAACAGAATCGGTACGCGGTACCGGCTGCTTCGAAAATTTCCGGTATTCCCTGTTTACAATCGGTAAAATACCGACAATTACCGGTTATCGCGAACCCTGGCAAAGGCTTCAAAAGCTACTAAAACAAGATCCGAGACAAAGAAAGACGAGATGAAACGACAAGCAGCAGCAGAACGGAAGAGAAAAAGCAGATTATCAGCCAAACAAAGAGCATGTGAAAGCAAGGCCCAAAAAGAGCGGTACCAACGCAAAAAAAAGGAAGCAGAAGACAGAAGAAACCAAACCCACACTTCAGAATCCGACAGAGGAGCGGGCAATGAGAAAGTGCATAAAATCTTCTTTGGGAGAGTTGTGAAAAGGGCAAGAGAAAATATGAAAATAAAGAGGGACAAAGAAAGTCTGTGCAAGCTCCACTTTATTCAGGCATTATTGGCAGGTAACACAAATACAGTCAACAGAAAGAACTTGTACAAGAGAAAAAATCTCAGAGACAATACAGTTGAAAATTTCTATGAACAGGCAGGAATTAGTTTACCTGGGAAAAAGTCGGTGAGCACCATCTCAATGAAGGGAAAGAAAGTTCTAACAAAAACTGTCAAAACTCTCTTTCATGAGTTTCGAGAAAAGAATCCTCGATACAAGATCTCTCTGACATCCTTATCACGCAGAAGACCACAGCACATCTTACTTTCAAGCAGTGCATCCTTCAGACAGTGTTTGTGTCTACATTGCGTTAATCCAATGCTCAAAGTTCAAAAGATCAATCCATTTTTGCCCCATGATATGAAGATCAAGCATGAAGATGACCTGGTGGAGCGTACTCTCTGCAAGGAAGACATTTTCCGGAGAGAATGTGTGGATAGAAATTGCCGCAGCTGTGGTGTTGATGCCTTTTTTTACAGCCTTGAGGACAGACTTCCCGCTTTGCAAGAACCTGTGAGTTGGCTCAGATGGCAAAAGACTGATCATTCTTCAATGGATCAAATAAAGAAGACAGGAACTTGGGACCAATTGGTGACGGAGTTGAAAGAAGAGCTTGCTACCCTTGCGAACCATTTGAAAACAGCACGATGGCAGCGCAACCAATACCAAGAACTTCTAAACTCTCTTCCAGAATTTTCTGCAGTCATCACCATTGATTTTGCAGAAAATTACCTATGTCGCTACCAAAATGAAGTACAGTCTGCTCATTGGAGCTACCGGCAAGTGACCCTTTGTCGTCTGTGCTACAGTACCACTGCTCTTCCTGCAGTAGCCTTGTCACCGAATACATCACAGCCATATCAGATGATAACAACCATGATGCTGCATTTGTCAAGAAATTTCTCAGCGACATCATCAAGCACCTTGAAGAGCAAGAACATATTCAGCATATCCACATCTGGAGCGATGGATGTTCATCCCAATTCAAAAGTAAACTTCCCTTCATCTACTTGACCGAATTGACAGCTGAACACCCAAACATTGTCATTGACCGCCACTACTTTGGTGCTGGCCATGGGAAATCACTGTGTGATGGGAGTGGGGGAACAATCAAAGGATGCGCAACAAGGGCCGTTGCTACTGGCAGGGAAACTATTCAAAGTGCTGCAGACATGCACAGGTTTTGTGTTGAAAAACTATGTCTGCCTGAACAAAAAGAAAATGACCACAACAAAACTCATCTACGCAGGTCGTTCAAGCTATATGAAGCAGATGACTTCTCACGCCTTAAGTCAAGAAGGCAGAGGATTATGTCACATTGAAAGGTTGCCGCTCAATCCACCACCTAAAGCCCAAGAGAGAGATTGGAGAACTTGTATACCGTCAGTTATCTTGTTTCTGCAGCAGTTGCAGGGATGAAGATGGATGTGAGAATGAACTGTTTGTTGGTGAGCAGAGAAGAGGGTCTGTAAATCTGAAGGAAAATGGAAGACGCAAAACGAAAAAAGGAAGTCAGAACACATCCCCACCATCTGTGTCGCAAACTACTCCAGAATTTGATGCGTCCCAGACCACACCAGCACCTGATGTGTCCCCCATCCCTGTATTTCCATCCCAATCTACCCTACCACAAGTAGACCAGCCTTTGCCAGATTCTGTCTCACATGACTTTTCTAAAGCACAGCCTGAAAATGACAGACAGAAGGACTTTGAAACATTGCAAAGCAAGTTGCAAGCAGCATCTTCATTTGAAGATTTTCTGAAAGTGGCAACTGACAGCCTACCTGTGATAAACAGGCATGCACTGTCATTGAAAAAAGACCTGAAAAGTGATCAGTTTGTAAAGGACAAAACAGCAACACTACTGTACCCCTCTGATGCACCGAAGTTGACACCTATCAAAATCTACGGTGATGGCAATTGCCTCCCCAGAAGTGCTTCTCTTCTTGCATTTGGCCATGAGGACAATCATACTGAGATGAGAGTTCGTATAGCTGTGGAAATGGCTGTATACATGCACTTATACGTCTCCGATACCATGTCCCAAGCAGTGGCTAATCTTCCAAAGAAGGCGGCCATGTATTCAGAAGACTATGTTGGGCAAGTGGTCACTCCTCATGTTTTGGAAGACATGTACAAAGCTGAAATCATGCAAAGCATTAGATCAGGTAGATACATGGGAATACTTCAACTGTATGCGGTTGCCACTCTACTGCAGAGCAACATTGAATCTATCTACCCAGAAGGGGTTGGGCACAATGTGAGGAGAGACCTACATCACTGCATCCACCCTGTTAGAGGGTGCCCTACAGATGAAGCAGCACACTACGGCATCATTGGACACATACCAGAGGATGGCATGGACCAGCACATCAACCATGGCAGCCAAACCACTTTGTTGTGTGCCTTCCTCCATGCTTTGAATCAAAGTTGGCTGCTAGCGATTTTGTGCTTGTGCATGTGCCTCATGCAGTGGGTGGGAAGGAGACCAAAGAGACTGTCTACGTCGCAGAGTTGACATCTGATGAAACTGTTTTGCAAGGACAGCGAGGGGCGTGGGGGGTGTACCTTGTCAAGTGCAATGGTGGAAGGTCGTGGAAAAGGCCAAACTCATCCCGGAGCAGTTTCTTTTTGCCCCTTTCGGACATCAAGCAGATCCTTGATAATTACAACATGAAAATGGATGGGCGCTCCGTCATGTTTACATTTCATCATGTTTAATGTCAGTTTCATTCATCTTGATTTTCAAGATAAGCATTGCACTGTACTACATTCCTGTTGCTTTCAAAATTTTTGATGCAATGGAATTCTGTTATTCTTATGTCAGTATGTGCTGTAATTGTAAACTCCTGCTGACATTTACTTTATAGAGATGATGTATTACAAGGCAACAAACTGACAGATTGCTGTTTGGATAAAGTTTCCAAAGTATAGATACTTTTTTTATGGGTGAAAAAAGGGTAACCAGTAAGATGAAACAGAAAAGTGTGGGTTTTTTTTTCTTTCTTGAGTGTGTGTGTGTTGCTTTATTTCTTTGATAAAGTTTGTGCTTCTAAATTCAAATGTATTGTATCAAGTAACTTTGTGACTATCTGCCATAACAATGGCTCTGGATCATTCATGTTTCTCAGTGACATGTGACACAACTGATAAAGAAACTTTATAAAATGCCTTTTTTTCTTTTTTCAAGAAATGTGGTTGACTGGCAAAACATTTTTGACTCCCAAATGATACATTTTCTGCAAATCCCATTTGTTCCTACTCATTTACAATTTGTTAATCCTTTTTTTAAAATTTTTCATGTCATGAAATATTTTTTTTGTTCAATTTGTAACTTGTCATTTCCATTTTTTTTTCATGTTTAAATAATGTAAAAACAACATTTGCCATGAATCTTGTTTGTTCCTAGTCATTGAGCTTCTTTTAAAAATTTTGGGGGATAAATTAGTGTTGCATGTGGTGTGACGAGAATGTCACAAGAAACAGAAGGCAAGTGGGGTTTTTTTTTGCATGTTGTGTTGTTTTTTCTTTAATACAACTCATTTGTTGCTTGATCAAGTTCAAATGTATTGTATCAAGTAACTTTGTGACTATCTGCCATAACAATGGCTCTGGATCATTTCATATGTTTCTCAGTGACATGTGACACAACTGATAAAGAAACATTATAAAATGCCTTTTTTCTTTTTTCAAGAAATGTGGTTGACAGACAAAACATTTTTGATTCCCAAATGATACATTTTCAGCAAATCCCATTTTCTTTCTACTCGCTTACAATTTGTGAATCCAATTATTTTTTCATGTCATAAAATATTTTTTTGTTCTATGTGTAACTTGTAATTTCCTTTTTTTTTCCCATGTTTAAATAATGTAAAGACTACATTTGCCATGAATCTTCTTTGTTCCTAGTCATTGAGCTTCTTTTAGTTTTTTTTATTTTTTATAAATTAGTGTTGCATGTGGTGTGATGAGATTGTCACAAGAAACAGAAGGCAAGTGGGTTTTTTGCATGTTGTGTTGTTTTCTCTTTGATACAGCTCATTTGTTGCTTGATCAAGCTCAAATGTAATGAATCAAGTCACTTGTTTGAAATTATCTGCTATAACAACGACTCTACATAATTTCAACTGTTTCTCATTACATGTGACAACAATGTGTGGCGCAATTGTCACAAGAAACATTTATTATGCAATATTTTTTTAAAACAAAGTGTTTATGATTTGTTAAGTATTTTGTTTTAATTAATCTTCTTCATATTGCTATTTTGGTGCTGCTTCCACTCTTATTTGTTTGTGGATAAAGGATTTATGTTAATTAAACAGTTTCTTGTGACATGTGACTAAAAAATATGTGTTTACGTCACATTGGGTTGTCACGAGAAACTGGGGTTTTGCTAACTTTGATATCAAACTTCTCTCAAGCCTTTGTATCTTTTGCAGACAAATATGTTGATGTGAAAAAAGTTGGATATTAAAAGTTTGATTATGAAGAAGTTGTTGAGTTTTGTGTAATGCAAAGTTGTGTAAGTGGAAAAAACTGTTTCTCGTGATGTGACATGTACATGATGACAATTTTCAAAGAACATGATCCATGAGCCCTTTGTCTGGCTATGAATGAAAAGAGTCCATCAAATGATTATGTTTTAAAAAAATTATAATCTTGGTTTTCAATTAAAATGTTTATAAATTCTGGCTCTGAAAATGTTATGCGTCACAAGAAACAGTTTCAGAAGCAGTACATCAAATACTAATTTCTCAGTATGTTGATAACCTGCAGTTTTTTAGATGAAAAATTTGAACAGTTCAATCATTTAACATATCAAAAATACAAAAAACATACTGAGAAGCACAAAATGAAAATTCAGTGTCCTCTTAGGCACCTTTTGGGAGTTGCCCATATATATGTTTGTTTGACTTTTCTTGTTTCTATAGCTAACAGAAAAATGGTATCCCAATTGTACTTTGGCTCTGAACGAGTTTTGTTTGTCAATGGTATAGCAAGGTCCATTTTAATTTTGGGCCCATCATTTTTTTAATGTAAAAAATTACATTAAACCTTTGATTTCTCAGCAACGGCATTAAATGATGCCTGCATTTTATTTCATATATATATATATATATATATATATATATATATATATATATATATATATATATATATATATATATACTACTCATTCACATCACCCACACAGAAAATACTGTCAGATTTAGAAATCTTTTTTTTCCTTTGAAAGAGACCACCCCTCCGGGTGACAACCTTTTGGCAGTAAGTCATCCATCCATCCATCCATCCATCCATCCATCCATCCATCCATCCATCCATCCCTCCCTCCCTCCCTCCCTCCCCTCCCTCCCTCCCTCAGTCTGATTTTTTTGTTGTTGAAAATTTCTTATCATATGCCCACAAAAATGACACAAGGCAAAAGATATTAGGTCAAAACTTCAAAACTAAACTGTTCAGAAAGATTCCTTGTGGCCATTATATAGAATACTATTATGTTAAGTTGTATGCATAGTTTGAAGTTTAGAAAATGAACATATTTAGAGATATAAGAGTTAAAACACGACACAATATTGTGAAAACACAAAACAGAGAAAACTCAAAAACAAAACATAACATACGCCTCACCTCAAATCTAGGTGCTGTTCATACCCCAAGTCACGGCAAGTGTTGTTCTTTGTAGAATTCAATACCGTAGGGTAGTCGACAAGCTGGTCTGGTGAATATAACACAGAAATAATACTCCAAACTGGCACATGATATATACAGGGGTAGTTACAATCTGCTCTGCACGGAATACCGGAAGGATGAAGTTTGTGTTTTTGTACGATACACTCCTGTTCTGTTGTCCTAGTCCTATGTACACTCATATTTACACACAAACCACAGTATAATGCCACTAGTGGTCTCCTGCACCATATACATATATACATCACCATCTCTCTCCTCCTCCTAATATTTGCACGACGCTGTTCAGCATAATCCTTGCGCCGTTGTCGGGCCTCAGCAGAAGAAACAGAATCAGCTTTCTTCATCCTTCTGTGATCCTTTTTGGTCAGTAGATCTATCCATGGTGATGTTGAAAATATCCATGTGCATCTTGTTCATCACTGACAGCATTTCTGTGGCACCCTCATTGAAAGAACACACAGCCCTGGCTACACTTCCCTGAAGTCGGTGTATTCCCATGAAGGATATCTTGGGGCAGCGAACCCAGATCATGGCACTCACTGGTGTTTTGAGTGCCTCCATGGGCCATTCTCCTCAGCAGGGTCTCCTCTGACATCCTCCTGTAGATGGGAATCATTTGGTGGGCCACCTCCAGGGAAAGGAAGGTATGTGAGGGGTGGTTGCTATGGCTGCCGGGCTCTTCCCCTCTGGCCAGGGCTTGCTGGTACCAGCACCGACTGTCCTCACCCCGAGGACACTGGCGATGATGTGGCTCTGCATCAGTGGACATGGAGTGGTACAGACTGGCCCACACAGCACATCTCATCTTGTCCACATTGGGGATGTTGTCCAGGATGGCTCCTCTGTAGAAGTTCTGCAGGCTCTGACATTTGCTGTCGGTCAGTCTCCCCACACCACGTCCCCCTAGCCGCTGCTCCTTGGCCAGCTTCCTCAAGGCGGAGCCCATTCTCTTGTGTGCGTGGTTCACACAGTCCAGCTTGCTGACCTCCACATCACCATAGGGCCTGGCATCACACACTGCTTTGTAGGCAGAAGAGTCGCCATCACTCAGCATTTTGACATATCGAAAGTTGAATTTTTGCAGGGAACTCCCCCACACCACCTTTGCTGACTCCTGCTCCATTGCCTTGCTGGACTTGGTGTGGTTGATCATGATGCAGCAGTCAGCAGCATGGTCCACTTTCCAGGCAGCTAGGTCCTCAGCAGGCAGACCACTGGCCTCCTTCAGTTTGCAGGCTTGGCAGTATTTGGACCGCACATCATAATCAATGACGAGCCCAAGCAGCACATCAATGCACACCCCCACTCCATACAAGGAGGTGAATCCTCTTTTCTGCCAGGTGCCATCAATACTGACGGAGATGTCAATGACAGGGGTCTGTCTCTCCTCGGTCCAGAGCCTCCTTGATGTCAGGATCCACATCACGGTAAGCCTCACAAACTGCTCTGGCAGTGTGCCTGCATCAGCTTCATGACCTGCCAAGTCATTTCAGGTTTGTTTTTTTAATCTACTATACAGAGCATAGAATTGGCAGAGAGAAAAAAAGAGGAAACTAAGCCAGGGTCCAGGGGCCGCTTAGGCCTCAGTGGGGTGCAGGGGCAAAGCCCTGCTGGGGGGCCCAAGGGGGCTCCCCGGCCGAAAACAATTTTTAGCATTTTAAAGGCAATTTGGAGGCCTCTCCAGGCACCATTTTGTGCATTGTGGAGGCGTGTGTGTGTGTGTGTGTGTGTGTGTGTGTGTGTGTGTGTGTGTGTGTGTGTGTGTGTGTGTGTGTGTGTGTGTGTGTGGAGAGAGAAGACAGAGGTGAGAGAGAGACACACATAGAGAGAGACAGACTCAGATCTTTAGACCTTCAGACCTCAAACCTTCCATAAAGAACCATCAGAGTATGTCAAACTTGTTAAATAAAGAGATCAATTCTGGTTGCGGTAACATAAGTTTGTGTGTACACTATTGATGGTTAAGGAAACATAGAGAGGAGAGAGTAGAGAGAGAGAAGGTAGAGAGGAAGACAGAGAAGACAGACAGACAGACAGACAGACAGACAGACAGACAGACAGACACAGACAGACAGACAGACAGACAGACACAGAAAGACAGACAGACAAAAACAGTGTGTGAGAGAAATGAGGACATAAACATCCAGCAACCAATTGGAGAATTTTTTAAAAAAGAAGGGTGTGTGTGTGTTGTAGTGATGCCTATGTCTACCTGTTTGAATACATACATGTATACACTTGTTCTGTTTTTCATTTTCTGAAGAAGCTGGATAATGTGGCTTTGTTTCTTCAACTGTGGTTTCTTCCCTGCTTGGATGCCTGAGTGTTGTCCACAGTAGTATTTTTCTCAGTGTCAGTCTCAGGAGTGCATTGTACAAGCAATGCATGCTCCTCCTCTCTTACTCTTGTTGCCTCACTCTGCAACTTTCTGTTGCCTTTCTCTTTGCCACCAACTTCTTTGCCTGCACACCCTTCTCATCCGTTCTGATGTTCTTTGCTCTTTTGTTGGTCTCTTTTCTTTCTTCGTTGCATCTCCAAGCTCTCCTCATGTTTCTGGTCAAGGTACTATTGACAGGGTCTTTCAAGGGGTTGGCCTGCCAAAGTATTCTTGGGAGGTTAAAAATTTCCGGCAACATTCAAGGAATACCTGACAGTTTGAATTGCAGCAAACATTTCAATTTCCATGGAGGTGTCTGGCTGGAGTTGTATTCCCGCGGATGGAGTCATCACCTTGTGTTTTGCTGTTTGCAAATGGTCTTCAAGCGCTCTGCGGCCACAGCTAGCATAGAGAATGTCGCACTGACAAGCTTCACAAAACGCTTTGCCTGCAGCATCCAGTTTGCGAATGTGCTCGCCAATCCGCACATTTCGATTCCCAACCTTGACTTCACCATCCACCCACTCCCATTCCCATGCATTTTTACATCCTCTGTCGTCATAAGCATGAGTCCGATCGACAATCGTTCTCCACATATATACTAGCCATTTTGAAATTTTACTCACGGCCCTCTATTGGCTTTAGCTATCGAGTCAAGTGAGTGAGAAGTGAACCCTTTGACGACACTCGCACCATTTGAGAATATCATCCAGTTTCTTTTTTTTTTCCCCCAGATTTTTTTTCAAAGGAAACTTTTTATTCATCAGAAATCTGCTTTAAAAAATTGAAAATTCGCGGAAACACAGAGAATTTTATGCTCTGACTATATTCAATGTCACACACACACTCTCTCTTTTTTCTCTAACCCTCTCTCTCTCACACACACAGAATTGAATTATTTGCATGTGTGGCACTCTCTCTCACACACATACAGTGATACACACACACACATTCACTCTCACTTATTCACTCATCATTATATTAGTCACACACACACACACACACACACACACACACACACACACACACACACACCACACACACACACACTCACTCACTCACTCACTCACTCACTCACTCACTCACTTATTCACTCATCATTCTATCAGCTACACACTTATTACAAACACACACACACACACACACACACACACACACACACACACACACACACACACACACACACACACACACCACACACACACACACACACACACACCACACACACCACACACAGAGACACAGACACAGACACAACACACACACACCACACACAGAGACACAGACACAGACAACACACACACACACACACACACACACAGACACAGACACAACAACACACACACACACACACACACACACACACAGAGACACAGACACAGACACAGAGACACACACACACATGAATTTGATACTCACCTGACACTTTTATCATGCTCTTGATATGTGGAGAGGTGCATAGCTGGCATTCCAATCACTGCTCCAAATGTTTCCAGTGCTGTGTGGCTTTTCCCTCCCTCATGACTAAATAAAACCATTTTAGGATTTATTTCGAAGGCCACAATCTGCTTGTCACTAAACCCAACTCGAGGAGAGGAAAGTTCATATTTTTCATAGCCACAGACACATGCCAGTTTCAGTTTTGCAGCAAAGCCAGCATTCTCCTTGTTGCACACAGTCACTCACAAGCCAGTATCCCAGCACATGGGGCACGACCACATCAGACAGTAACTTGGTCAGCTGCCACACGTGCATCAGTGCCCAGCATTGTTCTTCTCCATCATCAGACACTGCACCTCCCATCCTTTCAATTTTTTGGCGAGAAGGACTTGATTCAAAATCTTGACTAGCCGACGGTTCTGGCTCACTGATAGAAGCTCCCTCTTGCTCGTTCATTCGACGCTGCCTCTTCTCTAGCATTATAGCGCGAGCATCTATCCAGCTGTCACCTTCTATTTTGATGCTTTGGTCATGGCATCTTCAGGCTGAACTTTACTGATCCTGCACAGAAATGAAGAAATTTGGACAAATTTAGGCTTGCTAGTTCGCTACGAATCGTTTTTGTTTATGGTCAGGGGATACCCGAAGCTATTTGTTACGAAGTATTCCAATTGGCTGTTGCTATTAGTTGTAGTACTCTAATTTCGAATATGTTAGTTCTCAGCAATGAGATAATATCAGAAAAAGGTGGGATGTGTATATATATGTATGTATATGGGTATCTCCATAGATTGTGACCATGCAATTTTCAAAAAGAACACCACGCTCTGGCCCTTCTATTGATATGCAACATGACTGGTTTATGATGCCGGCTTAATGTGTTTGACGCGACAACATGGTCATTTTCGCTAATTTTTTTCTGAAAAGAAGCATGAAAGGGGCTTCAGTGTGTAACTTTGTTGAATAATCATATAACACATTATATACTAATATTATAGCCCTGCCAACCAAAGAGACCATATCGGAGATTTCAGCCTGAAGATATTTAAATCTCAAAATATGACTGCGCAATTATAAGATTAAACTGGGGTATAAAACAAACCCTACTGTCAACAATGCCGTTCCTGGCATCAACACCCTGGTCAACCCAGGACCAGCACTGCATTGTGAGAAAAACATCATCAGCCACACATAAATTTGATAAAATGAGATAACACCGAAACCAGATTCCTTAAAACAACCTACAACATTTTTCGCTCAAACAAAAAAAAGCCAGATTCTCCCAAGAAGTTAAAAATGGTGTCTGGTGGAACACCACAAAAAAGGTTCTTCAGGGAGTCTGCCGTAAAATGCTTGCATCCAATATCCTGGGCATCATGAGACTTCAGAATGAGAAGCTTGATGGCTACCCACACATCACAAGTTACACACCATGCGGCTCTCTCGCCTTGAAGAAAATGAGAGTAGATCTATCTCTACATGGGAGTGACTGGTGTGATAGGTGTATCCTGGTGAGCACTGGTGTTTCCCTTCAATTTTTGGAACAGTGACAATGTTGTAAACTACTGTTACAGTTTTAGATATTTTTTAATAAAAGGGTGGGGCAGAGAGCTCTGGGGAGAGAGACAGAGACAAGAGACAGAGAGAGACAAAATCCAGACACTGAGACAGACCTGTAAACAAGAGATGCTGTGTGTGTGTGTGTGTGTGTGTGTGTGTGTGTGTGTGTGTGTGTGTGTGTGTGTGTGTCTGTGTGTACGTGCGTGTGTGTGTGTGTGCATGCGCGCGTTACTGTTCGCATGTGTGGGCGTGCATGCGCGCGCGCGCATGCGTGCGTGCGTGCGTGCGTGTGTGTGTGTGTCGCACGCACACAGTTTAGGTACACAGCAGGATCAGGTGTGTTCAGCAATAGGCCTAGTATGCTGGGGCACACCAGAAACATATATGACGCTCCACCACATAATGAGACGGAGTGCACATGAGGTCAATTTTTAGTTATTGACATGTTCTTAATGTGTAATAAAGTGGCTATCAAATACAAAAAACAGATTGAAAATCGACAATTCTGTGCAAAGTTATTACAAATTGAAATGATAGACTGCATGATGTGACAAAATGAGAAACGGGCAAGTTTATTTTGGTAACAGGTTGTCAGAATGAGTACTTTGGTATTTTCAAAACACATTTAAAAGCAAAAGGAATAAAAATCATACCTTGATATTTCATTATAAGATAAATAAACAAATCTAGTTTAATAATCAGTCAAAATCACAAAATGACAACTTGATCCCCACCTGCCTTTAAAGGCTCCTAGCGCAAAATTGAGTAATGTGCTAAGCGACTCATTTCGTGGTGGAGCGCCACAATTATTCTTAATCAAGTTAATGGGTGTCGCTACGCCAATATTAAAACATTGAATACCAGCTCTTGCCCAACTTTTCACACAAAACTATCACATGAATGTTTTAAATACTTGTTTCTCTGACGAATTACGTGTTTTCAACAAAGCCTAAAGCGTTAGAATTGCGTTCGTGATGATCTAGGCCTAGTATGCTGGGGCACAGTACAGCAGGAGCATATTCTTAATCAAGTTAATGGGTGTCGCTACACCAATATTAAAATATTGAATACCAGCTCTTGCCCAACTTTTCACACAAAACTATTACATGAATGGTTTAAATACTTGTTTCTCTGACGAATTACGTGTTTTCAACAAGGCCTAAAGCGTTAGGATTGCGTTCGTGATGGACTAGGCCTATGGTGGGCTTGCAATTTGGATACATGTTCATGTCCCATTATCCCTCTACAGTCTTCTGCACCATCCATTTTCAACTGGGTATGACTATATATATATATATTATATCCAATGATATTACATGTCTGAGAACAGAACAATTAGGTTGGTCTAGAAACGTACTCATCCAAATCTTGGTCTCTGCTAACAGAAGGCACATAACCGCCATGATGTTCAGTCAGCCTAGTAGGCTTACTCCGCTTGGAAGGGTAAGCCACCCCCAACCCCACTCACACTCGCCCACGTACGCCACACACACACACGCCTAGCGTAGGCTACTAGTAGGCTAGCCTAGCCTAGGCCTAGGCGGCCTAGGCTAGGCTAGCCTAGCCTAGGCTAGGCTAGCCTAGCCTAGGCCTAGGCGGCCTAGGCCAAGAGCCTACAGATAGGATACCCTATGTAGATTAACATGTAGACAAAATGAATCAATGATACAATTTTCATCTGCACACATGCACGTTCGTGCACACACTCACACACACAGAGCTTTCCCGTGTTTACGCGTGAACGTGTGCGCAAACACGATAGTGAAATCTTCAACCCCCTTCCCCTCTGACCCTAACACACACACACACACACACACACACACACACACATATCACACTTACACACACACATTTAGTCTAGGCTACCAGATATTTTTTGCAATGCCTGTGTGTGTGTGTGCGTGCGTACGCGCGCGCGCGCACCTCTCTCTCTCTCTCTCTCTCTCTCTCTCTCTCTCTCTCTCTCTCTCTCTCTCTCTCTCTCTGTATGTATGTATGTATGTATGTATGTATGTATGTATGTATGTATGTATGTATGTAATGCTTACTATGTAACCCTTGAACAATAAAGATTCATTCATTCATTCATTCATTCATTCATTCATTCTCTGCTGCTCTCCCCGGGGAGAGCGCGTCGCCACACGTGCAGCGCCTACCCAATATATATATTTTTTCCCCTCAGGGATGGTGTCTAAACACACACCTGTGTGCATGCTTTTATATCTATATATATAGATATATATAGATATAATTATATATATATATAATTTTGTCATCCGCTCCTACCGGCACACGATGACCTGCTCTTCCAATAGGCGGAACGAGTGTCAAACTATTCCAATTGAAGAATAATGTATTCTTCTACACAATGACAGTCTGCATTTCAACAAATGCACATTTGATATTTATATTAAATGGGAAATCCCCAGCAAATATTGTGAAAAAAAATTGCTGTCAATAAAAAGAGGTCTACCCATAAACTGCCCCCCCCCCCCCCCCCAATTATAATATCTGTAAGTCAAGCCTCATTTATTCAGGAAGAACATTGTGGAATAATCTACCTCCCATTTAAAACTGTCTTCCCATCTCACGTGAGAACTCTTTGACCAAGATTTTAAGTAGCTGTGTGAAATAGCTGACCCATTAACAGTTTACTAGAGTCAGAGTGCTTATGAACAATTGGATGAGACTATAAAGCGAGGCCCCGTGTGCGAACGCACGCAGAACATCTTGCGCACACATTAAAACCCTGCTCTGGAAGAGCAGGCCATTGTGTGCCGGTAGGAGCGGATGACAAACTTATTTAAAAAAAAAAAAAAAAAAAAACCAGCATGCGCACAGGTGTCGTGTTTAGACACCATTCCTGAGAAAAAATCGGGGAGCTGGAGTCCCTAGTGCGGCTCGGGGCTGTATATGTTACGTAACGTTCTGGTGGCTCCTGCGACGGTACTGGAACCATTCGTATCGGTCATTGCCTTTCCATCGGATCATTCCAGCGGCGTGGAGAGGGGGGAGGGGGGGGGGTCTGCAGCATGGGTAACATCTTGCCCTCCATACTTACTTTCCCAGGCTTTGTGCTCTAAAGACTAGAGCGTAACTCCATAGTCTTCCGAGACTGATGGGTGCCTACTACTATGAACATGTCAGTAGCTTGTTTACGAGATAGAGACATTGATCACGTGCTCTTTCCTAATTCCTAAAAAGTTCCAATTGATTGTTCAGGGTTTAGTGTTTACTTTGTTATGTTTTACCTACCTTTTTTTCTACCATTGGTTAAAAGTTCTACGAGTAACCTTGTTTGTTTGCATTTTCCTTTTCTTTTTTGGTGCCTAATATTATTTATGTGAACAGACATTAAACTGAAGAAACCACACACACACACACACACACACACACACACACACACACACACACACCAATGCAAAAGCATTTATATATGATATAAGAGAAAGAAACAGAACTCATCACATTTTCAAATATACACCGATGGGTCTCTACTCAATAATACTGAAGGAGGTGCAGCTTTCATCATTCCTTCATTACAGGTTGAAAAACTGTACCACATTGGGAAAAATCACAGCAGAGCTGACAGCCATTCTGATGGCTTTAAATTATTTACTTGATTTTCCTAGGACCATTGTGAAGGTGGTGTTATGTGTTGATTTATCAGTGCTCCAATCCCTTAAAAATTCCGGGTCAAAAGTAAGACAAGAACTTATCACTGAAATATTACATCTTATACATTTTCTAATCCTAAGAGGCACTGATGTCACCTTTTGCTGGGTACCTTCTCATTGCAATATAGTATTCAATGAAAAGGTTGATAGAGCTGCTAAAAATGCGGCAATGCGTTTTGATTGTGCTACTTTGAACATACCAATGTCTGTCTATGAGTATTAAAAAAAAACCTATTATACTTTGATTGAACATGCATGCTGGAAACATGTTAGAAAAAAACAAGAAGACGCTGGATTTTCTCATCATCATGTTTCCTTTTCTGACCTTAATCATATTCTCTGTGTGCGTTTTGGGTTGGATAAATTGTGTCTTAGATCGGTCATTTGTCTCATAAATAGACTTAAATTAAATGCCTTCCAAACGAAGTATGCTAAAAATGTGCGTTGCATATGTGATGGGACGATTTCAGTTAGTCATATTCTTTTTGACTGTCCCGTTTTAAAACAGTGTCTTCCCATCACACGTGAGAACTCTCTGGACAACATATTAAGCAACTGTGTGTTGCTGTGTGAACTCGCCTTATCGCTGAAGAAGAGTCCTATTGACAGTTTACATAGTGTTTATGAACATGTCAGTAGCTTGTTTACAGAGACATTGATCTCGTGCTCTTTTGTTAATTTTCTAAAAAGTTCTGATTAATTGTTTAGGGTTTTAATGTTCACTTTTGGTGTTTTTATTTACTTTTTGTTTCTACCATTGTTTAAAAGTTCTACAAGTAAGATTTCTTTTTTTTTTGTGTTGGTCTAATATCACTTATGTGAACAGACATTAAACTGAAGAACAACAACACACACCAATGCAAAAGCATTTACATATAATATAAGAGAAAGAAACAGAACGCCGAGAGACAGTTACTGAGTTTATTTGCAGAAAACCATAGACAAGTGTAGAGAATTTTTCACCTCTGTCTACGTAGTATAGTAGTAGTAGTAGTAGTAGTAGGCCTCCGTCAGTCGGTGTCGACTGTGGAATTCGCGCCAAAAGACAGGTCATTTGTTCAGCGACAACGCCGGCTGTGGCTGGTCAGTCCGATGCGGGAGTGGCAGTCTCTGTTGCATCTGATGCAGATGTGGCTTGTTGAGGTGGCTGGAGCACATGCCTTCCGCTTGGCTCTCTTTTCGTTTGCTGCGGTGTGGATCTTTTCTACGTAAGGGCCAGATTTTATCTACAGCAAATGACGTCATTGTTTATGACGAATTTTGGTCCCCCCCCTAAAAAGTCGTCAACATTGAGAATTGTAAGCAGTTTTCTTGTGTGTTTGAGCACAATATTGAGCTAGGCCTATTTCAGTAATCATGTTGCAACACCCCCTTCAGTTGGGGACTCGGCAGATCACAGTTACACCTGTCTACGTCCATGGGTCGCACTCTGTCAAAGTGGTTCCTGTGTGTGTGACATATTGCATAACGTGGATGCTGGCTGGCCACAATAGGCGTTCTGGGTTTGAATACCAGCCACCTGTACAGCCAGCCATCCTCCACACACACACACACACACTCTCTCGGATAGCCTAGTGGTCAGAACATTGCGCTGGCAATTTGAAGACCCGGGTTCGAATCTGGTCGAGGAGATTTTTCTCCTGGAGATAACATCAGTGCTGACTCCACTCTCCCCACAAGTCCTTCGGATGAGACTTTAAACCGAGACCCCGTGTGCGAACGCACGCAGAACATCTTGCGCACACGTTAAATCCTGTTCCGCTTTTCGTAAGAGTAGGCCATCGTGTGCCGGTGGGAACAGATGACATTAACAAAACTGCATACACACGGGGACTGGATGTAAAAAAGCACAAGAGTGCTTATCCCATTATCCTCGATATAAAAGAATAAATCAATCAACCAATCAATCAACCAATCTCTCTCTCTCACCACATGGGTTTCATCCTAAGCGGTAGTCTTCTCCAATTGGGAACCAAAAACGCGGATGACGTAACCCAAGGTTTTCCCTTATCCCAGGTGACGCTGAGCAAGGAATTCTAAATGATACAAAGGATCTATCTATCTATCTATCTATCTATCTATCTATCTATCTATCTATCTATATGTGTGTGTGTGCGTGCGTGCGTGCGTGCGTGCGTGCGTGTGTCTGTGTGTGTGTGTGTGTGTGTGTGTGTGACGCTCCACCACATAATGAGTCGCATTGCACCAAAGGTCAATTTTCAGTGATTGACATTTATTAATTTGCAATAAATTGGCTACTCAATGCAAAAAAAAAAAAAAAAAAAAAAAAAAAGAGAGAGAAAGAACATCAAACAATTCTATGAAAAGTTGCAACTTGAATAGGCCTACACTGCAGGATGTGACAAAAATGAGAAAATTAATGGACAAGTTTAGAATCGTAAATAGGTGGTCGGAATAAGGGCTTGGGTATTTTAAAAACACATTTCAAAGCAAAAGGAGACAGATTTAGTCTGTGATATTTCATTCAAGGTAGAACAATGGCTATACTTTTATATTCAATCAAAATCGAAAACCTGATCCCTGTCTAAAATGGGTCCTAGCGGAAAAGTGGGACAGGCGCTAAGCGACTCATTTAGTGGTAGAGCTTCATATATATATATATATATATATATATATATATATATATATATATATATATATATATATATATATATATATATATATATATATATAAAACTTGATGTCTTCCAAAACAGATGCCTGAGACGCATTCTACGCATCTTTTGGCCGAATACCATCACCAATGAAGAACTCCACCAAAGAACAGAAACTGAACCCATCTCCATGCAAGTCAAACGGAGGCGTTGGCGATGGATAGGACATGTGCTCCGCCAGCAGACTACAGCCATATCCAGAATAGCCCTACGATGGACTCCAGACGGTCGAAGAAAGAGAGGCCGCCCCAAGGAAACTTGGAGGAGAATAGTAGAGAGGGAGATGAAGGAAAAGGGTTGGACATGGGGCCGTCTGGAGTGTGTTTCAGCCAACCGACATCAGTGGCGGGCTCTAGTTGAGGCCTTATGTGCTACCTGAGCACAAAGAGGACTACACACACACACACACACACACACACACACACACACACACACACACACACACACACACACACACACACACACACACACACACAAAGACAGACAGACAAACTGACAGACTTTATTTATTTATTTATTTATTCTTTTATATCGAGGATAACAGAATAAGCAATCATGTGCTTTTTTTCATCCGGTCCCCGTGTGTATGCAGTTTTGTAAATATTGTCATCTGTTCCCACCGGCACACGATGGCCTACTCTTACGAAAAGCGGAACAGGATTTAACGTGTGCGCAAGATGTTCTGCGTGCGTTCGCACACGGGGCCTCGGTTTAAAGTCTCATCCGAAGGACTTTTGGGGAGAGTGGAGTCAGCACTGATGTTAACTCCAGGAAGAAAATCTCCTCGACCGGACTCGAACCTGGGTCTTCAAATTGCCAGCGCAATGTTCTGACCACTAGGCTATCCGCCCCCCCCCCCCCCCCCCCCCCCCCCCCCCCAGACTGGAGAGAGAGAGAGAGAGAGAGAGAGAGAGAGAGAGAGAGAGAGAGAGAGAGAGAGAGAGAGAGAGAGCAACGACCCACTGACCGACCAACAGACAGACAGACAGACTGATAGACAGACAGACAGAACAGAACAATGAACAATGAGCATTGAACAAAACAGAACGATGAACAATGAGCATTGAACAAAACTTATTATTGTTAAAGCTTTACAACCGATTTAGCAGTGCATCAATAAACAAATGGCATTAAAGAATCTGAATCAATGTTAATTTTATGGACTTGCTCACTCTGTGTGCATTGTATACAACGAGCAATTTTAGGGTATTGCTCATTGTATACAGTGTGTAACTGTTTTGCTCATTGTGTATAATGCACAAAATGTATTGTATACAATGTATACAATACAATGTATACAATGCGCAAGTTGTACAGATTGCGTATGACATAACATATACCTTTAGCAGAGCGTAGAATTGGCAGAGAAAAAAAAAGAGGAAAGTAAGCGGTCCCTGACGCTTAGGCCCCGGTGGGGTGCATGGGCAAAGCCCCGCTGGGGGGTCCAGGGAGGCGAAGCCCCCCAGCCGAAAACGATTTTTAGCATTTTAAGGGCAATTTGGAGGCCTCTCCAGGCACCATTTTGAGCAATGTGAGAAGCATGTGTGTGTGTGTGTGTGTGTGTGTGTGTGTGTGTGGTGAGAGAGAGAGAGAGAGAGGAGAGAGAGAGAGAGAGGAGAGAGAGAGAGAGAGAGAGAGAGAGAGAGAGAGAGAGAGAGAGAGAGAGAGAGAGAGAGAGAGACTTTTAGACCTTCCATAAAGAACCACCAGAGTATGTCAAACTTCGTTTTAAAAAGATCCCTTCTGTGTACCCTAACATAAGTTTGTGTGTACAACTATGATGGTTAATGGAAAACATGGAGTGAGAGAGAGAGAGAGAGAGAGAGAGAGAGAGAGAGAGAGAGAGAGAGAGAGAGAGAGAGAGAGAGAGAGAGAGAGAAGACAGAAGAGAGACAGAAGACGAAGACAGACAGACAGACAAAAACAGTGGGTGAGAGAAATGAGGACAGAAACATCCAGCGAGTAATTGCAGAATTAAAAAAGGGGGATGCATGTATGTAGTGATATCCAGGCATGGTACTGGAGGAAAAATACACTTTTCCCTGAAATGTAGTGGGGGTCCAGGGGGCATTGCCCCCTGGTGGGGTCAAGGGGTAGAGCCCTTTGTGGGGAACGCCCCCTGAAGCTAAAGTTTTTTTGACAATTCTAGCCTGTTTGAAGGCCTCTCCTTGAACTAATTTCAGTTTTCACACTAAGCAATTTCTGCCCTAAAATAAGCTCTCCAAGTATGACTTTTTCTGTCATTTCTTCAATCTGAAAGGAGTTCTATACTCAAGTAATCACATAGCAAAAATCAGTACATTTCTAGACAAATGTGCACACACACACACAGACAGAGAAACAGAGAGAGAGAGAGGGGGGGGGGGGGGGGGGTGTAAGAGACAGACGACAGACACCGCCAGTCCATTGCAGAAAGAGAAAGGGCAGGCTGCCAATTGTTATGATACTGTAAACACTGCTCTCTGACCCCATACACGCTGAAGGCAGCCAGTGAAAGCCCCCCCCCCCCCCCCTCTTCACCCTAAAGCTTACAGCTGCAACGGACACCCTTCTGTCAACAGATAGGCTAGGCCTACTAGTAGACTGGTGATGTAAAGAGAAGGGTAGTAGCCTACTGGGCATGGAAGGGTTGCATCCTAGGCTATCCCATGCATGACTTGTTCTCTGTGGGTTTCGGGTTTTTTTTCTTTTCTTTTTAGCGGATTTTTCGCGAGATGTACCATGCCTGATATCGTATGTCTGCCTGTTTATGTACACCTGTTCTGGTTCTCATTTTCTGAAAAAGCTGCACGTTTTCTTCCCTGCTTGGATATCCTGGTTGTCCACAGCAGTATTTTTCTCTGTGTCAGTCTGCAAGAGTTGTATTCCCGCGGATGGAGTAGATCACCTTCTTGTGTTTTGCCTTTTGCAAAATTAATGGTCTTCAAGGCTCTGCAGCCCTGCTAGCATAGAGAATGTCGCACTGGCAAGCTTCGCACAACGCTTTGCCTGCAGCATCCAGTTTGCAATGTGCTCGCCAATCCACACATTTCGATCCCCAACCCTGACTTCACCATCCACCCACTCCCATTTCCATGCATTTTTGCATCCTCTGTCATCATAAGCACGAGTCCGATGGACGATTGTTCTCCCACATATGACAGCCATTTTTCAATCTTGCACATGTAGGCTAGGCTAAGGCCTAGGCCTAGGCTAGTCTAGTCTAGCCCTTGATCGGCTATATTAGCTATGGAGTCTAGTGAGTGAGAACTGAACCCTTTGAGGACACTCGCACCATTTGAGAATTTCATCTGGTTTCGTTTTTTTTTTCCCCCCTGATTTTTTTTTTCCGAGGAAAGTTTTTTTCCCCCACGGAAATCAGCTTTAAAAATCGGAAATCATGCTCTGCTTTAGACTGGGCATACACAAAAATGTGTGTGTGTGTGTGTGTAAATACTGCACGAGGGGAAGTAATCCTCAAACAGGCATGAAAAATCCACTCTGCACTAGTGAAGAATCACAATCACACTCATAGCAAAACACACACACACAGATGAAAAAAAGGCAGTTTATTTCTTATGAAAGGCAATTTTCATGGATGTTTCTTACCCCCCCCCCCTCCAAAAAAAGAAAGAAAAAAAGAAAAAGAAAATAAGGAACTCAGGACAAGGATTAATATACTGGTTTAAAACTGTGATTTAAGTATGTTAACAAAATATCAATTCAGTGTGTTGAGATACGTGTGTGTGTGTGTGTGTGTGTGTGTGTGTGTGTGTGTGTGTGTGTGTGTGTGTACGCCTGCAATACTGTACATTCACACACATATTTAGGTTACATACACCGTTGCAAAAACACAAATGCAGACGGATAGCTCAGTGGTCAGAGTACTTTTTCTCCAGAATAGCTAAGGTTAAGCAGCATCGAGTGTGGTTACCTAGTGGATGGGAGACTATTTGCGCGTCTTGGCTTCAGTACAGTCCCCCAGATCACCCAGCTGTAAATGGGTACCTGCCCCTTTTGGGTCAGGGAAGGTAAAGCAGTGAAGGAGAGGAGATGGGCGCGCCCTCAATATGCTGGCCCCTGGAGAAGCCGATGTCTCTGATGCCTCGCTTCCCAACAACACTTCTATCTATCCATCTAACTATCCTTTAGTCTGGCGACCGTGGGGGCACCCCTGAAGACTTTGACAACCAGTTCCCTCCATTCCTCTCTCTTTTCTGCCTTTCTCAATTGTTAATGAGTTCTAGGCTTGTCCATTCACTGATGTTGTCCTCCCATCTCTTCCTTGGTCTGACTCTTTTTTTTTCCCTCCTTGCAGTGTTGGTATGTTTTTGCAAGTCCTTTTCACTCTGACAGACTTAGATGATACAGATACAGGAATACAACCACATAGGCTATGGAAGCATTTTTACATGGACGCTTTTCACACCAACATCGATCTTCATCGTTCTTTGACTATGGGGGCCCATGGCGTATGTAAAGTCTTTCTGACAAAAAAAGAGAAGAATTATAGGATTAATCTTTGACTGCAATGACCCACTCACCACTTATAGATTAACCTTTGACTGCCAGACCCACTCACCACTTAAAGGATTAACCTTTGACTGCTATGACCCACTCACTGTCCCATGGGATGACACAACTTCACTGCTGGCACTGCTAGCACTAGTACTAGAGCTGCTACAAAGCATCTTGGGAACTTCTTGTGCACACATTAAATCCTGTTCCGCCTTTCAGAAGAGTTGGCCATTGTATGCCGGTGGGAACAGGTGACAAGATCTACAAAACTGCATACACATGGGGACAGGATGTAAGAAAAAAAGCAAATGAGTGTTTAGTCCATTATCCAGGATATAAAAGAATAAATAAAAAATAAATAAACAGGCACTGGAAGTGATGGCGCTTGGCAAACTAGATCCTACTTTTCACAGAAACAGAGGAAGGTAAAAGGTAAAGGTAAATTGTCCCATAACCTGTGTGGTCGTTGGGGAGCGAGGCGTCAGACACCTCAGTTCTCAGGGGCCAGCATATTGAGGGCTGGCGCCCATCTCCTCTCCCTCGCTGTTTTACCTTCCCTGACCCTAAAGAGGGCAGGTACCCATTTACAGCTGGGTGAGCTGGGGGAACTGTACTGTAGCCAAGGTGCGCAAACGGTCACCCATCCAACTGGCAACCATGCTTGACGCTGCTTAACTTTGGCTGGGGGAAAGCGAGCGCTCTGACCACTGAGCTATCCCGTCCCCAACAGAGGAAGAAGAAAACAAACAAACAAAAATCAGTCACTGCACATCTGATGCATGTCTTGAACGGTCTCTCATTTTTCCGCTGTCTGTCTCTCTCCTCTGTCTTGGCTCTGATGACAGGTCAAGGTAAAGGTAAGGTACAGACAGCTGGGTGAACTGGGAGACTGTACTGAAGCCAAGGCATGCAAATGGTCGGTCACCCATCCGATTGGTAACCCACGCTCGATGCTGCTGGGGGAAAAATAGCGAGTGCCCTGACCACTGAGCTATTCTGTCTCCTAGCTTTGATGATACTCCCACACAAACACACACACACAAAAAGACAGTGTGCAGTAAAGTTTTTTAATTCTACCTTTGATGTCAGCTTTGAAGACACTACACACCACACACAGAAAAAGACAGTGTAGTATGCATTTATTTTATTTATTTTATTTTATTATTCTATCTTCTCTCATACACTGACAGTAATGCTTAGCTCACATACAAATGTGACACTCCATCACATAATGAGTTTCAATGCACCTGAGGTCAATTTTTAGTTATTGATATGTTATTAATCTGCAATGAAATGGCTATACAAAAACAACAAAACAAAAAAAAAAACGATTGAAAATCGGAAAATTCAGTGAAAAGTGATCACAAATTGAAATGATAATACTGCAGGATGTGACAAAATGAGAAATGGACAAGTTTAGCATCGTAATAGGTGGTCAGAATAGGTGGGTTGGGTAGTTTTAAAAAACACATTTTAAAAGGCAAAAGAAATTTCAAAAACATGCCGTGATATTTCACCACAAGGTAGAATAATGGCTTTAGTTTTATAATCAATCAAAATCTCAAAATCAACAACCTGACCCCCCCACCTGCCTAAAATGGCTCCTAGTGGAAAAGTAGATCAGGTGCAAAGCTACTCATTTGGTGGTGGAGCGTCACGATAATATATATATAGATATATATCTATGTATATCTATATGTCTTTGTTTGTCATGTTACACAGCACAGTGCAGTGCAGCACTGACACTACACACAACACAAACACAATGCATCCATCGCGCTCTGCACACTGTATGCTGTGCTGATGTTCTGTTCTAAACTGGTACTGTGCCTCCCCCACTCTGTTGATGACGATGACAATGAATGATGATGATGACGACTACTACGATGAATGATGATGATGGTGGTGATGACTATAATGTCAATGACGATGATAAAGGTGACTGATGAGCATTTTTTTCATTTTTATTTGTGAACGGTTGCATGCGCATGACTAATTTGAATGCAAGCGCTTTGATTTGCGTACTCTACAAGATTCAGCGCTATATAAATCCCATATTTTATTATGACGACGATGACGATGACAACGACGATGATGATGATGTCCGTGACTATCCTTCTGATGGACAGCAGAAGACTTGACGTAGCAGAGGAGGGAGGAGGGTGGGGGGTGGCTCAAGAGGGGAGACTATCCAGGGAATCTGCAACAAATGACATCCTCTATTGGAGTTTACTCTTTTTTGTGCGGTGGTCTTCAATTCTACGTCTCTTCACAAAATTTAATAGTGATATCAGACGAAATGTTGAGTGTAGAGCACTATAGGTAGACGTATACGTGTGTCCAAGTGTTTACATGCATGTAAGTGTCGATAGTGCATGTGCTCAATCACATATTTTCACCAGTGTCTATAAATATATATATATATCTGTCAGTAATAATGTGCCTCCTGTGTGTGTGTCTGTGTGTGTGTGTGTGTGTGTGTGTGTGAGATATCTACGTGCACAGATTATGTTATACTCCTACAAGAAGGTGATGAGGGCAATATGGGGAACAGTATAATGTAATTAATGTCAAACAGTAGTGTTTTTGTGTGTGTGTGTGTGTGTGTGTGTGTGTGTGTGTGTGTGTGGATGCGTTTGTGTGTGTGTGTGTGTGTGTGTGTGTGGTGTGTGTGTGTGTGTGTGTGCTGTGTGTGTGTGTGTAATGGAAGTTAAGGAAGTGAGTGGAAGGAGAAAACATTAAAAGATAGCATCAATGGTGGTATTTTTGTACGCTTAAAAAAAAAAAAGTGTTAAAAAAATACTCTTAAACAGGAGCAAAATTTAAACTCAACAAAGTAGGAACATTTAACAATAATAATGTAACTACAATAAATATTCAAGTGGGCTGTGTTGTGTGTGTGTGTGTGTGTGTGTGTGTGTGTGTGTGTGTGTGTGTGTGTGTGTGTGTGTGTGTGTGTGTGTGAATTTTGAGTGTATTTCTTTTTCAGTTTTTTCTTCTCTTTTTTTTTTTTTTTCCTCTTTTTTGTTTGTTTTTATCTATAGATATATCCTAATTTTGAGGCTGTTGAATCATGTTAGTTAAACAATACTGATGAAATGTTTACTTTTTCTCTTTTTTTCCCTAGATAGATAGCTTGATAGCATTGAATAAAAAAAAATCAAGTCAATTGCTTTAATCAATGTACCATCTGGAAATAAAATTTGACTTTCACTGACTTTATTATTCATTCATTCATTCCTACATTATTCATTCCTACATTTATTCATCCTACATTTATTCATTCCTACATTTATTCATTCCTACATTTATTCATTCCTACATTTATTCATTCCTACATTATTCACTCCTACATTTATTCATTCCTACATTTATTCATTCCTACATTTATTCATTCCTACATTATTCATCCTACATTTTTCATTCCTACATTCATTCATTCCTACATTCATTCCTTTCCTATGTTCTTTCATTCCTATTTCTTCCTTCCTACATTTCTTCCTTCCAACATTCATTCTCCTTCATCATTTCATTCATTCCTACATTCTTTACTTCCCACATTCATTCATTCTACATTCATTCCTCATCATTCATTCATTCCTACATTCTTTACTTCCTCCATTCATTCATTCCTACATTCTTTCATTCCTACATTCATTCATTCCTCCACTCATTCCTTCTTTCTTTCTCTCCTTCCCACGGCAACAATGTCAATACACCCGTCTTCTACATTCCTTTCATTCATTCATTCCTACATTCCTTTATTCCTTCCTTCATTCCCTCCTTCCCACTGTCACAGAATCTACAGATATGAACCTCTGTCTTCTACATTCCTTTATTCCTTCTTCATTCCTCCTTCCCACTGTCACAGAATCTACAGATACGAACCTCTGTCTCGATGTCGTCTGTCTTTGGAGGAACGAGATTTTTGGGGCCTTGTTTTTCGGGACTGAGTTTTGCTCTCTGGGGCTTTTTTCGCTCCTGCTGTCAACAGTGGGTGAACTTCTGCAAATAATGATAATAATGATAACAATGATGATAATAATAATGATAATTTTAATGATTATAATAATAATGATGATGATAATGATGACGATAATGATGATGATCATAATAGTGATGATGATGATGATAATGTTGATGATGATAATGGTAATAATGATTTTGATAATGATTAATGATGATGATCATAATGATGACGACGATAAAAACAATATAAATGATGGTAATTCCTATAATAACAATAACAAGAAGAACAACATTAATGACAACAACAATGCTGATAATAATGATAAACAATAATATTGATAATAATAACATTGATAATAAAATAACATGTAGAATTTATAGAGCAATGAATCTTGTAAAGTAAATCAAAGAGCTTGCATTTAAATCATTTACACGCATGCAACTTTTCACAAATATTAGGATCACCAAATATCAAATGCACACACACACACACACACTTCACATGAAAACACACACACACACTTTCACATAAAAACACACACTCATTCTCTCTCTTTCACACCCACATGCACGCACGCACCCCACACACACACAACCCCCAACAGACAGACTGACAGGATTACCATCCACAGGTGCGTCAGGCAGATCAATGTTGACAGGTTTCACTCTCTTCTTGATGCACCCCCCACCCTCCTTACACACACACACACACACACACACACACACACACACACACACACACACACACACACACACCACACACACACACACACACACACACACACACACACACACACAGACACACACACGCACACACACACAGACCAACACATAGACAGACAGGATAATGATCCACAGGAGTGACAGGCAGATCAATGTCGAAAAGTTTCACTCTCTTCTTCTTGATGCACCCCCCACCCTCCTTAGACACACAGACACAGACACACAGGCCAACAGACAGACAGACAGACAGGATTACCATCCACAGGCGCATCAGGCAGATCAATGTCGACGGGTTTCACTCTCTTCTTCTTGCCCCCTCCAGAATCACTACTGCCGTGACTTCTCTTCTTCTCTGGGGGAGGGGGAGGGGGGGCCGCTTCCTCTGGAGGCTGCAGCACAAAGATGGGGGGTGGGTAGGGGGAGAGGGTGGTGGGGGTGGGGGAAGGTTAGTATGTGTGTGTGTGAGAGAGCGGGGAGAGGGAGTAAGATAAATAAATAATAATAAGGATAAAAAATAATAAATAATATTAATAGTTGAATTGAAGTCATACATTTCAATTTAAAACTTTCAGTATCAACTGTTTAAGATAAACTTGGTTTTTTTCTCAGTTTGTTCATTCCTGAAGTCTATGCTTTCATTTTAAACTTTGCAAAATTGTCTGAGTTAAATCTGGGGGTTGTCTGCTGTTTACTTAACCTTGCTTGATGCTGCTTACTTTGACTTTGGGAAAAGTGAGTACTCTGACACTAGCTATCCCCCCTCCAATAAAACTGTTCACATGTGCAGTGCAAGCCTTTTGGATAAGACGATAAACCAAGGCCCTGTGTGCGAACGCACGCAGAACATTTTGCGCACACGTTAAATCCTGTTCCACCTTCTGGAAGAGTAGGTCATGACATGCTGGTAGGAACAGATGACAGTATTTACAAAACTGCAAACACACAGGGACTGGATGTAAAAAAGCATGTGAGTGCTTATTCCATTATCCTCAAAAGAAAAGAATAAAAGAATGCGACTCGTTGTGGTGAAGTGGTGTCACATGTGACACTTCAGACCAGTGACTGAAACACATGTTATGTATCAAGCCATGGTCTGATACTTATTTTATTAAATTTTACACGACTTTATGTCACAGTAGAAGTTCTCTGTATGAAATTCGGGCTGCTCTTGCAGTAACTATGATACGACATTGCACATGTGACACCAGAGACTGAAACACATGTTATGTACCAAGCCACGGTCTGATACTTATTTTCTTTTAATTTTTTACCACTTTATGTCACAGCAGAAGACCTCTGCGTGAAATTCGGGCTGCTCTCCCAAGGCGGAGAGAGCGTGTTGCCACAAGTGCAGCGCCACCCATTATTTTATTTTATTACTGTCTGCAACTGTATTTGTTTCCCTATCGGCGTGGCTTATTTTCTATAGAATTTCATCAGGGACAACCCTCTTGTTGCTGTAGGTTCTTTTACATGCGCTAAATAATGATGTGTAACACACTGGACCTCAGTTTATTGTCTCATCTGATAGACTAGCATCCAGACCACCATCATGGTCTAATGGATGGGGGAAAAGTTTTGGGTTCAAACAGGATTGAACCACGCACACTCCGACCCGGACTTTTCGCTTTCTAGACAGGCGCGTTGCCTCTAGACCACTGATCTACCAACATGTTGACGACATTGCACATGTGACACAACAAACCAGAGACTGAAACACATGTTATGTATTAAGGACAGTCTGATGATTGTTCACCAATAACTATGGCACCTAAATCACAGCTCTCCGTTCCCCCTACTTTATATAATAAAAACGGCAATGATGGTGATAATAATGATAATAATTTTAATCACAGCTGTCAGTTATATAACAATAATGACAATAATAGTAATGATTATAATCACAGCTATCAGTTTCCCCCACTTTATATATTAAAAACCATAATGATGATAATAATGGTATAATTATAACCACAGCTGTCAGTTTCCCCCACTTTATATAACAAGAATGATAATGATGACAATAATGATAATAATGGTAATAATTATAACCGCAGCTGTCAGTTTCCCCCACTTTATATGATAATAAAAACAGTAATGATGACAATAATGATAAATAATTATAACCCCAGCTGTCAGTTTCACCCACTTTCAGCTCATCTCCCAGCTGCTATCCATTCCATCCATAATTATAGCAAAACCGACCGCACGCACTTGGACTTGGTAAAAAAAAAAAGAAAGGGGTGGAGTATTTTTAGCACTGGGCCCTTGACTGAGTTATAACGCTGGATTTGCCCTATGCTGTGACATGTTAACGACTACACACATGCACAACAACATCAACGACCATGCTTGACATTACCACGACAAACACATTAAGTCCATGCACGTCACCATGACAACCGCTGTTGGTGTTGAATATTTATCACTTATCTTTATTATTATTATGTGATATGTAAAAAAAAAAACAAAAAAATTTAGAGTAACTGGTGAAAATATATTGTAGATGGGCAGATCCATATAGAACACAATTTAAAAAAAAATTCATTTTGAGGATAACGGAAGAAAATCTCATGCACTTAAAAAAAAAAAATCCAGTGCCTGTGTGTATGCAGTTTTGTAAATTTTGTCGTCTGTTCCCACCAACACACAATGGCCTACTCTTCCAAAAAGGGGAACAATGTGTGCAAGATGTTCTGTGGGAGTTAGCATACAGAACCTCAGTTTACTGTCTCATCTGAAGGGCTTTTGGGGGATTGGAGTCGGCACTGATGCTAACTCCTGAGGAAAAATTCTCTTGAACGAGATTCAAATCGGGTCAGCAGATCAGGAGCACATCACTCTAACCACATTGTGTTGTTGTTCTTAGCAGTGATAGGTGATTATCATTATATTGTATCATTATCTATCTATCTATCTATCTATCTAATCTATCTATCTATCACTATCTATCTATCTATCTATCTATCTATCCGTTAGTCTGGCGACCATGGGGTCACCCCTGAAGACTTGACAAACAGTTCCCTCCATTCCTCTCTCTGTTCTGCCTTTCTCAAAATTTTGTTGAGTTCTAGGCCTGTCCATTCGCTGATGTTGTCCTCCCATCTCTTCCTTGGTCTGGCTCTTTTTGTTCCTCCTTAGACAGTGCCTTACATAACTGT
Source organism: Stramonita haemastoma (assembly GCA_030674155.1). NCBI lineage: Eukaryota > Metazoa > Mollusca > Gastropoda > Neogastropoda > Muricidae > Stramonita > Stramonita haemastoma. The sequence goes on along the minus strand of CM060323.1, from coordinate 23,765,344 downwards.
CTTTGCAAGTCCTTTTGATCGTGTTATAAGCCGTACCTTTGAAATTTACACTTCTTTATGATTGATAGAAGAATGTTTGTCTTTATACAGTAAAAAAAAAAAAAAACACACAAAAAAATGGACAATGATTGTGTTTATACAGTTTAAAAAACAACAACAACACACACAAAAATGGACAATGTTTGTGTTTATACAGTTAAAACAAAACAAAAACAAACACACACACACAAAAATGGACAATGTTTGTGCTACCACAGTTTAAATAGAAAGGAAAAAAAGAAAGAAAAAAAAAGAGATAATGTCTGACTTCTTCATCGAACGCTCAAGTCAGCAACTACTGATGTCTGTCACGTCTGCGGGGACTGGATGTAAAAAAAAGCACATGAGTGCTTATTCATATCCTCGAAATACAAGATTTTAATATGATTTGATTTGATTTGTCCCCGCAGCCAAATGCTTGCACTGCCGTAAGTTCAGCACCTGACTAGTTAGGTCCAGCACCAACCGACTTTGCGTGAGTGAAATCGCTTGCTATCTATCTGTTGTCTGTGGTCTGTCTGGCTCTCTGTCTGTCTGTCTTGATCTGTCTGGCTCTCTGTCTGATAATGGGCTATTTTGGAAGTCTTTCTGGAGAAAATTTTTTTAAAAGGCAGGACAACGGACCAAGGAGGCAGAAAATAGACAAGAAAGGTGGAAGGGTAAAGGAACCAGGCACAGAATTTCCAGAAAGGTGTGTTGTGTGTGTGGGGGGGGGGGGGGGTGCTATTTATACCAATAGATCTCCTAGCACAGTGCTTATTCCATTATTCTTGACCACTGAATAAAGTCCTTTGGATGACACTGTAAACCGAGGCCCTGTGTGCAAATCACGCAGAACATCTTGTGCACATGTTAAATCCTGTTCTGCTTTGAGAAAGAGTAGGCCATTGTATGTCAGTGGGTGGGAACAGATGACAAAATGTACAAAAACTGCTTTACACACGGGGGACTGGATGTAAAAAAAAAAAAGCACACGAGTGCTCATTCCATTATTCTTGATTTTAAAGAATAAATAAACAAATAAATAAATACACAAAGAAAGAAAAGCACACGAGTGCTTATTCCATTATCCTCAATATAAAACAATAAATACATGAATAAAACAAAAGAGTAAAAAAAAAAGATAAATAAATAAATACCACAGCACCACATATCTACCTTGGCAGATGATGATGGTGGCACACAACCCTGTTCCCCCCCCCTCCCCCACACACGTATCTACCTTGGCAGATGATGATGATGATCGTGACACATAACCCTACCCCCCCCCCCAACCCCCACACACATATCTACCTTGGCACTGGCCGTGGAAGTTAAACCACCAGGCCGCGGCTGAAGAACGAAGCCGGAAAGGGAGGCAACACCGATCAGCAACAGATGGCACAGGAGACGTTAAAAAAAAAAAAAAAAAAAAAAAGGAAAAGAAAAAAAAGAAAAGCAACAGAAATCATCAAAAACTGAAAGGCAACTGAATGAAAATACATTAAAAAAAAAAAAAAAAAAAAAAAGCAAACAAAGGGAGTTAACTGTAGCGCTAAGCTGACGACGTAAAGAGGTTAAAGTTCAACGGGAAGAAACAAACACAAGTCCTAAGTTTAAAAAAAAAAAATCACATCCACATGCAGACAATTACAAAATGTTTTTTTTGTTCGGATTTTTTTTTTTTTTTTTGCTGACATACACGACTATTAATCCACAACAACGCTACTAACCTCCCCCCCACCCCAAACACACACACACACACACAGACACACAGACACCACACACAGACACGCACACACACACAAACACACACACACACACACAAACTCACACAACTACACACACAAATAGACATACACAAACACACACACACAGGCACAAACACACACACACACAGAGGCACACACACACACACACAAGGCACACACACACACTATTGAAAAATAGTACAATTTTGAATCTTGTGTTAAAAAACAAGCTTTCCAGGAGCAGACTTAGGGAGTGACCATGACCTTGTAATGATGACATTGCGACTCCATCTAAAAAAAATTCACAAGCAGAAACATCAGGATCAAGTTTGACCTCGAGAAGCTGAAGGATCCAGAAGTATCAGACATTTTTCAGGCAAGGATAGGTGGGAAATTTGCAGCACTCACTTTGATAGACTCAGATGATACGGATATAGATACCTTGACAGAGGTTTCAACACAGCAGTGACTGAAAACAGCAAGCGAACTTCTTGGCAAACATCGACCAGTCAAAAAACCTTGGGTCACACCAAACATCCTACAACAATGTGACAAATGTAGAAGCGTTGAAGAAAAAGAAAACTAAAACAGAAGAAAGAGCATAACAATATAGGGCATCAACAAAAGAATCAGGAATTCCATGACAGAAGCAAAGGAGAAATAGATTGGTGAACAGTGCCAGAACATTGAAGAAAACATCAAGAAAAATAACGGCAAGAAAGCATATCAACTGGTGAAAGACCTGACTGGCACAAAACAGGGAAGAAGCTCAACAATCCCAAACAAGATGGAAGTGCCTCATCATGACCAGGATATTCTGAACAGATGGACAGAAAACTGCTCTGACCTGTATAACCACAAAACCACAGAGATCAGAATCTTCAATGTCCCTACAAGCACAGATACAGACAGCCACCCTATCCTCCGAGAAGAAGGGAAACAGCAGTCAGATCGCTGAAAAAGGGGAAGTCAGCAGGGGCTGACAACATTCCAGCTGAGTTGGTTCAAGCTGGAGGGGAAGCCATGATCAACGCTCTATTAAAAATCTGCAACAAGATCTGGCAGACAGGAAAATGGCCAACACCATGGACACAGTCACTCATTATCACCCTTCCCAAGAAAGGAAATTTTTGGCAGTGCCAGAATCACCGCACAATCAGCCTCATATGCCACCCAAGCAAAGTCATGTTGAAGATTACATTGAACAGACTGAAGCCACAAGCAGAGACCATCATTGCTGAGGAACAAGCAGGTTTCATAGCAGGGGTAGCACAAATGAACCAATATTCAACCTCAGAATAGTCTGTGAGCGGTACCTTCAACACCATCAAGACCTCTACCACATATTGATTTTAAGAAGGCATTCGACAGGGTGTGGCATGCAGCTTTGTGGGCAACCCAAACCATGAATTAGTACAGCATCAATGCAAACCTGATCAGTCATCAAAGAGCTGTTCAACAAGGCCACCATTGCAGTGTACAACAAATCGAACACACACACACCAAAACATAATACACCAAATAACAACACAAACCGAGCATTCAGTTAAAAGACAGTCATCTAAACAATTAGAACTATCTAACACACACACACTCTCTACCCCCCCCCCCCCCCCCCCCCACCAAATACATATACATGCACCCAACCAACAACAGCAAAGGAATAACAACACAAGCTAAGCATTCAGTTCAAGACCTGTTAACTAAACCATTAGAACTATCTCACACACACACACACACACACACACACACACACACACACACACACACACACACACACACACACACACACACACCCAGTCCTTTGGATGAGACTATAAACTGAGGCCCCGTGTGCCAATGCACACAGAACATCTTGCACACATGTTAAATCCTGTTCTGCTTTTCGTAAGAGTAGGCCATCATGTTGTTATTCCTTTGTTGTTGTTGGTTTGGTGTATTTTTTTTGTATACACCAAACCAACAACAACAAATGAATAACAACACAAGCTAAGCATTCAGTTAAAGACTCGTTATCTAAACCATTAGAACAATCACACACACACACACAACAACAAGAGCACACAGGCGATAGGGGAGGCCACTGAGGAGGGAACAAAGGGACATCACTCACAGGCCCATCTCCTTGCCAAGCTTCCTCAGGATCTTCGATTTCCGGAGACACAGGAAGATAGAGCAGTGCCTGTCTGTCCTCTTCTTCTTCGTCACTGGTGAAATACAACATGATGACATTGACCACATAATGACATTGACCACATAATGACACTGACCACATAATGACATTGACCACATGTTATATGGGAAGAAAAAGCAATGCCTGTCTTCTTCTTCGATACTGGTGAAATAAAACATAATGACCACATGACAGTGACCACATAATGACACTGACCACATAATGACATACTGGAAGAAAAAGCAATGCCTGTCTTCTTCTTCTTTGTCACTGGTGAAATACAACATAATGACACTGACCACATCATAACATTGACCACATAATGACACTGACCACATAATGACCACATGACGTTGACCACTTAATGGCATCGACTGCATAATGACCACTTAATGTCATCAACTTCATAATGACCACATGACATTGACCACATAATGACAACATGACGTTGACCACTTAATGACATCGACTTCATAATGACCATCATGAAATCAGGTCAGGCACACATGCTCGCTTGCCTTTTCCTTCTTCTAAGTACATACCAGCAGTTATGATTACTTCCAGGCTTTCACCACAGGATTTGTGCATGTGGCCTGATAGAGCTTTGGCATATGGTAGCAATTAGTGATGGTCACAGCCTGATGGATAACTACTGTGTATAAATCCCGGCAAATTGCAGTTCGGGATTCGGGGAGGGGGGGGGGGGGGGGGGCAATTATTCAATCCCGGTTTCAGGACTAAAAGGGTTAAATTAATCAAGGACCCGACCTGCGGACCACATAAGGACAGAGCCGTGACCCCACCCACTTAAGGACCTGACCTGCTGACGAAGGCTTGGATTGGCTGTTCAGTGACCACGTCCACCTCCAGATCCTCGTCTTCGGGGCCCCCGCACGTCGCCCTTCTCCTTGTCCTCGTCCTCAAGGTCAAACTCCGACTCGCGTTCGTCGTACTCCACGTTCTCCTCCAGCTCCTTAAAGTCCGGGGCAAAGGCGCTCCAGTTCTCCTGTGAAGGTAGGTAGGAGAACAACAACGACGGTAAGAGTTGGTTAAGTGAAGGTAGGAGGAGAAAGAAGGTTAAGTGAAAATAGGAGAAGTAGGTTAAGTGAAGATAGGAGAAGAAGGTTAAGTGATGATAGGAGAAGGTTAAGTGAAGGTAAGAGGAAAAGGTTAAGTGAAGGTAAGAGGAGAAGGTTAAGTGAAAGTAAGAGGATAGTTAGTGAAGATAGTCAGGTAGGAGAAGGTAAAAGGGAAAGGCAAAGATAAAGGTGTCCCATAATCTATGTGGTCGTAAGGGGAGCAAGGCATCAGAGACCTCAGCTTCTGTAGGGGCCAGCATATTGAGGGCGGCGCCCATCTCCTCTCCCTCGCTGCTTTTCCTTCCTTCACCCAAAATGAAGGCAGGTACCCATTGACAGCTGGGTATACTGGGGGACTGTGCTGAAGCCAAGGCATGGAAACAATCGGTCACCCATCCAGTTGGTAATCCCACGATCGATGCTGTTTTAACCTTGGCTGGGAGAAAAGCGAGTGCTCTGACCAATGAGTGATACCAAGAGGAAAATCAACATAAAACAAAGACAAAACAAAGACACTACAAAACAAAAAACCCTCAAAGATCCCCCTTCTTCCCCCCCCCCACTTTTCTCCCCTATCCATTAAATCCTCTTCCACTTTTCGTAAGAGTAGGCCATTGTGTGTCGGTTAAAACAGTTAAGATATACAAAACTGCATATACAGGGGGACTGGATGTAAAAAAGCACATCAGTGCTTATTCCATTATCCTTGATATAAAAGAATAAATGATTAATAAAAAAATTCTCCCCCCCCCCCCTCTACTCACCACTTGGTTTTGGGCCCAGATGGACACGAGTCCACTGGAGATGGAAGCGATGATAGGTCTTACAGGGTGCCACTGTAAACACACAGTTTACACATTACTTTACACCAGGGGTGCCACCGTAAACACACAGTTTACACTCTCACTTTACACTAGGGGTGCCACTGCAAACATACATTTTACACATGACTTTACACTAGTAAAATTTAAAAAACAAAACAAAACAAAAACTCACATAATACCTACAATAAGAATAATATTCACCATTCTTACACAATAACTACTATATTAAAGATTCTCATGTAACAATTAACAATACTGACAACTCCCATAAAACAACAAACAATAATAATACAGATAACGATAATAGTAATCACCATTCTCACATAATAACTACAATGATAACCATTCTGACATAATTACAATATCAACGAATCTCACATAACGGCCAACAATAATAATTCTCACATAATAACAGCAAACGACAATAATAACGATAATAATAACTGAACACGACGTCCAGGAGTAGTTCCCCTTTGGTGCCGTGCAGAATCTTCAGAAGGTTTCCCATGGATTTTTTCCCAGATATACATAGAGTGTTCTCACATAATAACTACCAATAATAACAACACGATAACAATAATAACTGACCACGACATCCAGGAGCAGTTCCCCTTTGGTGCCGTGCAGAATCTTCACCAGGTTTCCCATGGATTTTTTCCCAGATATACATCGAGTGTTCTCACATAATAACTACCAATAATAACAACAACGATAATAACAATAATAACTGACCACGACATCCAGGAGTAGTTCCCCTTTGGTGCCGTGCAGAATCTTCACCAGGTTTCCCATGGACTTTTCCCAGATGTACAGCGAGTGTTGGCGTGCCGACCCTGCTACGATGTGTTCTCCGTCCCCCGAAAAAGAACACTTCTTCCATAGTGTTCTGCAATGAACACATTGTGAATGAAAGAAGGAAGGAGGGAAGGAATGAAGAAAGGAAAGGAAAGGAAAGGAAAGGAAAGGAAAGGAAAGGAAAGGAAAGGAAGGAAGAAGGAAAGAAGGAAGGAAGGAAGGAAGGAAGGAAGAAGGAGAGGAAGGAAGAAAGGAAGGGATGGAGGGAAGGGAGGAAGGAAGGAAGAGAGATGGAGGAGGGAGGGAAGGAAAGGAAGGAAGGAAGGAAGGAAGGAAGGATGGAAGGAAGGAAGGAAGGAAGGAAAGAAGGAAGGAGGAAAGGAAGGAAGGAAGGAAGGAAGGAAGAAAAGAGGAAGGAAGGATGGAATGAAAGGGAAGGACAGGAAGGAGGAAGAATGAAGGAAGGAAGGAAGGAAGGAAGGAAGGAAGGAAGGAAGGAGGAATGGAAGGAAGGAAGGAAGAAGGAAGAAGAAGGAAGGAAGGAAAGGAAGGAAGGAAGGAAAGAGGAAGGAAGAAGAAGGAAGGAGGATGGAAGGATGAAGGACGGAAGGAAAAAGAAGAAGGAAAGAAAGGAAGGAGAAGGAAAGAGCAGGAAAGAGAAAGAATACGAACACTGACGAATGAAGGTAGGATTAGGATAAACTATTGCATCTATCTCCCACACAACACAGACACACTGACTTGTTAACTAAGTCCTGTAGTTTCTGGATAGGCTCAGGTTCCCCACCTTCCCCCTTCCCCCCCCCACACACAACACGCACACTGACTTGTTTACCAAGTCCTGTAGTTTCTAAATAGGCTCAGGTTCCCCACCTTCCCCTCCCACCCCCCCACCCCCCACCACACAACAACACACGCACACTGACTGTTTACCAAGTCCTGTAGTTTCTAAATAGGCTCAGGTTCCCCCCCTTCCCCCCCCCCACACACACAGACAACACACGCACATCTGACTTGTTTACCAAGTCCTGTAGTTTCTAAATAGGCTCAGGTTCCCCACCTTTCCCCCCCCCCCCCCCCCCCCCCCACCCCCCACACACAGACAACACACGCACACTGACTTGTTTACCAAGTCCTGTAGTTTATAAATAGGCTCAGGTTCCCCCCTTCCCCCTCCCCCCCCCCCCCCCCCCCCACACACACAGACAACACACCACACTGACTTGTTTACCAAGTCCTGTAGTTTTAAATAGGCTCAGGTTCCCCACCTTCCCCCCTCCCACCCCCCCCCACCAGACACACACACGACACACTGACTTGTTTACCAAGTCCTGTAGTTTCTAAATAGGCTCAGGTTCCCCACCTTCCCCCCTCCCACCCCCCCCCCCACACACACACAGACAACTGACTTGTTAACCAAGTCCTGTAGTTTCTGAATGGGCTCAGGTTCCCCACTTCCCCCCTCCACCCCCCCCCCCACACACACACACAGACAACTGACTTGTTAACCAAGTCCTGTAGTTTCTGGATGGGCTCAGGTTCCCCACTTCCCCCCCCCCCCCCCACACACACACAGACAACTGACTTGTTAACCAAGTCCTGTAGTTTCTGATGGGCTCAGGTTCCCCATCTTCACACACCCCCAGACCACACACAGACAACTGACTTGTTAACCAAGTCCTGTAGTTTCTGGATGGGCTCATGTTCCCCTCTTCCCCCCCCCCCCCCCCCCCCCCCCCCACACACACACACACAAGACAACTGACTTGTTAACCAAGTCCTGTAGTTTCTGGATGGGCTCAGGTTCCCCATCTTTCCCACAGGTCAACACTTCCCGGCTCTCGTACACACGGATGATTCTGTCCGCCGAGTTCACCAAAAAACACCTGAAAATGGAAATATGTATCACTGAAACTGAAACACCTTAAAATTGACATATCTATCACTGAAACTGAGACAACTGAAAATGGAAATATCTATCTCTGAAACGACTGAAAATTGCATATCTATCACTGAAACTATCTATCACTGAAACTGAAACAACTGAAAATGGAAATGTCCATCATGAAAATGAAACAACTGAAAATGGAAAATATCTATCATTGAAAAAGAACAACTGAAAATGGAAATATCTGTCACTGACAATGAAAATATCACTGAAAACGAAAATAACTAAAAATGAAACAGTCTACCACTGAAAATGAAACAACTGAAAATGGAAATATCTACCACTGAAAATGAAACAGTCTACCACTGAAAATGAAACAACTGAAAATATCTATTACTGAAACACCTGAAAATGGGAATATCTATCACTGAAAATGAAACACCTGAAAATGGAAATATCTATCACTGAAAATGAAACAACTGAAAATATCTATCGTTGAAAATGAAACCCTGAAAAAAAAAATCTATCAATGAAAATGAAACACACAACACAAGCCTCAAGGAAACCCCCAAACCCTCAACCTACTCTCCACGTCGCGCGAACTCGATAGACTTGATGGCAGTGGTGTTGAGAGTGCCTGTGGTGACCCTGAACGATGCTTCCAGTTCAAGGTCATCTGTCTTGAAGGTCAGGATCTGCGGAAAGCACCACAGCAACACACGATCATAACCAGTCAAATCTGGTCAATACCTCTCCTATCACCTATAGGGAAACTGCAGGATTCACACATGTACACATACACACTCACTCACTCACACTGACACACACACACACACACACACACACACACACACACACACACACACACACACACACACACACACATCTACAAGGAAATAGGAGAACTTCCCCTAGCTGAATAACGACAACTTTCATGCGCCAAATATGTGTTATGCAGCACAATTAACGAAAATTTTGTTTTTAATGTATTGCAAGTTCAAGCTGAAACAAATCCTAAGATGGCTAGACATATTTCATCTTTAACGCCTATTGGTACTTATGTATTGGACCTTTTAAAAAAAGCTGAACTTAATCAGTATGATTTAAAAACACAGATAGCAGCTTTACCATGTCCTTCATGGGAGATGCATAAAGTAAGTTTTGATATGTATAGAATATAACAATGAAAAAAAGAGCGAAAATCAAAATGTCTTGGTCGCTGATGTCTGTTCACATATTGAACATATGTACGCTGACTACTTAAAAGTGTATGCGAGATGGATCAGTTTTAGAAAATCAAGATACGGGGTCGTATTCGTTATACCAGCACTTAAAGCAGAAAAATCGTACCACCTTGGTAAACATCGTTCAGTATTTCCTGCGACCTTATTGCAATTATTATGGCGCTTAATTATATTCTTGACTTGCCATGTTCCATCTTTCAGATCCTTCTTTGTGTCGACTCTAAATCGGTATTATACGCTATAAAATTGCCAACTGCCAAGAAAGTATCCACAGTCATTTTGGAAATTAGATACCTCATACACCTTCTAAGTTTAAGAGGTATTTCTGTTACTTTTTGTTGGGTACCTTCACACATGGGAGTTTTTTTTCGAATGAATGGGCTGACAGAGCTGCAAAAAAGGGGGCAAGACATGATACACATTCAATAGAACTGCATGCTCCCTTATCCGTACAAGAGGGATATCATCTATTGGAACAAGCATGGTGGGGCAAGTTTAAGCAACTTGATCAGTTCAAAGTACGATTGTCAAGAGTTGCGTCACTAATGCCCACAGTACATGTTGCATGATCCCTAAAACAGATCTCAGCTTCGTAACTGCAAGAAGTGTTATTACATTATATTTTAGTATTAAATTGAATGCATTCCTAAAATTTTTTTGCAAAAATGTCAGGTGCATATATGCCGGGAATACATTTCTAATAAGTTAAAGTTAAAGTCTCTCCCGAGCCTTAGGCTCATCAGGCCGGTGCTTATCCGGTTTCTGTGGCGTTAAGCGACTGAGAGTCATAGACTCCCCCTGGATAGGACGCCAGTCTATCGCAGGGTTAACCCCAACACAAGGTTGGTACCCTTTCACACTGGGTGGGGTGAGAAAATAGCTGTAAAGTACCTTTTCCAAGGGCACAACGCCATAGCCGAAAGCTGGGATCGAACCCGCAACCTTTAGATTACGAGTCCAACGCCCTAACCACTAGACTACAGCGGCGGCTACATTTCTAATACTCGTACCATATTTCAGTGCCTGTTGTAAAACCTTTACTACCTGCATTTTCTGAGCAGTCTCTTGAAAATGTATTCGAAAATTCAAAATTAGCCTTTGACATTGCTAAATGTTTGTTGCACAGTAGAATACTTGTTGCAGTTGAACTATTGTTGTTTCATGTTAACTTTTTGTGAAGTTTAAATTTTGCTCATGTTTAAGATTGTTTTTTCTTTCTTTAAATGCTCCTAGATACCAACACACATGCCATCTTCACACTCATCTTTTCTTGCACCCCAAACCCTCTTCCCTTCCTTCCACTTCCCTGACACTTTCCTCGTCTAATATCACTGACAGTGAACACAACAACAACACACACACACTGACCCTGCCCTTGGCATTTCCAGTGTAGACGTATCTGCCACGTCTGTCGAAAGAGGCGATGATGTTGAGGTCATTCTGAAACACACACACACACACACACATGTTAAATCCTGTTCCGCTTTTTGTAAGAGTAGGCCATCGTGTGCTGGTGGGAACAGATGACAAGAATTACACAACTGCATACACACGGGGACTGGATGCAAAAAAGTACATGGAATGCTTATTCCATTATCCTCAATATGAAAGAATAAATAAATAAAAAACACCACCATCCTCTTTGTCACCAATGAACGCTCAGACAACAGCTATTGCTATTTGCCATACCAATGAAACTGCAGTACACTGCTGTCAAAAACTCATTCAGATGAGACTATAAACCCAGGCCCCGTGTGTGAACTCACATGGAACATCTTGCACAAATGTTAAAAACCCATTCTGCCTTTGGGAGAGCAGGCCATTGTGTGCCGGTGGGATGACAACAACAAAAAAAAAACTCAGCATGCACACAGATGTCGCATTTAGACACCATCCCTGAGAAAAAAAAAATCAGGGAGTTGGGAGTCCCCAGGGAGATTCAGGGCTGTATATGGCAACATTCTGGTGGCTCCTACAATGGCAATGGAACCATTCATATCGGCGATTGCCTTTCCAATGGACTATTCCAGTGATGTGGAGAGGGGGGGGGGGGGGGGTTCTGCGGCATGGGTAACAGCTTGGCCTCCATACTTCTTTACCCAGCAGGCTTTGCTCTCTAGAGCCTAGAGCGCAACTCCACAGTCTTCTGAGAGTGACGGATGCACATGATGCCATTAAAGACACCAGCAACTGTTGGTATTTCTCATGCCAGTGAAAATGCATTGCACTGCCATTAAACACCTGACAAGTCAGGCCCAGCACATCCAACCAGCATAAGAGAGAGAACTGTTATCTCTTATCTGAAGAAAGATGGCAGGAGAATGGACCAAGAAGGCAGAACACAGACAAAGCAGGTGACACGAAGAACAGGAACAAGGCAGAAACAAAGAAAGGGATAAAAAAGAGGGAAATCCTAGCACAGAATTTCTAGAAGGTGGTGATGCTGTTTACAACTGACAAGGCCCCTGTCTCTCCACAAGCACATATGAAGTTGAAACAGAAGAAAATGATGGCAACGATGGTGGTGGTGGTGGTGGTGGAGGTGATATTAACATTAATGTAAGATCAATAACAGCCCATAAACAAAATTTTAGTCACTACAGCGGAGTGGATAGCTCAGTGGTCAGAGCCCTGGCTTTCCCCAAGTCAAGTTAAACAGCGTCAAGCGTGGTTACCAGTTGGATGGGTGACCATTTGCATGCCTTGGCTACAGCACAGCCCCAGCTGTAAATGGGTACCTGCCCTCTTTAGGGTCAGGGAAGGTAAAGCAGCGAGGGAGAGGAGATGGCCCTGCCCTCAATATGCTGGCCCTTAGAGAAGCTGAGGTCTCTGATGCCTTGCTCCCCTACAACCACTTAGGGCACAGGACACCTTTACCTATCTTTTATAGCCAAGTGGTTGAGACTGTGTGCCTACTACCCCATGGGTCCATGAAGTCGTGGGTTCCAATCTCGGCAGCGTCATCTGATGAATCGAGGGTGGGTTTTTTTCATCTCACCACAGGAGGAAGTACAGGCATTTGGGGGGGGGGGGGGGGGGGGGGGGATAATGATGATAACAATAGTGATGATGATAATGATGAGATAAATGAAATATAACAATAATCAATGATGATGGTAATGATAAAAACAATCATAACAATGATGATAATAATGATAATAATGAGGATGAAGATGATAATGACAAGAAGAAGAATGCAAAGAAGAAGAAGAGGAATGCAAAAAGAAGAACAACAATAATAATGATAATGATGATGATAATATTACACACACACATACACACCCCCCCCCCCCCCCCCCCCCCCCACACACACACACACACACACACACACACACCACACACACAAACCACTATATATAAAAATCACAGCAGCGCAGAAACTGACATCGTCAAGGGGGATCACTCTGTGGGATCCATCCACCTCCATGAGAACGGCCGCATGTTTCAACGGACACACTAGAAACAGATTGCTGCACACACACACACACACGATTTCAAAATTTAATTCACCTTTGACCCATCTTGGGGCATAGAGGATTTCAGTAAACAAAACCAACTAAACATATATGTGACGCTCCACCAACAAAATGAGTCGCTTAGCACATAATCCACTTTTCCGCTAGGAGCCATTAAAGGCAGATTGGGGTCAAGTTGTTGATTTTGAGATTTTGATTTATTATAAAGCTATAGCCATTACTCTACCTTGTAGTGAAAAATCAAGGCATAATTTTGTTGTCTTTTGCCTTTAAATGTGTTTTAAAAATACACAAGCCTTCTTTCTGTCCACATATCAGGATGCTTAACTTGTCGATTTCTCATTTTGACATTTCCTGCAGTTTATCATTTCAAGTTGTAATAACTTTTCATAAAATTGTCCGATTTTCAATCTGTTTTTTGTATTGTATAGCCATTTTATTGCAGATTAATAACATGTCAATAACTTAAAATTGACTTCAGGTGCAATGCGACTCACTATGTGGTGGAGCGTCACAATTATAATTTGCATTAACAAAATATGTTTATAAGACAAAAGTTCACAGATATAGAAATATAGTTGACCTTTTCATCAATGTCATCACACCAACTCATTCTAACACTCTTAGTTTGGCAGTGGGAGAGAAAAGAAGGCAGTGGCCGAGGAACTTGCCCCCCCCAGTGTCACAGTCAAAAGCCATGCTAGTAACACTGCACCAATGTCAACGTTTGCGACGCAAGAATAGCTTTAAGTCTGTCTTAGTCTCATATAGTGAACTGCCACAATCAACATCCTGGTCATGGAAGGATTTGGCCTAAATGAGCTGAAATGGGGGGGTATGTTTAAAATGTAATATCTCTCATTCTATATATCAGAGCTGCATGAAATTTGAGAATACTGTGGGCAAATGATTGTTACATACGTTGCATTATTTTTGTTTCGAGTTTGTATCATGTGTCAAAAGTTGTTTGCTTGTTTTGTCTGCAATTATTATGTAATCTCTAGTAAACAACATAATTAAACACAATTGTGAGAGTGGCGTTTTCCATGTATTCTGTATGAAAACACAGCAATACTAAAACAAAAATATTCTCCTAAGGTGTCTAGAGTGCGTGGGCAGAGAGAAAAGGTTTCCTTTGGCTAAAGTTAGCTTTAAAAAGTATGGCATGATTATACAGCATTTTCGAGTGGTTCATGACCATGATGTTACTGCACTTTCGAGTGCTTCACGAGACTAAGAGAGATATATGTATACCTGTACACCCACCCCACCCTTACCTGTCTCTGGGGTGGAACTGCACTTTGAGGACAGGTGAAGGGAAGCGGTAAATTTTCTCGTTCTCTCCGCTGAGCACGTCCCACACTGACACTGTGTTGTCTGTGGCTGCGCTGAGGAGCTTCCGTCCATTGCGACTCCAGCTGTGAGAATGAGAAAGTTGATTTATATATATAATTACAGGGTTCGCGCTAGGATTTTTTAAAACCGGTACTGCGAGTTGCCATTTCAGAGATATCTTGACCAACTCCCCCAAAATCGGTCCCCAGAAAATAAAATCTGGTATGTACTGTGAACAAAACAAAACTATTCAGTGAGGGGGTGGGGGAGGGGGGGATTGTTCGGCAGCAAAACTAAATCTAAATTGAACGCAAATCTCTGACTTTGGCTGCCGTGCTGCTGCCACTCGCTTCTTGGGCACGAAGCCACGCTGGAAATAGGATTTTTTTCTAGCGCCTGTGTCACTGTCTGTGTCAGTCTGTTGTTTTGCATGACATCATTCGTGTGACTTATATTCTTCTTTCTTGTTTCTATGCTTAGCACTTATCTAGATCTTTCGTTCAATTTAGATTTCGTTTTCGACTCTTCTCTCTCAAAGCAACGCGCAAATTCATAGTCAAAGACCCTCCGCTTTTCGTGAAGAGTGAGCCATCGTGTGCCGGTGGGAACAGATGACATTTACAAAACTGCATACACATGGGGACTGATGTAAAAAAAAAAGCACGGGAGTGCTTATTTCATTATCCTCGATATAAAAGATTAAAAGAATAAAGAATAAATAAATCTAGGCCCCATTTACTCATTATGAATGGAAGTTACTGTCATGCCGAGAAGAGTGCGAAGCTCTATTCTTTCACAGTAAAGCTTGCTGTTTTGCGTGCTAGGCTAATGAGGCTGGCGCCAAAGATGTTCGTCGGAAGGGGTGGTAGGAAGGGGTAGGTGCATAAGCACAGTACAGGTGCATGACAGACTGTCAGAAAATGTCGCTGCAGACTTTTTTTTGAGACGGAAATCTAATCGGTCACAGGCAAACAGAATTGGTACGCGGTACCGGCTGCTTCGAAAATTTTCAGTATTCCCTGTTTACAATCGGTAAAATACCGACAATTACCGGTTATCGCAAACCCTGAATTATATATATATTATTATGATTATTGTTACACTGATACACTGTGTTGTCAATCAAAGACACTCAAACACACCTCAGGGAGCACATGAGTGCTTATTCCGTTAACTTCGATATAAAAGAGTAAATAAATAGATAAATAACTTTAACTTGTTCAACAGCTGTAGTAAAATCAAAGACACACACACACCTGAGGGACCACATTAGTGCTCATTCCATTAACCTCGATATAAAAAGAGTTAATAAATTTATAAATAAATAAATACTAAAATAGATAAATAAATATCACACTAAATGATCGACAGACGTACTAAAATATCACACACACACACACAACACACACACACACACACACACACACACACACACACACAGAGAGACCTCAGAGAGCACACAGGGTGGACATGGGCGTTGATGACCTTGGCGATGCCGCGTGTCATGAAGTCCCAGATGACGATTCTCCCGTCATTGCAGCCCACAGCGAACAGCGTGCCCTGGCGGTTGAAGGAGCAGGTCACCGCGATGCTCACACAGTCCAGGGCACCGTCAAAGTCCTGACCGGTGTCAAAGGTCAGCCATCACTCAGTCAACCAACCAAACGATCAATCCCTATTCACTCACTCACTCACTATCTTATGAAGCTGGGGGTGGAAATCAACTGACTGGTCAACCTACATACATATATATTTGAATGATACTTAAGATGAAGCAAAAAAAAGAATTTGTAAACTGTTCTAATGAAAAGAAAAAATCATATGTCTAACAATAATAAAATGAAATAATTATATATTCCGCAAAAAAGGAATATCTTAGTAAAAGGTACTTTAAAATTAAAGTCCGTAAAAATCACAAAAGTTAAATAATAACTTTAGTAAATTATATCAATAAAAAACAAACTGGACCATGCATTAACAATATTTTTATCGTGTATTTGTGACGTTCATATAATCATGACTACACAAACTGTGTATTTTTTGCTTTTAAAAACAAGTCCTTTCTAGTAGTAAATAATTCTAGACTTTCTAACTTCTATACAAAATACAAGTAATCACACTGATTTTATAATTTGGACACTAGCTTTCTAACTTCTATACAAGGAATCACACTGATTTTATGATGATTTAGACACTGTGGCTGCTTACCTCTGGGTAATTCTGCCCAAATGATTCTGAAATCAGATCAACATCAATTTGTTACATAACATTTGATCACAGCTAGAGAGAGAGAGAGGGTAGCAGATCACAGCTAGGTAGATAGGTGGAGAGACAGAGATAGAAGTCTGTGAGGGTAGAATTCTGGCAACAAACGTAACAGCAGACAGATAAGAAAAACAAGATGATGCTGATACTGTGATAGGCCTAGTGGTACTAGAATCGATCAACTTGGAACTATGTCTAAGGTGATCAAGTCGATAATCTTAGTAATATAATCATGGGTAAAACGAGTGAATCATCGACATAGCCTAACATGTCTGAGGTTGTAAAATACCATCATGTAACGACCATTATTAACTGCAATAATCTGAGGCAAAACCAAAACAAACTCTGATCATCATTTCACTTCGAAGACTTATCTGAAGTTATATAATGTTTGAACAAATATGAAATGTAGCTACTTCGTGTGTTTGATTATGATTTGTATCAATATGCCTGTCAGTATTGTAATTGCCCTTCAGGGATGACTAAAGTAATTTTGACTTGACTTTGACTTGATTTCTTTCCCATGTCCGTCCATAGGCAAGGTAGAGAGAATAAACGTAAATCTCATCCACCTCGTGGTATTGCGTCGACAACAGAAATGTTACCAACTTCTCGTAAGATAAAAACGACTTTGTGCTTCTTTCTGATGAGCAAATAAAGCAATTCTGCGAGAAAAATCTTAGGCTACCTAAAAGCTCTAAATTCATGATGCCGCCGCTTGCTGTACCCAAACCGGAAATTTACACTGTATTTACTGAGAGCGTTGTCTCCCTTGATAAACTTATCGTCTGCTTCAATAGGCTAGCCTAGCCTACCATCTGTTTCGCCGCTGCTCTAAGCGAAACGTAGGCCCAGGCTCTAGCGATCCGGGTTTGACTCCGTTTGATCAACGCTTCTTTTGCGACAGTAGACATCAACGAACAAAGTGATGGCCAAAGTGGCTGTGGTGAGTTGTTGTGGGTCTGACTTTTCTCTGAATGTCACGCGATCTGTTCTCTTTTTCATCGATTTCAGATTTGATGCAACCATTGTTATGTAACATCGTTATGTTTATGAAAGTAATAAGGTCTAATCTGTATTACAATATTCATTAAACACTTTTTTATATGGTGTGTGTGTGTGTGTGTGTGTGTGTGTGTGTGTGTGTGTGTGTGTGTGTGTGTGTGTGTGTGTGTGGTGCGCGCGCGCGCGCGCGC
>CM060323.1:23714800-23739800 GCA_030674155.1 Stramonita haemastoma | reverse complement strand
GATGGTGGTGGTGATACTGGTGGTGGTGATATGGTGGTGGTGGTGGTGATGGTGGTAGTAGTATGACCCAATGCCAACAGTTAGTGCTGGTGATGGTGGTGGTGGTGGTGGCGGTGGTGGTAGTGGTGATAATGGTGGTGGTGGTGGTGGTACACCCCTTCCTTTAAAATTTTTTTTTTTTTAACCAAGTCCAAGTGCGTGCGGTCAGTTTTTGCTATAATTATGGGATGGAATGAAGAGCAGCTGAGAGATGAGCTGAAAGTGGGTGAGACTGACAGCTGGGATTATAATTATTACCATTATTATCATCATTATTGTTATATAATGACAGCTGTGATTATAAGCATTACCATTATTATCATTATTATTGTTATATAACTGATAACTGTGATTATAAGTATTACCATTATTATCATTATTGTCATCATTATTGTTTTTATTATCATATAAAGTGGGGAGAAACTGACAACTGAGGTTATTATCATTACCATTATTATCATTATTGTCATCATTATTGTTTTTATTCTTATATAAAGTGGAGGAAAAAGTATCAGCTGTGGTTATAATTATTACCATCATTATCATTATTGTCATCATCATCATTGTTTTTATTATTATTGTCATTAATGGTACTATTATCATATGAGGTTGGGACACACTGACAGTTGTGGTTATAATTATTACCATTATTTTTATTATCATTATTGTCATCAGTATTGTTATTATTAACTTGGTCGGCATTATTATCATCATTATTTCTATTATCATCAGTGTCATCATGATTGTTATTATTACCATGATCATCATTATTGTTATTACTATCATCATCATTATTCAACTAATACCACAATTATAATTATTGTTTACATTATTATATTATTATCATTATTATCATTACCATGATCATAATTATTCTCATCTTTGTTGTTACTATTATCATCACCATCATTATCATTATTACCATGATCATCATTATTCCCATCTTTATCGTTACTGTTATCATCATCATCATTGTATTATTATTACCATGATCATTATTCCATCTTTATCATTACTATTACCATCATTATTGTTATTATCATTACCATGATCATCATTATTCCCATCTTTATTGTTAGTATCACCATCACCATTACCATGATTATTATTCCCATCTTTATCATTACTATTATCATCATCACCATGATCATCACCATGATCATCATTATTCCCATCTTTATCGTTACTATCATCATGACTATCATCATTGTTACCTGTCCCCAGGTGTGCCAATCAGGGCACCTGTCAGGTCAACGGGTGGCCGACCTTTGCTTATGGGGTGTCAAAGGTCGGGGGTGACGGTGATGTCGGCCATCCAGCAACGGGAGGTGGACAGGAATGGCGGAGAGAAAGATGACATCATCATCAATGCCGTGAGTGATGACAACAACGATGACGATGGTGGTGGTGATGATGGTGATGATAATGATAATGGTGAAGATGATGATAATGATGGTGATGATGATGATAATAAAGATGGTAATGATAATGGTGAAGAAGAAGATGATGGTGATGATGATAATGGTGAAGAGGATGGTGGTGGTGATGATGATGGTGGTGTGGTGTGTTGTGTTGTGCAGCACTGCTACTTATTTATTTATTTATATTGATAATGGAATAAGCATTCATGTGCTTTTTGTTTTACATCCACTCCCCATGTGTATGTAGTTTTGGAAATCTTGTCATCCTTTTCCTCCGGCACAAAATGGCCTACTCTTAAGGGAACAGGATTTAAAATGTGTGCGCAAGATGTTCTTTGTGCGTTTGCACACAGGGCCTCGGTACTATAGTCTCATCCGAAGGACTTTTGGGGAGAGTGGAGTCAGCACTGATGTTAACTCCAGGAGAAAATATCCCCTCGAACAGGAATTGAACTGGGGTCATCAAATTGTGAACGCAATGTTCTGACCATTGGGATATCCGTCCCCCAATACACCTACTATATACACATTCTGACTTCAGGGAAGGAACTAAGGGTCTGTATGTATGTATGTATGTATGTATGTATGTATGTATGTATGTATGTATGTGTGTATGTTTGTGTGTTTGTGTGTGTATGTGATGTGCAGTGTTGCTACTATGAGGTGTCATACTGGATTCTTTGTTGTTGTGTCTGTGTTTGTGTGTGTGTGTGTGTGGTGTTGTGGTGTGTGTTGTGTGTGTGTGTGATGTGAGTGTGCAGGGGTTGCACTATGGAGGATCAGGAGCCATTTCAAGGGTGTGTGTGTGTGTGTGTGTGTGTGTGTTGCAGTGTTGTCAGTGGTGCAGACAGATGGGAGGACAGCGAGCACCAAAGTCTGCTGCACAAGGTGAATTTTGGCTTGTGTGGGTTTTTTTTTTTTCGTAGGTTTTGTGTGATTTTTTTCAGGGGGGGGGGGGGTTGTTTTGGGGTTTTTTTTTAGTTGGGGGGACAGCCAGTGCCAAAGTCTGCTGCGCAAGATAATTTTGGCTGTTGTAGGGTTTTTTTTTCAAGGGGGGGGGGAGGGGGGGGGGGGGGTGTCGTTTTCGTTTTTGGTTTGTTTTTTAATTGGGGGGACAGCAGGTGCCAAGTCTTGCTGCACAAGATGAATTTTGGCTGTGGGTTTTTTTTGGTTGATTGAGTGATTCCCTTGGGGGTGGGAGGTTGTTGGGTGCAGTATAAAAAGCATTCTGCTGGAAATATATGTGCTAGAAATTTCCTTTTCTTTCTTTTTAATCTTTTTTAAATTGGAACATTTTACATATATAATACAACAGTGTATAGCTGATGTGTGGGTGCTGTTTAAATTGTGATGGGTGCATGCTGATGTTTAGAACCTGTGTTGTGCTATATATATATATATAACATATATATATATATATATATATATATATATAAATTGTTTTAATTTTATACCACTTTTTGTCACAGTAGATTTTTCTGCGTGAAATTTGGGCTGGTCTCCCCGGTATAAATATTATGTATATATATATATAGATATATATGTATATATATATATATATATATTAATCTGTGTGTTACAGGAGCAGACACACCCATGTACATGTCCTTGTTGTCACCTGTGTGTGTGTTACAGGAGCAGACACACCTGTGTACCTGTCCTTGTCACCTGGCTGTGTATGCGTTACTTGCAGGAGCACACACCTGTGTACCTATCCTTGTCACCTGTGTGTGTTACAGGAGCAGACACACCTGTGTACCTGTCCCTGTTGTCACTGGCTGTGTATGCGTTACTTGCAGGAGCAGACAACCTGTGTACCTATCCTTGTCACCCGTGTGTTACAGGAGCAGACACACCCCTGTACCTGTCCTTGTTGTCACCTGTGTGTGTGTTACAGGAGCAGACACACCTGTGTACACGTCCTTGTCACCTGTGTGTGTTACAGGAGCAGACACACCTGTGTACCTGTCCTTGTTGTCACCTGGCTGTCGCGTCCAGAGGAGCCCTGGTTGTCAGACCGTACTGTGCAGATCTTTGCCTAACACATGCATGCACACTCACACTTATGCATGCACACACACACACAGATACACGCATGCACACACACACGCACACACACATACACTCTGGCTTACACAAACACACACGCACAGACACACACACACGCATGCACACACACTCACATACACACACTTACAGAGACGCACACACGAAGCAGCAAGAAACTTAATCCTTTAAAAAAAAAATCTAGCAAGTCTTCTGGCTGTTTTCATACCTGGTCACTAGGTCTATCACTAAAGACAGGAGATGTTTCAGACAAAATAGTGTTTACAAAAATAAGAGGATATAAAAGACAACAAAACCCTTTCAAGCAACTTTTTTTTTCTATGCAAGGGAAGCAAACCCTTGATGAGCTGACTGGTTCTGGAATGCTGCAGTTACTGCCTCCTTTTATTTTACCTCTTTTTCCATTTTTTTTGTTTTTGTCGTTTTCTTACAAAAAATATATACATATCAGCTATAGGGATCCAATGACAATTTCATGTTTTTTGGGTTTTTTTTTTTTTTGTTTAAAAAAACAAACAGTTGTAAGGGCCTTATGGCAGAATTTTGTGTGTTCTTTTTTTCTAAATTGAAATGTCTGGTTGGTTTGGTTGGTTTTATTCCTTGGCTAGAGCTCGGAGGTTCACCAATGGTGAGATTTTTGTGTATGCAACCTTTTTTTTTTTTTTTTTTTTTTTTTACCCAACATCAAGATGGCCAATAATAATCTCTGCAAGTCTAGCCTCATTTATTCAGGAGGAACATTGTGGAATAATCTACCTCCCATTTAAAGATTAGCTCATTCAAAACAAATGTGTATAAAACTTTTTCAAGAAACATCTGATGGACAAATTTTAAGTCCAGTTTTTATGCTTGATGTTACCTTTACAACTGGCTGCTTTGTAAGTTGTTTATTCTTACCCTTGTTCTTTTGTATTTTCATTATTTGTTTGTATAATATACACTTATGTTGTACTGTCTTGGTTTCATTTTATTTTGTGAGGGCTGGATTAAAAAAAAAAATTCTTATTCACTTTTCTTTTCAGCATAGTTTACTTTAACATGGTCTATTGAAGGCTTTTTGAAGTTAATTTTGATTTTTTTTTTGGTGAGGGCAGGACAAAAAAATGTGTAAACTTGACCTTTTACCCGAAATAAAGATTATTTTGACTCGACTTACATTCGTTATGAACTGCCTGCAGCAGAGGTCTTTCAAATCAAGGGACAGAACTCGTGTTCGAAAGGTCTTGCAGCAAACAAACAAGGGCTTCATGATTTTATCAATTTCCGTTATTTTTATCTGTGCACAAGCTGTGTATTTGTATGCACCTGTATGTGCATGGAGCACACACTTGCTTACCCTTTTGTGTGCTCCTGCACATCTCAAATCTCCCTCCATAATCTCTCTTTAAAAAAAAAAGAAAAGAAAAAAAAGTGCATGCTAACACCAAAATCAATTTTTTAACTGCCCCACCTTTAATGGCGCTCCTATCCTACCGTTCCCACGCGGCTCTTTTCAATCTCTTTCAGCCAGCTATACACAGATACCTCGAGATGTCACATCTTCAGTGTCTTAAGTCCACAGGGAGCTCATCAATGTCAGGTTGCAATGGGATCATCAGTCAGAGGGGCCCTGCACTGCTGCTGGGTCACTTTGGTAGTGGTAGTATTGAATGGTACCTGGTATGAGCTAACATATGCTGGACACCACCTACCAAGTCACCTATTAACAACAGTAGTTACCCAGTTGCGGAGCCAGACTGAGTGAGACTCCATGACAGGGCTGTACTCTATGCTTCCTATCGTAATATATCCCAGCATCAACCAGGCCCTAAAGATAGAAGCACCTACAATCTTGGGCAAGTAGTTTGAGCAACACCCAAAAAGTGTATGAAGCTAAGGCTGTGTGGTTCCAGTATTCCCAATGAGCCATAAACAAACTCATTCTGGGTGGAAGTTGGCCAGATTTTTAAAAAACCATATGCCTCTTTTCGGACTTGAACCCGTGACCCGGTCAGTAACCCAACCACTAACCACAGCATGCACCCAAGTTCTCTGCAGATATCTATTGTAAATAACTAATGATTGGTACTCATTTTTTCCTTTAATTGTTGGGTTTTTGATTTATTTATTTACTTAGTATATATTTTTTTTTGGGGGGGAAGACTTGAAAGCGCTCTTGTGGGCTCTCTGCTGATGTTGTAAGTTACTGGCTGTTTCCAGTTTATTTTTTGGTAATGATTGAGGGGGGGGGAGGGGGGGAACGTTTTGTTCATTTTGATTTTTTTTCTTGCCTCCCAACAGCAAATTGCATGTTAAAAAAAAAGAAAAGCCCAATTAAAATATTTCGACAGTAAGATGTATCATACTAAACAGAGAAAGCTCAGAAATAGACATAGCCTATAGGGCTACAATTCCATCGGGTTCATAAATCCCTGTGAAGACTCGCCAACTTTTCTCACTGCAAGATTTTCATTCCTCAGCTAGATTAGAGGGTCATAAATGAGATTTTGCGTATGCAATCAATTTTGTCCACCATGAAGGTAGCCACATTCCAACTTTGGACAATGTCTCAACACGACAGTGTGCAGGCATATACAATTTTGTCATCCGATCCTGCTGGCACACAATGGCCAACTCTTTTGAAAGGCAGAATGGATTTCTATGTGCGGAAGATGCTCTACGATCGCGTGCACCCGAGGACCTTGGTTTATAATCTCATCTGATGGGTTTTTCAGGGGAGTGGAGTCAGCACCGATGTAACCCCCTCTCCTTGAATGGCTGTCTTGGTAGTAGCTCAAACCTGGCATCTATCCTGGGCTATCAGATCATTGCCACAACGATCTGACCAGGCTCTCCTGTTCCCCAAATCAGTGTAAAGGAAACCTCTGGCTTTCCCAAGAATCCAAGAACGACCGCAGAAAACATTACTTTGTGAGCAGAGAAAATTTACAGGCATTACGACTTCAGGATGGCAAGCATGCATGAATATGTTGTATGGGAACAGTACCAACACTTTACACGACTCATTTCGTGTTTATAGCTTCAGTGACCACAAAGGACATATTGGGGACTGTCACCTTATTCGGTTCCAGTAACTAACATTTACATCGCGAGAAAAAACACCAAAGCTCTTAATGTATCCAATGTGGGGAAGCAAGAGAGAGACGAGACAGACAGAGAGGGAGAGAATTATGATCACTCAAAAATACAATGAAGGAAGAACAAAACGCACACACATAGTTATTGCCTTTAATAAATCTTGGCCAACATTAGCAGAACTTCATTTTCAATCAGTCCCTAGATGCATTGACCTTTAAAAAAAAGACAACCCCACTTCTGGAAGATCACTAAGCACTGAAAAGTTCTGATGCACATTGTATAATTTGACACATGCCACATAGAAAGTTTTCCTGTCATTGCATAATGTGAATCGCACAAGCCGTAAGGCACAGAAAAGCCCAGCGTCATGTGAACTGCTCAAGTTAGGATCCAATCCAATGGTTAAAAAAAAACAACCCAACCCTAACTATTGGCTTTTCTATGCCTCTGACTTGCGTTATTCACATTATGCAATCTGTCTTTGCTTGTATTGACGCCCTGATCAACCATATGTCGGACCTGCATCATCAAGGGTTCAAAATCTTTTGGGGAGCATTTTGAACTACACCCGTTATAGTCTATATGGGGCAGTAGGATATTAAATTACAGAAAAAAAGGAAAATTTTAAGCACAGGATTCAAACCAATCTTGACATAGCCTTGCTGACCATAGAGGCTGTATCGAGGCTGTCACTTTTTTTTTCTAAAAGGTTACAAAACGGGAATCGAGACGGCTGGAGGAGGGAACAAGCTTGAGGCCAGGAGACCTACAAGTACCATTAGGACAAGGGCACACGGAACAATTCTCCAGAAGGTGAGGATGCTAGCATCTATATGTAAAGAGCCCCAGCATCCCATGGAGGCTGCTTGGCCAAGTCAATTTCTTATTTTAATTATGCAACCCCCCAGCCAGCCAATGAAGCTATATCAGGGTTTTAATCTAAAAATTAACCCAAACAATACTGATGACAATGACTGCAAAAATGTAAAGTAAAACTAAAAACCAATAGAATCACTGAAAGAAACAGATTTTCCATTTGGGGGACTTGATCGATTACCGCTGGATGCCTAATCCAATCCATATTTATAGCCCCGCCAACCACACAGGCCATATCAGGGCTGTCATATCAAATTCAAAATTCAGATTTAAACTGTGCAACTATACACAAATTAAAACAGGGTAGAAAACCAACTTTACGGTCTTTGCTTGTATCAACACCCTGGTCAACCGTAAGGGTCATCCCAGTATGGCCACTGTGTTGTAGGCAAACCCACATTGACCACATAAAATGAGATAAAACCAAAACCAGATTCCTTCAAAGAACCTTGTCCTCAGAGACCAACTATACCAGTTTCACTCATATCAGACAGAAAAAGCCAGATTCTCAATGTCAAATATTTACCAGGGGCTGGTGAATAACCGGGAGTCAGAGGCAGGTAGAGGGAACAACCCTGGGGCCAGTAGGCCTCAACTCCCCCTAGGACAAGGACACATCCTTATGGACAGTGGGCCCCCAAGCGGCGATACTTTGCGTTGGGTCTGGTGCTTTGACTGAGGACATGTTGGGTGGGGGGATTGGTGGGGGGATTCTACATCCCCCTAGGTCTGTTCCCACCACCATCACCACCTTCCATATCTGACGAACTGCAGGTTATGGTGAGAGACAAATGTTGCTGCCCCTCTGGCTTCTGCCAGCCAAACCTACCAGGCACAGAGCATCGAGAACGTCGTGGCAGACATGCTTGATGTCTTGGATGTGCAGGGGGAGCAGGCTGCGGTAAGGCTGCTGATAGATCGTGTCCGCGCCTTAATTCACGCAGCTCGGCAGCCTGAGGAATGAGAGTCGGATGGCGACGCTTTGTGTTGGGCCTACTGGTTCGACTGATAAGTGTACCAGACAGAAACCTTGCTGCCCCCAGGCTTCTGCCAGCCAAACCTACCAGGCACAGGGCATCCAGAACATGGTGGCAGACATACTGGCCGTTTTAGATGTGCAGGGGGAGCAGGCTTGCGGTAAGGCTGCTGATGAATCGTGTGCACACCTTAATTAACGCAGCTCAGAAGCATGAAGAATGACGCTGGCCGCCACCACCTGTCCAGACTCCTGAGTCCACAGCCTTGACTTCATCAGAGGCCCTTCAGGGCCACTCGTGTTCCCAAGTGGGATGGAAGTCTTGTTGCTTTTTGGAGTCGTTATCTCCCCCCTCCCCCAGCATGTACTTGCATTGTAGTCATAATTTTTACGCACATGTCCACATCCCCCCAGCGCACATGTACACACTTTTGCTTTTGAAAGGCAGCTCAGGGAAAATATGCGCTCTCTAAACATAGGAGATTAGCAGCTCGAGGAAAGGCAGCTCAGGGAAAATATACGCTTGCTAACCATAGAGGGAGATAAGCAGCTCGAGGAAAGGCAGCTCAGGGAAAATATGCGCTCTCTAAACATACAGGGAGATAAGCAGCTCGAGGAAAGGCAGCTCAGGGAAAATATGCGCTCTCTAAACATAGATGGAGATAAGCAGCTTGAGGAAAGGCAGCTCACAGAAAATATGTGCTTGCTAACCTTAGAGGGAGATAAGCAGCTTGAGGAAAGGCAGCTCACAGAAAATATCCGCTTGCTAACCATAGAGGGAGATAAGCAGCTCGAAGAAAGGCAGCTCAGTGACCATCTTCACTTTCTACACATAGAGGGAGATTAGCATCCCGAGAAAGGAGACCTTGGCTGCAGCCTCGACATCACCAGAGCCTCTTTTCAGGGCCACACATGTTCCCAAGCGGGATTGAAGTCTGTTGCTTTTTTGAAGTTGCTTTTTACTGTTACCCCTCCTCCCCTTCCCATACATGCACACACATTCAGCATGGATATTCTCTTATCCAATAGAAGTCACCAACAGTGTCACGCACGCATATGCAAACACACATGCGCTTTCTCTCTCAAACACTGTACAAACACAAGTGTGCTCACACACACAAAGATGCATGTTCACACACATGCAAGGATTCATTCGCTGGCTTACAGACATGCAACACAGTCTCTTCCTCTCACTTTCCCTCCATCTCTATCTCTGAACTGGTGAACACGCAAGACATCAGGAAGGAACTTGGCTCTTCAAAATGTTGACATTTTCTACTAGGCCCGTGAGGAACAAGTTGTCAGGGACAGAAAGAGGCGGCAACAACCCTGGGGCCCGGACTGCTCATCATAGGACGAGGGCACACCCCTATGTATGGTGAGCCGCCATACATCCCGAGACTGGAGACAGAGGCGTCACGACTTGCACATTGGTCACTGCGTGGTCGCTTGACTGATGGGGTGGGGGTTTTCCTTTCCTCCTTGGTCAGTGCGTTAGGTGTACTCTACCCACGGCTGCTCAAAACAGGAAAAATCCGACTCTTTAGTTGGCGGCTGGCACTGCACTCCGTAACCCGAAATTCTATCCCACCGCTAGGCTAGGCCTATCTAGGGCGCCGCGCGGTCAGGGGTCAGAGTCCAGCACCTGGCGATGCTGCTGTACTTTCCTTCTTTGCTGTCTATTAGACACCGAGCAAATTTCTGTATTAAAGGCTTTTTTTACCATATGATGCCGGATTCCCACCATTTTTTACAATGATCATACTTCAGTGAACAAAACTTTAATACTTGCTTTACCTGTTTGTTGTAACTTTGTTGGTGTATTTTTGTGTTAACTATTTTAAAAAAATATTTTAAAACCATTGGGTCTCTCAAGAAACAAAGCCCGGAGTGTCAGCTTGTTGCTGTGTGTGTGTGTGTGTGTGTGTTGGTGTGTGTGTTGGTGTGTGTGCATGCGCACATGCGTGAATGCATGCGCGAGTGCTTGCGTGCATACACATATCAGTGTGTGTGTGCATGCATGTGCGCGCATGTTTGTGCGCGGGCATGTGTGTGCGAGTGAGTGAGTGTGTGTGTGTGTCGCACGCGTACACGCGTGTATATTTCTGTGGCAATACAGAGAGAGAGAGAGAGAGAGAGAGAGAGAGAGTGAGAGAGAGAGAGAGTGTGTGTTCCTGTGTGTGTGTGTGTGTTCCTGTGTGTGTGCACGGTGTGTGTTTCTGCAGCAATAGAGAGAGAGAGAGAGAGAGAGAGAGGGAGTGAGAGAGAAAGAGAGAGAAAGAGAAAGAGAGAGAAAGAGAGAGAAAGTGAGAGAAAGAGAGAGAAAGAGAGAGAGAAAGAGAGAGAAAGTGTGTGTGTGTGTGTGTGGAGAGAGAGTCTGTTCCTCTGTGTATGTTTGTGTGTGTATTTTTGTGCATGTGTGTGTGTGTGTGTGTGTGTGTGTGTGTGTGTGTGTGTGTTTCTTTCTCGTTTTTACTTTGATGTCAAAGTGTAGAAGATTTCTGTGTGGTTTGTTCTTTTTTCACAACACTGAAATAGTCACGCTTTTGATCACAACATTTTTTCAACATGATCAGAAGATTTTTTTGTATAGTATCAGAAACATCAATGAAATATATTTTTTAAAAACCCAGTCATTTGTGAGCTATTTCTGCCTGATGACACTGACAAGACATTTGTTTTCTACTGTGTGCTCGTGGTTATAAGCTGTACTGGAATTAGTAAATAAACCTTCAGCTGTAGCGAAACCACTAAAATCTGATGAAACAGTGGACTGTGTATGTGCTGAATTGCCATGACTATGCAGTAGGCCTAGTGTTTAAAGTGAAGTGAGATACCTAGCCAACACTAATGACTGCCAGACTCTCACCCCACGCTGTGTATTGCGCTGCTTCTCGCGCGCTGCAGGTGGTAGACTACTACGGTGTGTTCATCTATAGCTTCGCTGTGCCCACAGAAAATAAAACACAGCAAAGAAAAACAGTTACTCTGCATGCAGACATGTTCAATTTTTTCTCTATATTTGTTGTTTGTATATTAGAAATGTGTTCTTTTAGAGAGAGAGTTAAAAATGACTGATTCTTGTGACTGTTTTTCCTGTACCTCCCCTGCTCATCTTCACCCATGTTTTGACTGCTCTCACGTCAACCAGTGTGAAAGAAAGTATATGGAGTTTGGTGTCAAAAGAAAGCTTGTTTAAAGCCGATTGTAAAGAGAGCTTTGTTTGTCTTTTTTTGGACGAATCACTGTGCAAAACAATGCGTGAAAGAAACCATGGTAATTTACAGCTGAACACGGCTATAGCACTAGCTGCTACTGCCGTCTTTCCTTTTGCCCCGTTTATTTATATCAACGCCCTGCCAGCTGCGGGTCATGAACTTTGAGCGGGGAACTAAAGAGACCGCTATGAGAAGCCGTGTATATACCACTAGTCTTTGGTCGCACAGGCTGTACGATGATGTTGGGGTGCCTCCTCTTCCCCCTTGGTCTGTTACACCACCACCAGTATGGGCTGAAGGCTATCCACAGGGGCAAATGTCACACACGCTTTGGAAATAAAAAGGGACAGCCATCCCTCTGTCAGATGATGGAAACAGACAGAGGGTCACAGCAGTGGGACAACCTGTGAATCACACACCTCAAGCTCCACCCTCCACTCCCACCCCCACCAGAAGCTCCCAGTCCAATCCTAGTGTTTATAGCCCAGGCAACCACAAAGGCCATATCAGGGCCACAAGATATTCACCTGAATTTACTGATGAAATAATGACAAATGATTGCACTCCTTGCTGAACATGGGTCTGCTGAAAGCAGTCTATGCATCATAAAAACTGGCAAAAGTTTTGTTTGGGGTGGACTTTGCATCAAGTTGATTAACCCTCTTGCATTCAGATTAACCCTCTTGCATTCAGATTCTCTGAACACCAACTGCCCCTAGATTTCGCATTCCATCACAGAATCAGATCAGGCATGTATGCTTGCTCACCTTTTCCTCTTAAGTACATACCAGCAGCTATAATTACTTTCAGAGTCACAGCAGGGTCTGTGTGTAGGGGGAGAGGGGTGGTGTAGAGGATTGGGAGTGGGCAGGAGGGGGCGTGGCCACGTCAGCAGGGCCAGAAGTCTTGGATGTGCAGGGGGAGCCAGAAAAATCTTGGATGTGCAGGGGGAGCAGGCTGCAGAAAGGCTGCTGATCCACAGTCTGTTGCGTGCTGGCTTTGCGGTCCGGTCAGAGTATAAATACAGTGGCCAACACTTCGAGAGGGACGGTACATTGGGAAGGTGTCCAGTACTGAACAATGTCTACACCAAGGATTGCTGTTATGGAGCCGTGGAGGAACCGGGAGCCCGAGACAGGTGGAGGTGGAGGAGGACTTGATGCCAGCAGGCCTACATGTGCGCTGAGAGTCGGATGGCGACACTTGGTTTGTGTTGGGCCTACTGGTTCGACCGATGGGTGTACCAGACAAACCTTGCTGCCCCCCAGGCTTCTGCCAGCTAAACCTACCAGGCACAGGGCATCCAGAACATTGTGGAAGACATGCTCGATGTTTTAGATGTGCAGGGGGAGCAGGCTGTGGTAAGGCTGCTGATGGATCGTGTCCGTGCCTTAATTCACGCAGCTCGGAAGCATGAAGAATGACGCTGGCCGCCACCACCACCTGTCCGGGCTCCTGAGTCCACAGCCTTGACTTCATCAGAGGCCCTTCAGGGCCACTCGTGTTCCCAAGTGGGATGGAAGTCTCGTTGCTTTTTGGAGTCGTTATCTCCCCCCTCCCCCAGCATGTACTTACATTGTAGTCAAAAGTTTTACGCACCTGTCCACATCCCCCAGCGTGCATGTACACACTTTTGCTTTTTACTGTTCCACCTCCTCCCCTTCCCTTACACACACAGTGCATGGATATTCTGTTAGTATTATGGAATAGAAGTCGCCAACAGTGGAA
Source organism: Stramonita haemastoma (assembly GCA_030674155.1). Lineage (NCBI taxonomy): Eukaryota > Metazoa > Mollusca > Gastropoda > Neogastropoda > Muricidae > Stramonita > Stramonita haemastoma. The sequence continues at coordinate 23,726,397 of CM060323.1, read as the reverse complement.
CGCACACATATGAATGGACAAGGTGACCTTTGTACTTGAGAATGTCTAGGACTATTGTTCTCATCGGGCGGGGTAGGGCGGGAACCGGGAGTCCTGACAGGTGAAGGGCTTGGGGCAAGTAGGCCTACAGCAAGTGCAGCCAGATGAATGGCACACCCCTATGTACGGCCAGTCCCCAGACAGCAACGCTTTGTTTGCCTTGGTCGTTCCACTGAGGGGCACATGCTGTACATGGATGATGTGGGTAGGGTTCTTGATCATCCACCTAGGTCTGTCTCCACCCCCACCCCCTCCCCATTATCCATCACCAGTGTCTGACCAAGGGCAGTTTGTAGTGAGAAGCAAACTTTGCTGCCCCCCAGGCTTCTGCAAGCCAAACCAACCAGGCACATGGGGGTAGCGAGAACGACACTGGTGGATGCACTTACTGCGTTGAGGGTGGAAGGGAAGCAACATGAGGAAAGGCTGCTCAGCGAAAATATGCGCTCTCTAACCATAGAGGGCGATTAACAGCTCGAGGAAGGAGACCTCGGCCGCTGCTGCCATCTCTCCCTAGTCCACTGACCACTGCCTCGACAACAGAGGCCCTTTTCAGGGCCACACATGTTTCCAAGCGGGATTGAAGTCTGTTGCTTTTTTGAAGTTGCTTTTTACTGTTACCCCTCCTCCCCTTCCCATACATGCACACACATTCAGCGTGGATATTCTCTTATCCAATAAAAGTCGCCAACAGTGTCACGCACGGATATGCAAACACGCATGCGCTTTCTCTCAAACACTGTACAAACACAAGTGTGCTCACACACACCTAGATGCATGTTCACACACATGCAAGAATTCATTCGCCGGCTTACAGACATGCAACACAGTCTCTTCCTCTCACTTTCCCTCCATCTCTATCTCTTTGAACTGGTGAACACACTAGACATCAGGAAGGAACTTGGCTCTTCAAAATGTTGACATTTTCTACTAGGCCTGTGAGGACCAAGTTGTCAGGGACAGAAAGAGGCGGCAACAACCCTGGGGCCCGGACTGCTCATCATAGGACGAGGGCACACCCCTATGTATGGTGAGCCGCCATACATCCCGAGACTGGAGACAGAGGCGTCACGACTTGCACATTGGTCACTGCGTGGTCGCTTGACTGATGGGGTGGGGGTTTTCCTTTCCTCCTTGGTCAGTGCGTTAGGTGTACTCTACCCACGGCTGCTCAAAACAGGAAAAATCCGACTCTTTAGTTGGCGGCTGGCACTGCACTCCGTAACCCGAAATTCTATCCCACCGCTAGGCTAGGCCTATCTAGGGCGCCGCGCGGTCAGGGGTCAGAGTCCAGCACCTGGCGATGCTGCTGTACTTTCCTTCTTTGCTGTCTATTAGACACCGAGCAAATTTCTGTATTAAAGGCTTTTTTTACCATATGATGCCGGATTCCCACCATTTTTTACAATGATCATACTTCAGTGAACAAAACTTTAATACTTGCTTTACCTGTTTGTTGTAACTTTGTTGGTGTATTTTTGTGTTAACTATTTTAAAAAAATATTTTAAAACCATTGGGTCTCTCAAGAAACAAAGCCCGGAGTGTCAGTTTGTTGCTGTGTGTGTGTGCGTGTGTGTGTGCGTGTGTGTTGGTGTGTGTGCATGCGCACATGCGTGAATGCATGCGTGAGTGCTTGCGTGCATACACATATCAGTGTGTGTGTGCATGCATGTGCGCGCATGCATGTGCGCGGGCATGTGCGTGTGTCGCGCGCGGTACACGCGTGTATATTTCTGTGGCAATACAGAGAGAGAGAGAGAGAGAGAGAGAGAGAGAGAGAGAGAGAGAGAGAGAGAGAGAGAGAGAGTGTGTGTGTGTGTGTGTTCCTGTGTGTTCCTGTGTGTTCCTGTGTGTGTGTGTGTGTGTGTGTTCCTGTGTGTGTGCACGGTGTGTGTTTCTGCAGCAATAGAGAGAGAGAGAGAGGGAGTGAGAGAGAGAAAGTGTGTGTGTGTGTGTGTGTGTGTGTGTGTGTGTGTGTGGAGAGAGAGAGAGTCTGTTCCTCTGTGTATGTTTGTGTGTGTGTATTTTTGTGCATGTGTGTGCATGTGCATGTGTGTGTGTGTGTGTGTGTGTGTGTTTCTCGTTTTTACTTTGATGTCAAAGTGTAGATTTCTGTGTGGTTTGTTCTTTTTTCACAACACTGAAATAGTCACGCTTTTGATCACAACATTTTTTCAACATGATCAGAAGATTTTTTTGTATAGTATCAGAAACATCAATGAAATATATTTTTTAAAAACCCAGTCATTTGTGAGCTATTTCTGCCTGATGACACTGACAAGACATTTGTTTTCTACTGTGTGCTCGTGGTTATAAGCTGTACTGGAATTAGTAAATAAACCTTCAGCTGTAGCGAAACCACTAAAATCTGATGAAACAGTGGACTGTGTATGTGCTGAATTGCCATGACTATGCAGTAGGCCTAGTGTTTAAAGTGAAGTGAGATACCTAGCCGACACAGACTGCCAGACTCTCACCCCACGCTGTGTATCGCGCTGCTTCTCGCGCGCTGCAGGTGGTAGACTACTACGGTGTGTTCATCTATAGCTTCGCTGTGCCCACAGAAAATAAAACACAGCAAAGAAAAACAGTTACTCTGCATGCAGACATGTTCAATTTTTTCTCTATATTTGTTGTTTGTATATTAGAAATGTGTTCTTTTAGAGAGAGAGTTAAAAATGACTGATTCTTGTGACTGTTTTTCCTGTACCTCCCCTGCTCATCTCCACCCATGTTTTGACTGCTCTCACGTCAACCAGTGTGAAAGAAAGTATATGGAGTTTGGTGTCAAAAGAAAGCTTGTTTAAAGCTGATTGTAAAGAGAGCTTTGTTTGTCTTTTTTTGGACGAATCACTGTGCAAAACGATGCGTGAAAGAAACCATGGTAATTTACAGCTGAACACGGCTATAGCACTAGCTGCTACTGCCGTCTTTCCTTTTGCCCCGTTTATTTATATCAACGCCCTGCCAGCTGCGGGTCATGAACTTTGAGCGGGGAACTAAAGAGACCGCTATGAGAAGCCGTGTATATACCACTAGTCTTTGGTCGCACAGGCTGTACGATGTTGTTGGGGTGCCTCCTCTTCCCCTTGGTCTGCTACACCACCACCAGTATGGGCTGAAGGCTATCCACAGGGACAAATGTCACACACGCTTTGGAAATAAAAAGGGACAGCCATCCCTCTGTCAGATGATGGAAACAGACAGAGGGTCACAGCAGTGGGACAACCTGTTTATCACACACCTCAAGCTCCACCCCTCCACTCCCACCCCCACCAAAAGCTCCCAATCCAATCCTAGTGTTTATAGCCCAGGCAACCACAAAGGCCATATCAGGGCCACAAGATATTCACCTGAATTTACTGATGAAATAATGACAAATGATTGCACTCCTTGCTGAACATGGGTCTGCCGAAAGCAGTCTATGCATCATAAAAACTGGCAAAAGTTTTGTTTGGGGTGGACTTTGCATTAAGTTGATTAACCCTCTTGCATTCAGATTAACCCTCTTGCATTTAGATTCTCTGATCACCAACTGCCCCTAGATTTCGCATTCCATCACGGAATCAGATCAGGCATGTATGCTTGCTCACCTTTTCCTCTTAAGTACATACCAGCAGCTATAATTACTTTCAGACTCACAGCAGGGTCTGTGTGTAGGAGGAGAGGGGTGGTGTAGAGGATTGGGAGTGGGCAGGAGGGGGCATGGCCACGTCAGCAGGGCCAGAAAAGTCTTGGATGTGCAGGGGGAGCCAGAAAAATCTTGGATGTGCAGGTGGAGCAGGCTGCAGAAAGGCTGCTGATCCAAAGCCTGTTGCGTGTTGGATTTGCAGTCTGGTCAGAGTATAAATACAGTGGCCAACACTTGGAGAGAGATGGTACATTGGGAAGGTGTCCAGTACTGAACAATGTCTACGCCTAGGATTGCTGTCACGGAGCCGTGGAGGAACCGGGAGTCCGAGACAGGTGGAGGAGGACTTGACGCCAGCAGGCCTACACGTGTGCCGAGAGTCGGATGGCAACACTTTGTTTGTGTTGGGCCTACTGGTTCAACCGATGGTGTACCAGACAGAAACCCTGCTGCCCCCCAGGCTTCTGCCACCCAAACCTACCCGGCAAAGGGCATCGAGAACATGGTGGCAGACATGATGTCTTGGATGTGCAGGGGGAGCAGGCTGCAGAAAGGCTGCTGATCTGCAGTCTGTTGGACGCTTGCGTGCTGGCTTTGCGGCCCGGTCACAGAGTATAAATACAGTGGGCGACCGTGAGTGGCCAACACTTTGAAAATGACGGTTCATTGGGAAGCAAAGTATAGCCTACAGAAGAATGTTCATGCTGAGGAGCGCCGATGCGGAGCCACGGAGGAACGGGGAGCCCGAGACAGGTGGAGGAGGACTTGCTGTCCCCCAGGTACCGGGCGTGGAGAGCATTGTTGATGATATGCTCGTCGTGCTAGATTTGCAGGGGGAGCAGGCTGCGTTAAGGCTGCTGATGGATCGTGTCCGCGCCTTAATTCACGCAGCTCAGCAGGCTGAGGAATGAGAGTCGGATGGCAACGCTTTGTGTTGGGCCTACTGGTTTGACTGATAGTGTACCAGACAGAAACCTTGCTGCCCCCAGGCTTCTGCCAGCCAAACCTACTGTAAATCCCAACAAATCCTGGATTGGGATTCAGGGAAGGGAAGAATTCAATCCTGGCAAATCCCAGGTCAAGACACAGACTTTGCGAGTTCGCTCCCCCCCCCAAAATCATTTTATCCCCTTCACAATGTTAATTTTTAGATATGAAAAACAATTGTTGCCAACATGCAAAGTTTCTCCCCCTCCCAAGCACATGCATTTTTAAAAAAACAAGCAAATCTCAACACCCTAGTATCACAGAAAGACAAAAATACGGTCTTCCATGGTAAACATTACTAGGGGTTTCATTGGAAAAAAACAAAACAAAAAAATTAAAAAGGAAAAAAAAACCCAAAAGGATCCTGCAAGCGCAAAACCCAACTACCAACAGAACAAAATAAGAAAAAGCAAGGCAAATCACTCAAAACCGTCTCCAGAGAGAAGTAGGTGGTGTTCTTTTCCTTATCCTTCGTTCCAGTTGGGCGAATTCTCTTTGCTGATCCAAAAACTGTTCACCACCTGAAACAGTCAAGCACAGCAAACAATGTACCTATCTGTTCTGGTAGGAGAGATCATTTCTCGTTTAATATAAATGAAGGATAATTATACAAGGATACAATTGGACACTCCCCTTGGAACAGTGGTTAGTACAACACATTTTCCTTCCTTGGCTAAGAGCTTCAAGGCTCAGCAATTGTAAGATTTTGCCTGTGCGACCATTTTGCCCACCATGAAAATAGCCGCATTCCAGCTTCAGGGATGTATGCTGGGTATGTTTAGGTTTCAACAACACCGAATGCCAACATGAATTACAGGATCCTTAACGTGCATATTTGATCTTCTGCACTTGTATATACTTGAAAGGAATTAAGGCACTGGCATGTATGCACCTGGAAGAGTGTAAAAAATCCTGACCCTTAATTCACCAGACGCTGCTGAAATTTGAACTCACAACTTCACAGACCCCTGGGATAGAAGAACAGTGCTAGCCACTCTGCTATGACATCAGTCAGTACAATATATCAATTGTGAAGGCAGTATTAACTCACTGGTGTTGCCCTGAAGCTGAAACAGGATTTTTTTTTTATTTTTTAAAGACACTGAGCATGGTTCAATCCAAGGAAACTACAACTTTGTCCACAAGATTTGGGAGTAAGGTTCAATCCAAGGGATACTAAGCTGTCACATAACTTTCTACAAGAGTTGCCTCCCATCAACCTTGAAATCATAGATATGAATGAGAAAAAAAAGATTTTGCCCATTGCTATGACAATTTTTACACATTTTTTATGATTTTTATACATTTTTTATGAACAGTTGACCAACTATCGACAGGTTTGCAAGACCTATGTAACATTCGTTTAATGTAAAATTTTGTTCAGTGGATCAGGTTCTTGATATTAAATGCCTTCTTTAATTATAGATATCCAAACCTTTTATGTACTTTATAGTATGATTTGAACATTCTGTAAAAATGAATCAGAACCGCACAATGGAAACACCTTAAATTTCAAAACAAACTAAAAAATGTTGGGTTTCTTTCATCAGTTTCTGTAAATTATGTTGTCACTTTTTTCAGTAAAAGGTAAAGGTGTCCAACAACCTAGGCGGTCATAGGGGAGCGAGGCGTCAGAGACCTCAGCTTCTCTAGGGACCAGCATATTGAGAGCGGCGTCCATCTCCTCTCCCTCGATGCTTTACCTTCTCTAACACTAAAGAGGGTAGGTACCCATTTACAGCCAAGTGAACTGGGGGACTGTACTGAAGCCAAGGCATGCAAACCGTCACCCATCCAACTGGTAACCATGCTCGACTGCTTAACTTGACAGGGGGAAAGCGAATGCTCTGACCACTTAGCTATCCCGCCTTTTTTTCAGTAAGCTACCATGAATAGCCCTTTGTCTTGTTGGTTTTATGTTTACACACCCATGAAGATCGGTTTTGGTGTCTTTGGCATACAAGCCAACTGAAATCTTTTGCAAACATTGGGAAAAAACTGCAATGGTTTTTGTGCTATTCTATTCAGACTAAACAAAGACAACACCCAAAAACTTTTACTTGTATGTGTGGTATACTGAGCCGGTAAAATATTAACAAAGGTGTGCAAGTCTAAACTCGAGGCTGAGATAATGTGTTGGAAATGTAACGGCTTTCTGAGCATATTTGCACAAAACCTGACAAAAATGAGTTAAAACTTGCACATGGAATGCCGTTTTATACATGCCGTTCAGATTCATGTATTCATTTAGTGAATCTGTATTTATATAATCTCTAACACTGAAAAACTTGCATTTACATGTATTTTGTATGAAAGTAGAGCAATACTAAAATCAGCAAGGAAAAAAAATATGTTAAAAAAAAGTCCCAACTTATACAAAGTTGTCATCCACACCACACTGGTGTATATTGGCAGAAACCACTTACCACAATCACGGGCAAAGATGCACATGTGCTTAATTTTTTAAAATTTTATTTTAAGATTAAAAGTTCACTATCCACAAATAAAATTGGCTGATTAAAGCTGAAAAAAGCAAGTCCACAAGACACTGTCCAGACAGCATCCTCTGAAATGCTCTAGTCATCAGATGGCGACACATCAAATTTTGAAAATCTGGCTAAAATCTGAGGTCATATGTATATTATACCCAGTTCTTTTACTCTGGCCATCTTCTCCATTCATAAAGCGTCTCAATTTTTAATACTCTATACAATCAACAGAATCAAACCTATCAAATGCAGGTTTGGCCTGCAAGGCATCCATCACTTGGAAGACTATGGAGTCGAGCACTAGAGTCTAGAGTGCAAAGCCAGTGTAAGTATAGAGGGCAAACTGTTTACCCATGCAGCAGATCCCCTATCCCTGTTGCTGGAATGGTCCATTAAAAAGGCGCCAATATGCATGAATTCCAGTGCTGTTGCCGCCAGAATGTTACCATATACAGCTCCAAACCACCCTGTGGACTACAACTCCCCGATTTTTCCTCAGGGATGGTGTTAAACACGACACCCGAGTGCATACTGGTCTTTTTGTTTTCTACTGGCACACTATGGCCTGCTCTCCCAAAAGGTGGAATGGGTTTTAATGTGTGCACAAGATGTTCTGCGTGCGTTTGCACACCAGACCTTGGTTAATAGTCTCATCCAAATGACTTTGGCCATGGCGAGGAAAATGTGGATTACAAAACCTCTGTGGGAAGACAGCAGAGAACTTGCCAAAATAAAGGCAGAAATGATTTTGCCACCAGCAGCTCTCGAGGCAATGACACCTGCAGCTCTCATTGGCCTCACTAAGCTAAAAGTAACATAACAATACTGCACGTTTCTGCACTCCCATGTGTAGTACTAGTAGCCTACAGCTCTTTATGTCTAAGAGCTAAAGTGGAAAAGTCCAATTATCACTTACAGATCTAGGGGCCAGGTACTTCAGATGGGTCTGGGTCTCCTCAATGACCACCTAGGCATGGGGGAACTTCAGTCTGAAGAGACCCTTTCTCCGGTCCTGTCCACACCAGCACTGGATCTGCACACAGGACAGACACATGGTTACACAAGGCTGTTTAGGGTGTACTGTAGCTGCTTTCTGTACTTAGTGTTGCTGTTAAAACTTATCTTTTTTTATTAAGTGTTTTTTGACTGGTTTGCTTTGTTGGTTGGTTGGTTGGTTTGGGATTTTGTTAAATTTGGGGGGGGGGGGGGGGGGGGGGGGGATGAGAACTGACATGAGTGAACATACATGTATGCCAGTTGAGTGTGATGGAAAACAAACAGGAAAAGAGAATGAACATGAAAACCATATTGCACTTAATGCAGTCTCTTTGGCACATTTTCAAATTTATTTTCTAGGAAATATGATGCATGGATGTAGGTGTGTGTGCATGTAGAAAAATGACAAGAAAAAGACAACATACATAAACCAAAACTGAACAAGTCACTGAAAGCTATTGGTTGCGAATAAAACCAAGGTGCTGAACAAAATTGATTTAAAAAAAAAAAAAAAAAAAAGGGGGTTGAGGAATTGGGGGGGGGGGGGGGGGGGGGGGGGGCAAAATGTGCCTCAAGTCATGTTGAAAATTGACAGATCACATTTATTAAAACATTTTAAGTCAACCCAATTGACTGTACCACTGTGCTAAGTGCAAATTCTAGTCCTAGCGTTCTCAGGTGAGACTCCCATTAATCCTGATCAAGCCTTAAACAAGGCATGCTGGTTGTGTTTAACGTTTACTTCATACTAGTCTACTAGTCGTTGTATGCTTTAGTTGAAGTTCTATAAGATGGATTTTTAACCAGAGTGCACGATGTGTCGAGTGCACGATGTGTCGGCTCATGGGACCCGTGTTTACAGCCTCATCTGATTGGGTACTGAGCTATATGCCCTTTGTTCTGTGTGTGTGTGTGTGTGGAGGGGGGGGGGGGGGGGGGTGGTTACATTTTTTGGGACAGCTCACAGGACCCGAAGCATACATTCTAGCACAGTAGCAGCAGCCACACCTTGCAAACTGTGCTGCTGTTCATATGGATAATTTTTGCACGGTCATTACCCCCCCCCCCCCCCCTCTCCCCAAATCACGGTCCAGAATTTAGATCTAGACTACAGCAGTTTTTTTTTTTTTTTTATCAATGGTCGCGTTTATAGAGCTCCCAATAGAATAAAAAACAACTCAGGTTACGATTTTTTTTTTTTGCCTACTGGAGAACAGGTTCACCCTTTACAACAAACCTAAAGCGTATCTATAAATCAAAGAAAATGGCGACTACCGCACACATAGAACCGGTCAACCTACTTACTGAAATGTTTTTCACCGAAATTCGATAACCTGGGAGAAGCTTTCTTCGCCGTTTCTGTTACCTGTAGCGAGTTCTTGCTCCTCCACCCTCCAACTGCAGATGGATGTCGAGTTCTGGCTTAATGTGTCGCCCGTTATTGATAATAAACCTGCCCAGTCTTCCTTGCAAGCTTGCCTCTGGTCGCCATATTTTCCCGCCGTTAGCTGAGCACAGAAATTATGTCCCTTTACTCTTTTACTACCCCCCCCCCCCCCCCCCCCCTTTAAAAATACTGTTGAATTAGCTCCTTCCTTGATCAGTATTTAAAAGCACGCAATCATCGATGGGAATGGAATGATTTTTAAAACTTTCTACAAACTTTCTACACAGTCACAGACGAGGGAAAAAATCCCAGAACACATTTTACAGTTGGAATTTAACTTGGGACATAAATTAATGTTGTGCATTACAACAATACAAAAATAAAAAAAAAAACACTCAAAAACCAGCCTTACGGAAAAAGGAGCTATACTCAACCTTTTGAATTTGGCAATATAATAGCTCCTATCAAATAACAAAAGGGGGGGGGGGGGGGGATGGAAAAGGGAGGTGGGGGTAGTGCCGAGACTAACCAGCTGCGAGATACACCTGCTAGATCTACCATCATTGTGATTATAATTATTCCTGTCCAATTCAATACTTCCATGAGCACCACTAAGCAAAATTTCAGTCCTTAAATCCACTGGTAAAATCGAACTATGATAACTAGAACTGCCGAACAAAGGCCTTAATTTTTTCAGCGTCCCCTTAGACGGAATACATCTGTCTTAATCGTTAAAAAAAGAAACCAACAACCCCCCCAAAAAAAAACACACAAAAAACAACAACAACAACAACAACAAAAAAAAAACAACAAAAAAACGGGCCGCATACGCAAAATCATTGATAATCATAGAGGTCTAGGTCTAACCCAGGAACGAAATAAAACGAATCAGCCGAAATTTTTATTCGAGTTACTTACCTCCATTAAGCTGCATTTCGCTGAACTGCAAATACAGGACTTCACAACTGTAGTGTCTTACAGGATTTTAGGCTAGCAGTTACACAACGTTCATCTGTGCTACCTCGTCCCTATTCTTGAGACCAAGAAATGATTTTAAATTGCTCAGGGCATTGCTTTTATATCACTTCAGACGCAACTTGACTGAACATAACACGACCAGATGAATTGGGGTCCAATAAAAACTCACTGACAGTCAACACAAAAAGATGTTTTCCGTACTTCACGGAGGAAATTACTTGCACGGGGATCTGAGCTTGCACGCTGAAGTGGAGAGAGAGAGAGAGAGAGAGAGAGAGAGAGAGAGGTAAAAAGGGCAGGGGGGGGGGGGGGGGGGGGGGGGGGATGTTGCCGTTATCGTGTACTTTTGATAAAGGCTTGAAGTTTAGCCACGTGAAACTGATCCAGATCTTTATCTTCCCCTGTGAGTCTTCTTTTATCTCAGGAGTTGAGAGTGACGCAATAATATACGAGTTTTAACACTGCGTTCTAAAAAAAAATTCGGTGGACGAATTTTTAGATCAAGAAGCATTTTCCCCCTTTTTTGTTTTTGTTTCTCAATGGTGAGATTTTGCCAATGCAACTGTTTTTATCCTCTGTTAATTAAAGAAGCCGACTTCGAGGGTATCCTTTTATGTTCCTGGCTTTTGTGTTAACTTATGCAGTTCGAGGCAGTTTTGTGATCACTGGAAAACACAAGCAAGCTCCAGTCCGCCATTAGGTCACTCTCCTCATCACTTTCTTCACTTTCACATGTCCCGTAGTCCGCGGACCATGGGGGCACCACTGAAGATTTTGCAACCAGCTTCCTTCACTCCCTACTGTCCTCCGCCCTCTGTAGCAGATCGCTCCACCCAAGGCCTGTCCACTCTTCTGATGTTGTTTCCCATCGATTCCTCTCGTCATATGCTTCTCTAAAAGAAAAATCCAGTCCTCCTTTTTGCTTTGAATCAGAGGCAAACAAATCAAGTTCGTCATTATATGTTTATTACAAGGGAAAAATTGATAAATTTCTGTTTTTGTTCGTGTGCAACTATTACAATTTCTTTTGGTGTGTGTGTGTGTGTGTGTGTGTGTGTGTGTGTGTGTGTGTGTGTGTGTGTGAAACCA
>CM060323.1:23694800-23709800 GCA_030674155.1 Stramonita haemastoma | reverse complement strand
TGTGAAATCAAGATTGGGATTTGTCTGCAGAGCTATACAAGACATCATAATATATGCCATTGATAACAAGGTTGACCTACTTAAAAAAAAACCCACCTGCCAATATACTTGTTTTTGTTCCTTGGCCAGAGATAAGAGGTTCATCCAAGTGGTGAGATTTTGCATATGCGCCTGATTTTACCCACAACTAAGGTAGCCGCATTCTGACTTTGGGGATAAACAGCCAATCAAAAGATCAGAGACCTTGCTGGTCTGTTTGTTTGTGTTTGTGACCTGACCCTCACCGCATCTCATTATAAATTAGCATAAAGAAAATCATTGACAAAATTACTAATAGCTTCTAGATGTGTCTCCACAAGCTAAGATGTGAAGGAAACAAATGGATACTTTAAAACCAATCTGACTCAATGTCTTCACATCCTGTGTTTAAAGTTTCATGAACTTAACTTGCAGCAAAACTTCTTTTTTTTTTTTGTAATTAATTATTTTTTAAACTGACCCTTACAAATGGGAAGGATGTGGAGTAAAGCAAGGGAGAACACCAGCACGACACATTAAATCAAAATTGTTTAATATATCAATGTGCTGTTACATTTGGGATCTTTCCGCTTTTGAGCAACAAACAAAAAAAATCTTGTTATTTTTCATGTTATGCTGTAATGATATTTTGTAAGTGAACAGTAATGCCATCAGTCACTTCCTTAGATTATTATTTTATAAAACATTTCTCTTTTTTTTTCTTTTCTATTAGGTGACAGTCCTGGGGAAAAAAAAGAGAATACTGCAGTAAACCATTCTGATTCTACAGGCTTTCAACTTCTGCAAGAACCCAGCACCTACACACATAAATTCACAACAAATCTTCCTACCTGGCCTTTTAGAAATTAATTTTTTTTTTTAAAAGTCGTTTTGATTTTTAAGACCCCTCCCCCAAAAAAACAACAACAAAAAACAAAAAAACCCCAACCAAACATAAAACAAAACAAAACAACCAACCAAACCAAAACAAAAAAACAGACAACTCAATCAAACACATGCCCCAAAATTAAACACTATTGTTGCATCCCTTTTGAACAGATCTATGATAAACAAAGAACAGTAACTTGCATTTGAAACAAAGGGATACAATTGAAGCTACTGCAGCCTTTCAAGTATCAGTTCAACCAGCATATATATACAGGAAAAAACAAGGCGCAAGCTAATGTTTGTTATCTTTGCTACTTAATCTCATCAACATTGACTGGTACAGACACTTATAAAAAAAAATTAAAAAAAGATCATGGATACACATTTCAACAGAACAAGGGTGAAAAGAAATGAGACTAACACAATCACAATCACAGAAGGAGAAAGACTAAGGCTGAGAGAACCCTCACAACTTTATCAAAGCAGTTTCCAATCCTTTTGCCTTCACATAGGTAGGAGTCCAGCATATTGATGTCATATGGTGAGCTTCAGCCACACATTTTAAATTCACATGAGGTTGTTTTACAAATGCATGGTAGGGTAAATCCGAGCTGATGAAACTTTTTTTTTTCTTTGTCACTTTTTGTCGAGTTGAACCTTGGAGGTTCAACACTGGTAATGTTTTTGCATAATGTTGTTGTTGTGTGTTCCTCAGACAGTACAAGAAGACAACAGCTGTTGTTGCTTCAAGGGGGAAAATCATTTGTTTGAAGAGGAATAGGTCAGAGCCTTTTTTTTTTTCTTTCCCCCTTTTTTTATGATGATATACAATATTGTAAACTGCAACTGTTATTCTTTGTGGTTATGATTTGGTTTGTTTGGTGTTGTTTTTAATTAGGGGAGAGGGGGGGGCTTTGTTTTTTTTTCTTTTTCTTTGGTATAGTACATTTTGTATAACCAGGGAAACTTAGACTCCTCAGTGAAAAATTATTGCTGATCCAGCGTTAACTCGCTTAGCTGTTGCAGCATGAAGAATAAATTGCTCAATCTAGTAATAAACTTTATCATGCAGGAGTCCCACTGACAAGTGTATAGCCCACTGCACTGGGGAGACCCGCAATCTATGCTATCAGACATTACAGGTTCAACTCTTCACAAAACACTCTTTTCTAAACCATCAGAGAAGGGAAAAACTCCCTTTTCACTACACCAATCATTCGCATCAATCCAAGTGAAGAAATCCCTTTTTATACACCAAATCATTCACATCGATCCAAAGTGAAAGTCAGGTTTGCGTTTTCTAAAGAGTTCCTTTTCACTTCTTGTGAACCGACTGAAAAGATCCAGACGGAATAAACCTTAGCTTCAGAATGATCGCAGTCGGAGTGCCTTTATAGGGCTTTTTTTTTCCTGATGTAATTGAATTTGGAAGTTTTTTTTTTTTTTTTTTTTTTAAACCACCAATTTGATTTTCAGACATGGATCTTTTCTTCAAATTATCTCCCCCTCTGCTCTGCCCATCTTGGCTCCTACCAATGATAGTGGCCCCTGATGGTCAGAATGTGGGTGGAGGAAGAGGAGACCTGAATGAGGAGTTGGCGAGGCAAAGCTGTACTCAAGTTTTGAAATTCCCTTGGAAAAAAGAACAAAAAAGGTACAAGATCATGCAATTTGTTTCAAACTCTTTTTTTTTTTTTTTCCTTGAATGTTCTTTTGGATTCACACTTGCAAAATGACTTTATCAAGAGCAGACACAAATGCCTATAATGATCATAATTGTTTCAGAAGCCAAGATTATGAAGATTTTTTTTTTTGAGTAATCAGAATGCACAAAAGTATGCATACAGTTCAAGTTTAAAGACACTGCCAAGCTTTGATGACACCATTTTGAAAAGGAGTTTAAAAATAAAAGAAATAATTTCAGAAATAGACTTAATTTTGAGTGTGTGTGTGTGTGTGTGTGTGTGTGTGTGTGTGTGTGTGTGTGTGTGTGTGTGTGTGTGTGTGTGTGCGCACGTGCGTGCGTGCATGTTGAGGGCTTCTAACTAGCGTTCTAAGGTTCACCAACTGTGAGATTCTGCATATGTGACCGTAAAATAAATCAACGTTGACAACAGACTTTTTTTAAAAAATCAAAGAAATGATTTCAGAAGTAACCTTGAAGTAACGCAATGTTAACAACAGAATTTTAAAAAAAAGTCTAATTCAAAATACAAATATTGAGTTTAAGTGGAAAGCAGAAAATTACTAAGGATTTAAAAAAAAAGAAAAAAAGAAAAGCCACTGATGCTTTTAGTTCTCTTACACTGAAATCATTCCAAAGAGTGCATTCACAAATGTATGGTTTCATGCATGTTTTAAAAACTAAAGAACTGCAATTTTGTCTTCAATATAAATTCAGATTGCACAAACATTTCATATTGCTACAGATTATCAGATGATTCTAGGTATTTGAATACCTAAAATCATTAAATCATCGTTAAATCCTGTTCTGCTTTTTGAAAGAGTAGGCCACTGTGTGCGGTGGAAACAGATCACAAAATTTTCAAAACTGCATACTTATGGGGACTGGATTTAAAAAAGCACATGAGTGCTTACTCCATTCTCCTCAATGTAAAAGAATGAATAAAAGACTGAATAAAATAAAATGAATAAATAGATAAATAAATAAATAAACAATCTAAGTTTAAATCTTCAAGATCTAAAATTTGTCTTCTGCTTGATACAATCACTCTTATTATTTAATTTACAATTTTTAAAACGGCTACATTGTCAGAAATAATTTAAAATACATATTTCACACTGACTGTAGCATTTTCAGCACATTGAAAAATATCTTGCATTGCAATTATTGTGACATGTAACTGCATAAATTATCGTAATTTTTAAAGGTTTTGTACTATACCTACTACTTCATTGGCTAAGACAAGGCTGAATGAAGCCCTGTGAGAAACAGAAGACAGAGAAATTGGAGAGGGCTGGTTATTAAACAGAACAATGAATGTATATAAATCAAGTGGATTTTTTGTTATTGATTTCTTTTTGTTGTTGTTTTTTTATGTTCCTCAGCTAGAGCTCTGAGGTTCACCAATAGTGAGATTTTTGCATATGCAACCATTTCTTACCCACCATTACAGCCTCCTTATTTGATAATATCAGATTTATGATTCTTTCTGTCCATCTAAAACCCAACTCGGTTTAACATTATAACACAGGTAACTCTTATGTTTCACATAGTTCTAGATATTTGTTCATTCAAATTCTTCCTCCATGAAAAAAGCTCAACACATGTCTCTTCTTCTAAGTCCTTCCAGACCCCTTAATAGGAATGCTATGAGAAAACAGGGATTCATGAATAAATTACTACGCTAAAGCACAAGCAACCATACACATATACCCCAGGCATCACTCATGTGGCACTGAACAACACAAGACAAATCACCATGACACTGCCGAGCACCAGATTCCATACACAGTGAAGCTCAAACTCATTCACAGCTTTTTCAAATTACATGATCACATGGGAAGCTCTTTTTTTAATTTTTTTTTTTTTTTAAGTTTTCAATCATTGACACAAAGATTTCCTAAAACAAACAAAAAAGCTTACTCAAAAATGATTATGTCTGCAAAATCTATTCTTCAGTCTGTTACTGACTCAACCACATGAAACATTCTGGTATTTATAAAACAACAAAATAATGTTTTTAAAAAATGGTTTCACACATAAAATCTGACTTTGAAAAAAAATAACAGCTGTAAATGTTTATATAAAAGCAAATAAAAGCACCCATAACTAAAGCATTTATGAAAAGAGGTTTAAAAAAAAACAACCTGCCAAGTAGTAGTTGTATGAGGACTAATGATCAGTCATGGATGGTGATTTACTGGAACTGCTGAATGATAAAATGATGTCCTAAAATAATGTCTTGCATTGGTGTCATGTGAACAAGTCCTATAACCTATCATGTCCTATAATGGTGTCTTGTAATGTCCAATCATCTAATATGCCCTATAATAATGTTCTGAAACAATGTCCTGTAATCTAACATATCCCATGATAATGTTCTGCAATCGATTATATCCTATAATATTATGGTCCTGCAGTGTAATGTCTTGAAATCTGTTATGTCCTGTAATGATGTCCTATGACCTATCATATCCTATAATGCCTTGTAATGTTCTATAATCTGTTATGTCCTGTAATGATGTCCTATGACCTATCATATCCTATAATGCCTTGTAATGTTCTATAATCTGTTATGTCATGTAATGATGTCCTATGACCTATCATATCCCATGTAATGTCCTGTAATGATGTCCTATGATCTGTTATGTCCTGTAATGATGTTCTATAATTTTACATGTCCTATAAAATCATATGTCCTATGATGATGTTCTGTAATGCTGTGTAGCCATCATCAGCCACAGACTGTCTGTTTATGATGTCTGCAGACGACAAAAGGCAGGTTAGACAACTCACTTGGCTGCAGTCATTCCTCTCTAGTCTCTATCTCACCCTAACCTATTCTGTCCCCTATATCAGATGCATTCCTCCATGTCTGACATCACAACTGATGTATGTCATCAGCCTTTTGAAAATAAACCAATAAAAAAACCAAGCTGATCAAATGCTGAATGAAAGTTATGTCCATGTTTACTTCTTAGCAATCAGAACTCTTTCAACATGAGCGATATCATTGCCAAAGAAGGAGCATGTGCACAATTTCTCTCTCAGTCTGAAGATTCTTGAAGCATGATTTAGAAATGATGGTAAAAACTGGAAGCTGCAGATACAATGCCAGGCTGAATTTTAAAAACACAAAACACTATCGGATTAAAACAAACTTCTTTGAACTAACCAAAAAAAAAAAAAAAAGGGATACTGAGTTATCTAGCTTTTCAGAGGGCAAGAATGTAAAGATGGTGAACACGACCTCACTGACGGAAGAATAAACCATGTTGGCTGCCTGTTGGTTGGCACGAGCAGATCTTGGGACCAGCACAGGGCTCCAATCTGGCCAACTCAATTTCCAGGCAGATAATTAATTATCCTTCCTTCAGGTTGGAAAAAAAAAAACACCCCATCGATTCACACAACTTTCTGGCAAGCTTATTTAATAAAAATACACTAGACCTAGTCATCATTCACGCACTGTCTTCCAGATTAACATGAGGATAATGCATGAATGAAGGTTAGCTAGTGAACTGAAACCACCTGGCTTTTACTATCCATCACCAGCTGCATGTCCATCACAGTTTGTTTTCAGTAGCAGAACTGTGGGTTATATGGTGAGGGTGAGGCGTGGTACTCCTGACAATGGTTTGAAGCAAAGGTATGAATATGGAAATCAGATGCTCCACGTTTACGTCACCCATCTTGTCAAGGTCCGGGAAATGGAATGGTCCTTCCAAAAGGATCACGAAGACTGAAGTCCAGAAGCCTCACACTGACCCGTCATCATCGTCATTGCCGTTCTTCACTGGAAGGTGCCACTCCTTCGACGCACATCACAATGATTGCTATGTAAGATGAGAGATTGGAACAACAGACGTTTGCACGCCACAGGGACAGCCACACTCTCTCTCTCTACCGCCACCGCTACATCAAGAGGCAACACTTGGGTCGCCGCTTGACCTTGTCTTTGTCCTGCTGCTCTGCGTCACTGTCATTGGCCACCGCCGGCGTGCTGCCGTCTGCTGCTGCTGCTGCTGCTGCTGCCGGCGCTGAGTCCCCCACCTCCAGGTGCACTTTGTCAGGTGAGGCCTCGAGCGCTGACGACACGTCCCCAGGTTTGCCGTTTTCCCGAGGCTGAGGAGGGAGGGGGGTGGGGCTGCCTGCACCTGGCTGACAGCGCTGGGGCAGATCCTCTCCTCCCCCACCTCCCCCGCGCTGTTGCTGTTGCTGTTGGTGGCGGGGTGCAGTAAGGGGCCGTCCACAGCGTCGCTGATGGCGTGGGGCAGGAGGTCGGGGCGGGCGGCTAGCTGTTCTGCCTCCTGCAGGAGCTTCTCCTGCTCCTGCTCCAGGAAGAACTTGTCCCTGACGATGGTGGCCTTCTTCAGCAGCTCCTCCGCCTCCTTGCTCAGGTCCCCGCCCGGCAGGAAGGGGTTGTCCCGGCTCTCCAGGCTGAAACACACCACACACACCAGCGTCAGCGTCTAGGATCACAATACATCACCATCTAGGATTTGGAATGATCTTATGATTAGTGACTTACTGGATAGCACTACGCTATAGTCTTTCAGAAGAGACTATAAACTGAGGCCCGTGTGCGAACGCACGCAGAATATCTTGCACACACGTTAAATCCTGTTCTGCTTTTCCTAAGAGTGGGCCATCATGTGCCGGTGGGAACAGATGACATTTACAAAACTGCATACACACAGGGACTAGATGTATAAAAAGCATATAAATGCTTATTCTTTTATCCCTGATATAAAAGGATAAATAAATAAAATAAAGAAATACACTAGCAATGGATGGTGCTTTTCTGACTCCCACACATCTCAACACCCTTCTCTATCGTTTGTGTGCTCTCTTTAATATGAAATGAAAGGAAAAATGATCTCTCTGTTCAGAGAGCGTTAACATTTTAACCAAATCCACTTTTTGTTGTTGTTTTTTTTTGTTAAGATCAGAATGATTTTTAAGTTTTTCCGGTCAGCAACTATGATGTGATAGAATCATATACATGCAACCTTGTCAACCAAATAAACTGTATATATATCTTTGACTTGGAGTTTATTGCCAGTTCAAGTCAACCTTTTTTTTTCTTGTTCCTCGGCTACAGCTCTGAGGTTCCCCCTAGTGAGATTTCTTGTGTATGTGACCTTTCCACCCCAACATTTGGCAATTGTTGTACTGGGAATCGCTATCCATGAAAACAGAGCCCACAAATCTTTCCCTCTGCTGGCTTTAAACCCACAACCCCTCAATCAGGGACATATTACAACTCAACCACTGGGCCAAAATAGCTGGGCAATTTGCTGGATGGGAGTTAGTTGTGAACCCCCAGGTTTGGCTGCCAATAGAGAGAGAAGAGGAGGAGGAGGAGGAGGAGGAGGAGGAGACATGAAGGGATGTGTTGTGATGATAAAAGCAGGGAAGGAAGAATTGGGGGGAGGGGAGGGGTGCTAGATTTCACAGTTACTTCATCTTTTATCACTCTGCATGTTACCCAACATTCCATCTGCATGTTGTACTGGTGTGATGATTGGTGGGTGGGGGGGGGGGGGGGGGGGGTGTAGTCATATTGCACTGGATAGACTGCAAGTTTTCCATTCTGTACAGGGAAGCATGCCAAACCCGCCCAAAGGCTTTATATGTCAAAGTCTTCCATCTTTCACTCTCTCTCTCTCTCGTCCATCTCTCTCTCTCTCTCTCTCTCTCGTTGTTTAGTTAGAGGGTTTTTAAAAAAATCTTGATCTATCCCTGATTAAGGGCGGGCTGATGTAAAAAAGCACACTAGTGTATTCATTATCCGTGAAATAAAAGAATTTGGGATGATGATCTCTCTCTACCCTCTCTCGCTTCTTATTCATTATCCGGAAATAAAAGAATTTGATGATGATATCTCTCTCTCTTCTCTCTCTCATTCCTAATCTCATCTCTCTCTCTTTTCTCTCTCTCTCTCTCTCTCTCTCTCTCTCTCTCTCTCCTCTCTCTCTCTCTCTCTCTCTGTATCAGTGGGGCCTTCAGAGTTCTCGTGGAACGCAGTAGAAGTTCATCCAGCAGGAGTTGATTTACAATGAGCCTTGAGTCCACCCTGACCATGACATTAGGAACTGCTGAAGGGTGGACAGGCTTCTACTGCTTACACTGCCCTCACACAGCCACCTTTTGTAAGCAGCATGTGCACCCACTGCTAGTTTTTGGCCTGCACAACTTGGGACTGCACAACACCCAACTGACTGAAAAAGTCTGGTTCTTTCCTTTTTTCCCCCCCACCTTGTGTTTTGTTTTTGTTTGGTGGGTTTAGTGGGTTGCTTTTGTTGGGTTTGACCTTCCTGAATGTTGTGGCCAGATTCCATACTATTTTAATTTTTGTTTGGGGGGGGGGGGTTGCTTTTTTTTATTATTTAAAATAATGCAACCTAGGGCATTGCTGAGTAGGTTTACAGGGAAGAGAGAGAAAGAAGAAAGAAATTGATAGACAATGATGACAGTTCTTACAAGGCCTCCACAGTTGAAAGGGCTTTAGGCATGAAGAATAGATGGAACAGAAACTTTGTCATTTTCCCCAAATAAAAATGGGGGATAAACAGAGAAAGAATTGGAGGTGACCATGAGAAAAGTCATAGACCCTGAGGGTGAATGTTTCTGTTGAGGGAGGGAGGAAGGAGTGAAGAGATAGATAGATAGATAGATAGATAGACAGACAGACGACAGACAGACAGACAGACAGACAGACAGACAGACAGACAGATAGATAGATAGATAGATAGATAGATAGATAGATAGATAGATAGATAGATAGGATAGATAGTAATAGATAGGATAGATAGATAAGATAGATAAGACAGATAGGATGGATGATAGATATAGATAGGATAGATAGATAGACAGATAGATAGATAAAGACAGACAGACAGACAGATAGATAGATATAGACAGACAGATAGATAGATAGACAGACAAAGAGAGAGAGACGAGAGAGAGAGAGAGAGAGAGAGAGAGAGAGAGAGAGAGAGAGAGAGAGAGAGAGAGAGAGAGAGAGAGAGAGAGAGACAGACAGACAGACAGACAGACAGACAGAGATAGAGACAGAGACAGACAGACAGACAGACAGACAGACAGCAGAGGCAGGCAGACAGAGAGTCAGTCAGACATACAGAGATAGACAGACAAAACTGAGACAGCGATGATTCAACAGACAAAAATGTTCAACATCATCTTTATATTAAAAAAACAACAACAACCCTACAACAAAACAAAATCATTCATATAAAAAAAACACCTCAACCTGAACAAACACAACATTGCAATGTGAGCATGCCTATAGATATGTTTATAAACATTACTGCATCAATAACGAACATAATAACACGGCACACCTGTTACATCGCATTTTTTGTGTGTGTGGTGTGTGTCTGCTGCATGCATCTCTTCAGGTGATGCATAACTGTTGCTATGAAGTTACACATCCATGTTGTGTAACATCAGGACTTAAAACACATACACACACACACAAAGTACACACAAATTGGAGACAATACACAGAGAATACACACACACAGAGTACACACACACACGCACACACAGAGTACACACACACACACACACAAAGAGTACACACACACACACACACACACACACACACACACACAGAGTACATACACACACACACACACACACACACACACACACACACACACACACACACACACACACACAGAGTACACACACATTTTATGTGGAAGGACGTAAAAATTGGAGACTACACACAGAGAACACACACAGTACACACACACACGCACACACACACACACACACACCACAAGTGAACCGCATAAGCCCAGCACACGACCCTGACACACAAACTGAGATATCACATGCATAAAAACAACACACTTGCATAAAAACAACAGGTGGTGGTACACTGGAAAGATGAGGGTAAGCTAATAGGTGGAGGACGAGATTTTCGTTGGCCAAGGGAAGCAGGGGATATTTTCGAGAGAAAAACGATACAATGTCAATCAAAACACTGCAAGTATATATATGAATGTGTATGTTACCAGCGCTTTCAAAGGAAATCTGATCATTACATGAAACAGAAAGATCGCACACTGATGTGCAACATGTATTCTCTCTCTCTCTCTCTCTCTCTCTCTCTCTCTCTCTCCCTTCGTCCCTCTCTCTCTCTCTCTCCCTTCGTCCCTCTCTCTCCCCCCCTCTCTCACTTACAGAGAGAGAGAGAGAGAGAGAGAGAGAGAGAGAGAGAGATGGAAGAGGGAGAGAGAGAGAGAGGAGAGAGAGAGAGAGAGAGAGAGAGACAGACAGACAGACAGAGACAGACAGACAGACAGACAGTCACACACACACACACACAGACAGAGTGTTACACAAAAAACAAACCGATGAGCACAGCATCTCTCTCTTTCTCTCTCTCTCTCACACACAAGTCAACTCTCACACAATCAGCAGATCGATGGCGGCTGCACTGTCCTACTTACCGCGTTCTCAACATGCTGAACCCTCCTTCCTTCGCCAACACACTACCACACCACGACGACAACACCACAACAACAACAACAATAACAAAGCCCACCACCAGCCCCCACTGAACGAAACACAGCCACCGTCTGGTGGCCGACTACAGCAAACAACACCACCACGGACTAAACTTCTCACATCGTAAGACGAGCACGTTCAACACAAACACAACACACACGCACACACACACGGTATCGTCCAAACCTCTACTACGCCTACCACCGCCTTCCTCTTGATGACGATCAAGTTCATCGCCGCCAGTTCACAAACACACACACGCAGGCACGCGCGCGCGCGCACACACACACACAAAACACACAGGCACACGCGCGCGCGCGCACACACACACACACACGTAAACACACACACACAAACACACAGGCACACGCGCGAGCGCACACATACACACGCACGCACGCACGCACACACACACACACACACACACACACACACACACACACACACACACACACACACACATGTACACACACACACATGTAAACACACACACGTAAACACACACACGTAAACACAAACACACACACACGTATAGGGCGAGGCCTCATACAATGGATGGATATAGATAACCACCACTCCTCTTTTCTTCCTATTCCTCCTCCTTCTCCTCTTTCTACTCTATCTCCCTCCTCAAAGGAAATCCGGCCTCTGGCACACACAGTTTGGTATTTTCTTCAAGATAGATATATAGCCTAGCCTAGCCTAGCCTAGTAGTAGGCTATAGAAGAAGGATGCTCGTCCTAGGTAGGCATATACTAGCCTATAGCCTAGAGCTGCCAACCCATTACGTTGGTTGTGTTCCCATTTCCCCACAAGGTCGTACTATGCCCTCCTACCCATCCGGAATAGTGCAGTTAGTGTACAATATGCATATAGTGGTGCACATACTGATGTTAGTGTGTTATTTTCAAGGTAACATCAGTTCGTAGATGTAATGGGAAACGATGTTCTTTCAGTCTGACTCCAGTATGCCCATTTCGTTTGAGCCTAGCTGCGTCGTATCTGTTCTGCTTTTGCTTTTTTGTGTGTGTGTGTGCCTTGCAGCTGTGGAATGTGCACTTGGCTAGGCCTAAGCTATCTATCACGTACGTTGGTTGTATGGTAGTTTAGGTAGGGTAGGGGTAGGGTAGGGTGTGTGTGGATGGGTTGCGGCGGGGTGGGGAAGATGGAGAGAGAGAGGGGGGGGGGAGGACACAGCTTTGGGTCAGTGTGTGTGTGTGTGTGTGTGTGTGGTGTGTGTGTGTGTGTGTGTGTGAAGAGAGAGAGAGAGAGAGAGAGAGAGAGGAGAGAGAGGAGAGAGAGAGAGAGAGAGAGAGAGAGAGAGAGAGAGAGAGAGAAGAGAGAGAGAGACGAGAGAGACAGAGACGGAGAGAGACAGACAGACAGAGACAGACAGACAGACAGACAGACAGACAGAAGAGAACGACACGACACCACAAAACCCCTTACCATCACAAAACAATACAAACAACAACAACACCACATCACAACAGAAGAAAAAGACCCCCCCCCCTCTCTCTCCACACACACACACACCACACACACACACACACACACACACACACACACACACACACACACACACAAAAGCAAAAGAAGTACACCTTTCCCCCACACAAACATACAGAGACTCTCAACACAACAACTAAACACAAACATAACCCCTTACTCTTGGCACCAACACTGTAACGATACCCTGATCTCAAGGTAGTGGCCGATTTTCACATGGTGCCAGACTTTCGGGTGATGCCAGACTGACTAAGTAGGAAGTCAATGAGGTCATCGACCGACCGCACGCACGCGCGCACACACACACACATAGAGTAGGCTATTGCTTGCCGGTAGGAATGGATGACACAATTTTCAAAACTGCATACACACGGGGACTGGATGTAAAAAAAGGCGAAGAGTGCTTATTCCATAATGCTCGAAATAAATAATAAAATAACACCACCCTCTCCTCTCTCTCTCTCCACACACACACACACACACACACACACACACACACACACACACACACACACACACACACACAACCCCACCACCACACCTACCACCATCCAAACTCAGAGAAAGGCCAATCACTCATGAATACAAGCATGTATACCAGCTTCCATGACAAGCGCGTCGCGCGACTGGAGTATATAATATAATACAATTCTGTATTATTAAATCTGCATACCTATTCAGCCTGTGATGCGTTCAGGTAGACTTAGCTGTGGATCCAGGAGTTCTGCAGGGTCAGCCAACATTCATTCATCATGATCGTCTGTCTGTCGTCCTGTCTGTCTGTCTGTCTTAATCATGTATTGTCCTGCTTGTGCCTGTGTAATGTAGTAGTATTACTATTCGGTCGTTGCTTCTCTCTCTCTCTCTCTCTCTCTCTCTCTCTCTCTCTCTCTCTCTCTCTCTCTCTCTCTCTCTTCTCTCTCTCTCTCTCTCTCTCTCTCATCAAGCCCATCAGTCAAAGGGGGCTAATTATAAATGTCATGTTAATAATGGATGACAGAAAAGAAGACATGCATGATAACTCGAAATCCAGACAGACATCACAAATATTTTTATATTACTTAGCTTTTGTCAAATAAAATTCGTTCGTTCATTCTTCATTCATCAGTTCTCTCTCTCTGAGCTCTCTCTTTCTCTCTCTCTCCTCTCTCTCTGAGCGTCGGAGGATTTCAGATTTTGCTCTGATGATGTAGCAAATCTTATTGATCAATGTGGATCTATCGACCGTAGCGGCAGATGTCAGTTCGCTTTTTAGACACGGGGAAAGGAATACAACTACATAAGGGAATGACCGGGATAAGAACGAATTTGCACAGTCTGCACAATACACGCATGAGTGCTTCGCGCAGAGTGTGCGTTTGCAAATATGACTTGTGCAAACGGTTTAAAAAGGAGTTCAAGGGTTTTAATGCACAACATTTAGTTCTATCATGTTACTTATTACAGGCATCATCTCGCAAAGGTCCTCTGAAGCGGAGTATGGCTGCCTATATGGTGAGGTACTTAAAACAGTCATACACGCAAACTTCTCATTCAGTGTGCAATTTCAATCTCACAGTGATTCTCAAGTGAGATGAGAGAGTCAGAGAGCACATTCTGGTGTACACCCATAGTGTTAAGCTGGGGAACGCACAGCAACAACAACAACATCTCACAAAAATATATCAGATATCTTCTCTAAGTTCTAAGCAAAAGAAAACGAACAAAAGTTTATTTCCTTGAAACAAATCGGAACCAAATTTCAATGAAACAAACAACAAACAAAAAAACCCCAAACAGAACAACACTTAAATTCTTAGCAAAAAAGACTGGAAAAAAAAAGTAAAATTCTTGGAAATAAAACTTAAGAAACTTACATTCCTAAGCAAAAAAACCACAACCCCTAAACTAGTTCAATTTTTTTTTTTACAAACAAACCAAAACAAATGCTGCTTTCTTAGCCAACAATAAAGAAAAGGAAACAAGCCCCCCCCCCCCCCCCCCCCCCCCCCCCCCCGTAAAGAAACAACAACAATAAAAAAAATAAAAAAAACAACAAAAAAACCGACAACAAAAACCCACGTCACAGAATTTCCTAACAGATTCCTTTCAGGTTACATCTCATCCTGTAAGCCAAACCAAACAGGCGATTCCAACACACATAACACACACAAACACACACACACACACACACACACACACACACACACACACACAGAGGGTCTTCATGTCAACGCACCATCTGGTATCCTCCCTGTACCATTTACTTTACCACTTCCTTAACCACGGGCACTATACAATACATGCCATGGTGCCCGAGCCTTCAGGCCAAGCTATACTAGGAGGATGCCCCCATCAAAGCCTTTGCTCGCTGCCTC
>CM060323.1:23691751-23694700 GCA_030674155.1 Stramonita haemastoma | reverse complement strand
GTTTTATAGATAACCACCACTCCTCTTTTTTTCCCTATTCCTCCCCTTTCCTTTTTTACTCTTCTCCTCCTCAAAGGAACCCGGCCTCTGGCACACATTTTGGGTATTTTCTTCAAGATGTATTTTGCCTACCTCCCTAGCCTAGTAGTAGGCTTAGAGAAGGGTGTCGTCCTAGGTAGGCTATATACCTTTAGCCTAGAGCTCCCAAAACCCATTAGTTGGTTGTTTTCCCCCTTTTCCCCAAAAGGTGTCTACCCCTCCTACCCACCCGGGGAATAGTGCAGTTGTGTACAATTGCTTTAGTGGTGCCATACTGATGTTGTGTGTTTTTTAAAGGTACATCTTTCGTGAGTAATGGGAAACGTGTTCTTTCAGTCTGACTCCAGTATGCCCATTTCGTTTGGCCTAGTGCGTTATTGTTTGTTTTTGCTTTTTTGTGTGTGTGTTTGCCTTGCAGCGTGGAATGTGCACTTGGCTAGGGCCTAAGTATCTATACGTACGTTGGTTGTATGGTGTTAGGGTGGGGTAGGGGTGGGGTTTAGGGTTTTTTTTGGGGTGGTGGGTTGCGGCGGGGGGGGGGGGGGAGATGGAGAGAGAGGGGGGGGGGGGGGAGGACCAGCTTTGGGTCAGTGTGTGTGTGTGTGTGTGTGTGTGTGTGTGTGTGGGGGTTGTGTGTGTGAGGGGGAGAGAGAGAGAGGAGGAGAGGAGTGGAGGAGAGAGAAGGGGGGGGAAAATGAGAGAGGAGAGAGAAGAGAGAGGGCAGAGAGAGAGCAGAGACAAAAGAGAGGACGACAGACGAGACAGACAGAAGAAGCAGCAGACAGAAGAGAACGACACGACACCACAAAACCCCAAACCCCCAAAAAAAAATACAAACAACAAAAAACACCACATAAAACAGAAAAAAAAAGACCCCCCCCCCCCCTTCTCCCCCAACACCACACCAACACCACACACACCAACAACACCACACCCACACCACACACACAAAAAGCAAAAAAAATACCCCTTTTCCCCCCACACAAAATACGAGACTCTCAACACAAAAAACAAAAACACAAAAAAAAACCCTTACTCTTGGCACAACACTGTAACGATCCCCTGATTAAAAGGTAGTGGCCGTTTTCACATGGTCCCAGACTTTCGGGTGATGCCAGATGATAAGTGGGAAAAGTCAAGAGGTCATCGACCGCCCGCACGCACGCGCGCACACACCACACATAGAGTGGGCTATTGCTTGCCGGAGGAATGGATGACACAATTTTCAAAACTGCATACACACGGGGACTGGATGTAAAAAAAAGGCGAAGAGTGCTTATTCCATAATGCTCGAAATAAATAATAAAATAACACCACCCTCTCCTCTCTCTCTCTCACACACACACACACACACACACACACACACACACACACACACACACACACACACACACACACACACCACCACCACCACCACTACCACCATCCAAACTCAGAGAAAGGCCAATCACTCATGAATACAAGCATGTATACCAGCTTCCATGACAAGCGCGTCGCGCGACTGGAGTATATAATATAATACAATTCTGTATTATTAAATCTGCATACCTATTCAGCCTGTGATGCGTTCAGGTAGACTTAGCTGTGGATCCAGGAGTTCTGCAGGGTCAGCCAACATTCATTCATCATGATCGTCTGTCTGTCCGTCCGTCTGTCTGTCTGTCTTAATCATGTATTGTCCTGCTTGTGCCTGTGTAATGCTAGTAGTATTACTATTCGGTCGTTGCTCTCTCTCTCTCTCTCTCTCTCTCTCTCTCTCTCTCTCTCTCTCTCTCTCTCTCTCTCTCTCTCTCTCTCTCTCTCTCTCTCTCTCATCAAGCCCATCAGTCAAAGGGGGCTAATTATAAATGTCATGTTAATAATGGATGAACAGAAAAGAAGACATGCATGATAACTCGAAATCCAGACAGACAGACAAATATTTTTAGTTATTACTTAGCTTTTGTCAAATAAAATTCGTTCGTTCGTTCGTTCGTTCTCGTTCTCTCTCTCTGAGCGTCGGAGGATTTCAGATTTTGCTCTGATGATGTAGCAAATCTTATTGATCAATGTGGATCTATCGACCGTAGCGGCAGATGTCAGTTCGCTTTTTAGCACACGGGAAAAGGAATACAACTACATAAGGGAATGACCGGGATAAGAACGAATTTGCACAGTCTGCACAATACACGCATGAGTGCTTCGCGCAGAGTGTGCGTTTGCAAATATGACTTGTGCAAACGGTTTAAAAAGGAGTGTCAAGGGTTTTAAATGCACAACATTTAGTTCTATCATGTTACTTATTACAGGCATCATCTCGCAAAGGTCCTCTGAAGCCGGAGTATGGCTGCCTATATGGTGAGGTACTTAAAACAGTCATACACGCAAACTTCTCATTCAGTGTGCAATTTCAATCTCACAGTGATTCTCAAGTGAGATGAGAGAGTCAGAGAGCACATTCTGGTGTACACCCATAGTGTTAAGCTGGGGAACGCACAGCAACAACAACAACATCTCACAAAGATATATCAGATATCTTCTCTAAGTTCTAAGCAAAAGAAAACGAACAAAAGTTTATTTCCTTGAAACAAATCGGAACCAAATTTCAATGAAACAAACAAAAAAAAAACCCAAACAGAACAACACTTAAATTCTTAGCAAAAAAGACTGGGAAAAAAAAGTAAAATTCTTGGAAATAAAACTTAAGAAACTTACATTCCTAAGCAAAAAAAAAACAACAACCCCTAAACTAGTTCAATTTTTTTTTTTACAAACAAACCAAAACAAATGCTGCTTTCTTAGCCAACAATAAAGAAAAGGAAACAAGCCCCCCCCCCCCCCTCCCCCCCGTAAAGAAACAACAACAATAAAATAAAATAAAAAAACACCAAAAAAACCGACAACAAAAACCCACGTCACAGAATTTCCTAA
>CM060323.1:23681751-23686751 GCA_030674155.1 Stramonita haemastoma | reverse complement strand
GAGGAGAGAGAGAGAGAGAGGGGGGGGGGGGGGAGATAGGGGGAGAGGGGGAGGGGAGGAGAGAGAGGGAGAGAGAGAGAGAGAGGAGAGAGAGAGGAGAGAGAGGAGAGAGAGAGAGAGAGAAGAAGATCAGAGAAGAGAGAGAGAGAGAGACAGAGAGAAGACAGAAGAGAGAAGAGAGAGAGACAGAGAGAGAGAGAGAGAGAGAGAGAGAGAGAGAGAGAGAGAGAGAGAGAGAGAGGAGGGAGGAGAGAGATGAGAGAGGGAGAGAGAGAGAGAGAGAGAGAGAGAGGAGAGAGAGAGAGAGACAGAGAGAGAGAGGAGAGAGTGAGTGAGGAGGAGAGATAGATACGAGAAGGGAATAAGACTGGTTTTTAATCCTGTGGGAGAGAGAGAGGAGAGAAGACGGAGATAATACGAGATAAAGAGAGAAGAGAGATAAAGAGGGGTAGAGAGAAGAGGTGATAAGCAGAAGATAGTCAGACAGAGTGGTAGAGATGAACAGAGATGTGAGAGGAGAAAAAGAGAGACAGACAAGAATGATCGAAGGGAAACAGAACAGAAGAGAGAGTCAGAGGGAGAGAGTAGGAGGGAGAGTGAGGGACAAAAAAGAGTGAAAACATTAAGAGGCGAGAAAATTGTCAAAGGAGGAGAGGGGAGAGGTGAGTGAGGAGGGATGGTGTGAGTGGGGAGGGTGTGGTGGAGAGAGTGAGGTGAGAGTGGGTAGACGAGGGTGAGAGAGTGCAGAGAGAGTGGAGAGAGTTAGTAGTGGTTAGAGAGTGAGACGAGAGGCGAGGTGATGTGAGGAGTGGTTGTAGTGAGGGAGAGAGAGTGAGGGGAGACAGAGAGAGTGTGATGAGGAGAGTAACAAGGAGAGAACAGAGATGAGTAGAGATCAGTAGAAGAGATGAAGGATTGAGATGATCAGAGAGGATGATGGAGAGAGAGTAGAGAGAGAGCAGGAGAGAGATGAGAGAGAACAGACAGAGCAGAGAGACACACACACCGAGATTGATGTGATTGATTTGATTGTTGATATTGTTCTTTTATATCGAGAATAATGGAATAAGCACTCGTGTGCTTTTTTACATCCTGTCCGGGAGAGACAGACCAGACAGACAGACAGACAGAAGACACTAATACAGACATACAAACAGAGACAGACAGATAAAGAGGGGTATAAAGAGAAAACTCTGGTGTATTTTAAGCATTTCCCCCACTGACAAGATTAGTACAGACAGCAGTTGGTAAGTTAGTTACCTTGATACAGACGATGCTGCGGTGTGGACACATAAAGCACTCCGATGCACAGACACACTCTGAATTTGCATTCGTTAAGGGAAAACAAAACAAAAAAGTCAGGGTGGGGTGGGGTGGGGTGGGGGACACAAATAAAAGTTGAATAAAACATTAAGTATTGGCGTTTACTGCAAGCTTGTCAAAGGCGAGTGTGTTGTGTGTTGTGTGTGTGTGTGTGTGTGTGTGTGTGTGTGTGTGTGTGTGTGTGTACGTGTGTGTGTGTGTGTAGTGTGTTAGTG
Organism: Stramonita haemastoma; assembly: GCA_030674155.1. Classification (NCBI taxonomy): domain Eukaryota; kingdom Metazoa; phylum Mollusca; class Gastropoda; order Neogastropoda; family Muricidae; genus Stramonita; species Stramonita haemastoma. Next base: position 23,685,213 of record CM060323.1, on the reverse strand, counting down.
TGTCAGTGGCGCGCGCGCGGTTGTGTATGTGGTGTGTGTGTGTGTGTGTGTGTGTGGTGTGTGTGTGTGTGTGTGTGTGTCTGTGTGAGCGCGAGCGTGGGTGGGTGCCTGAGTACAGGCGAGTGTGTATGAGGCGATATACATACTGGAGAAACAGAATATTACAATTCAGTCTATAAAAGATGAAGGCTATTTCTGTTCTCCCCCACTGATGTTATTCTAAAGGTCGACTGACTTGTAGCCAAAGTCAAAAACCAGGACTTTGACATAGAGATGAACATCGTCAATGTTAGCCTAGAGCCTCAAGTCTCAGCTACAAGGCTCGCAGTCTATCGTCGCACTGCATTCTTTTCTTCTATTTTTGTTTTTATTTGGAGGATAATGAAATAAGCACTCATGTGCTTATTCATTTACTTATTTATTTATTTTATTTGTTTATATCCAGTCCTCGTATGTTTTGGAAATTAGGATATGTTGTCATCCGCATGGCATGACTAGGGACATAAAAACTATAAAGAACACTTATTTTCTACACTTATACAGGTGCATAATAATATAACCACACACACAGATATATTATATATATATATATATATATATATATATATTATATATATCACTGTCCCTGTTATATAGAGAGACAGTGACAGCAAGGGGTTGGAAAGGATTCAGAGGGAGAGGCGGGGGTGGGGAGAGAGAGAGAGGGAGGGAGAGAGAGGAGAGAGAGAGAGGGAGGAAGGGAGGGGGGAGGAAATGAATGAATGAATAATCTTTATTTTCAAGGGCAATAGAGTAAGCATTTACATACTTTTTTTTTTCATCTGGCCCTTGCCCTGATTAGGGAACTGAGAGAGACAGAGAGAGAGAGAGAAAAAAGGGACCTACCAAAACAGGAGAAATGCCAAAAAGCAAAGAAAAAAGCAGAAAACAAAAAAACAAAGGAATATGAGAGAGAGAGAGAGAGAGAGAGGAGAGAGAGAGAGAGAGAGAGAGAGAGAGAGAGGGAGAGAGAGAGAGAGGAGAGAGAGGAGAGGAGGAGAGAGAGGAGGAGAGAGAGCAGAGACAGGAACACACTCTCAGAAACTGAGTGGGGGGTGGGGGGAGAAAGCGAGAGGGAGTAAAAAGCAAAAAAAAAAAAAATCAATAATCTGATTTATACTCTGAAAACATTCAACGGACGTTGAGCAAGCAAATGGCGTTCAAAATGTTTGCTTCCACACAAGAAATCGATGCCCTCTTCTTCTCGCCACACAGAAGATGGGGGGAGAGATCTGAAGTCGTTCACATTCTTTCTCTAAAGTTAAAAGGAAGCCTCCTTCTGTCATACGAGGGGGAACAAGTGATCAATTGGCTGTGCCGACATTGAGTTGACATTAGAATGACGAAAAGAAACAAATCGTCTTTACACACGGCTTTGACTATCTCTGTGTGTCTCTCTCACACGCACAGACACACACCACTGTCTAAGATTACTTTATAGTGGATAGACGTTAAAAATGAAGACACACCCACACACATACACACGGTGCACAAAAACACAGCGCGCGCACATGCATTCACACACACACACACTATAATCACAACACTTGTGAAAACACGTAAAATGAATCTGAACACACGCACACGCACAGCACACACACACACACATATATATATATATATTTATATATATATATATATATTATATATATATATTATATATATATATATATGTGTGTGTGTGTGTGTGTGTGTGTTGTGTGTGTGTGTGTGTGTGTGTGTGCAGATTCATTTTACGTGTTTATATATATATATATTATATATATGTGTGTTTGTGTGTTGGTGTGGTGTGTGTGCGTGTGTTGGTGTGTGTGTGTGTGTGTGTGTGTGTGTGTGTGTGTGGTGTGTGTGTGTGTTGTGTGGTGTGTGTAATCGTCCATTTCGTTTCCACTCACCTCCAGTTGCTGCAAAAATGAGAGATGTTGGTAGAATCGAACGAAGAATCCCCGTAAGAAAACACGCTACCGTCTTGTGCCATGACCACTCACACTCTTTATATATAATACACACACAAACACACACACCTCAATTCGCAATCCAAATTTCCACACTTTCAGAGCAAACTATTCCAACCCTCTATCTAGTCTAACGTACAGCAAAAAACGAAATCGTCAACATCTACTACGACTACTAGATCTAGGTCTACTTTCTGCACGCGTCTCCTTCGCCAGATAACACTGTCTAATCCTGGAGAGTGTAGTTAGACATAAGGCTTTCTATCTTTCTCTCTCTAAGGCTGAAATACGATCCGTCCTCCAATTTCGTCCAAAGATCCGCTGGCTCGGCTCAGCTCTCAACCGCAAACACAACAGGTGGCAGTGGCTCTCCTATCTAGCCTAGCAAAACCCAGCAGCGCGGCTCATCTCCTCTCCCCCTACCACGAGTAAAGCCGTTTGTAGCCAATGCTACAAGTACAGTCAGTGGAGCGAAGAAATCACAATAAAATCGTGGAGGATGGCGGAATTGGAATTAGCCTTGGCTTCTAAACAGAACGGACTGATACTAGGGTGTGTGTGTGTGTGTGTTGGGGGTGGGGGTGGGGGAAGGAGGGGGGATTGTTTATCTGGAGACAAAATCTCTTGTTACACCCGACAGAAGTGTCAACTCGTTGGTAAGCTTTAATCCCTGTCTGAAGGTAATGCCGATAGGACGCAGGCTGGAAACATCCCAGATTAGTTGGCTGGTGTTAGTTGTGTCACCTCTTGGTGTGACCTTCTGACAGGCTACAAATGGGACAAGAAACGCGAGATTTAATCGTTCGGTTTTTGTAATCCATCAAGACACAGGGAGAATAAAGGAGAAGATGGGAGGAGAGAAGGGGAGGGAGAAGGAGAGAGAGAGAGAGGAGGGGAGGGAGAGAGAGAGAGAGAGAGAGAGAGAGAGAGAGAGAGAAGAGAAGAGACAGAGAGAGAGAGAGAGGGGGGGAGGAGGATGAAGGAATGATACTCGTTTGAAATGAATGTTGAGTTAATATTTGTTTAATATTTTTTTTAGGGTTGATCCTTTGAAATAACGGACAGACCCATCCAACTTAAAAGAAAGAAAAGAGAAATCCAATTTGGAACTACTTTTTAAACAGTGACAGTTGACACACTTTCAGGCGTAACGACATGCAATCAGAATTTCTGCACTGTTGTGCTTACACACACCGCGGGTATTGGCAATATCTATGGATCTTTCGGGATGTGTTTGACACCAAACATAAGTGTAAACTACAGCGCCCCTGTGGTGCAGAAATTCCTTATCAGCAGAGGCCAGTGTGTGCTGTTATCAGAAGACAGTTCTACATTTCACTGTATGGCGAGATCATCAGCTTAGCTAACATCATAAGGGAGTACACTACCGCACATACCGGTACCACACCAATTCCGTGTAAACTTTGATGACACAAAGGATTCGACAAAACGCTTTCAATCCTTGCCT
>CM060323.1:23656751-23676751 GCA_030674155.1 Stramonita haemastoma | reverse complement strand
CTGCCTAGAAAAACTGCGATTCCAAACCGATCGTTGACGTCACGTGACGGTGTTGCGGACCAATCAGGTGAGAGAACGCCTCCATCGTTAATGAACAGCGCCAATCGTCCAAAATATGGAGGACTGTTTGGGGTATTTTTCATTTCGCTAATCCCCCGACCGGTTTACCTTTGCTTGTACTAAAGTGTAGCAAGTTGACGCATTCGTTCCAGAAGTTTTTTTCCCCCACGTTCACTATTTGGCCTACGCCGTTCCACTAAAAATCAGGTCATCTTCTTCCGCTCGTGCTTCACCGCACTACCAGCTGGTAATTATAATCCAGTGCCATTCATGTCTTAGACCAGACAGCCAGCGCCAGCCAGCGAATGTGTGTGTGTGTGTGTGTGTGTGTGTGTGTGTGTGTGTGTGTGTGTGTGTGGTGAGTGGATGAGAGAGAGAGAGAAGAGAGAGATGAGAGAGAGAGAGGAGAGAGAGAGAGAGAGAGAGGAGAGGAGAGAGGAGAGAGAGAGAGAGAGAGAGAGAGAGAATCATCTACAAACGAAACACACCCCCCCTTCCCTCAATACGTACTTTTCCTACAATCAGTTTCAACTCTTATCATCATCATCATATCGATCACTCATCACCAACATCATCCTCATATCACTGTAATCCTCTTTTCCTCAACATCATCAGCCCCCTCCCCCTCCCTTCCAATTGTGCCCTCTTCTTCTGAATCAATTATGACCTAGATTCCAACAAGCCATAGATAGCTATAGCCTAGGCCTACACTACAGCAGCGTACGTCAAGTTATTCTTCAGCGGTGCCTGATTTTGAGCAAGCGCAGTCTGGTCCACGCAGCAACAATCGATAACCACCGGCACGTACAGCACGGTGTGTGTGTGTGTGAGTGGTGTGTGTGTGGTGTGTGTGTGTTGTGTGTGTGTTGTGTGTGTGTGTGTGTGTGGTGTGTGTGTGTGTGTGTGTGTGTGGTGTGTGTGTGTGTGTGTGTGAGTGGTGTGTGTGTGTGTGTGTGTGTGTGTGTGTGTGTGTGTGTGATGTGTGAGTGTGGAGTGTAGTGAGGGTGGTGTGGGTGAGTGGTGGGTGTGAGTGTGAGAGAGATGGAGTAGTGTGTGTGTGTGTGTGTGTTGTGTGTGTGTGTGTGTGTGTGAGAGAGAGAGAGAGAGAGAGAGAGAGAGAGAGAGAGTGGTGAGTGTGTGTGATGTGTGTGTGTGGGGTGAGAGAGAGAGAGAGAGAGGAGAGAGAGAGAGGAGAGAGAGGAGAGGAGAGAGAGGAGAGAGAGAGAGAGAGAGGAGAGGGAGAAGAGAGAGAGAGAGAGGAGAGAGGAGAGAGAGGAGAGAGAGAGAGAGAGAGAGAGGAGAGAGAGATTGTGAACGTTGTACCTGTGTAATATAAACACACGAGGGAGGGGACTGATAAATAATTAATGAGAGAGAGAGAGAGAGAGAGGAGAGGAGAGAGAGAGAGAGGAGAGAGGAGAGAGAGGAGAGAGAGAGAGAGAGAGAAGGAGGAGAGAGGAGAGATGAGAGGAGAGAGGAGAGATGAGAGAGAGAGAGAGAGAAGAGAACAGGTGGAAGTGCAATGTAATGTATATGTAGTAGTAGTAGCAGAAGTAGTATGGGTATGTGTGCGCGAGCGCGGTGTACGCGTGTACATGGTATGTGTATATATCGTGTGTGTGAGTGAGTGGTGTGTGTGTGCGCGTGCGTGTTTGTCTTGAGTGTGTATACACACATACACACAACTCTACACAACTCTACACACACACTAAAATCTAGATATATACATACTTATACAGATGATACTACGACCAGAACTGATGCAGTAGCAGCAGGAGCAGCAGCAGCAATCAACTAGGCTACCAGCAACATCCACACCACCATCACCACCAGATGCCCCGACACTGGTGCCGTCCCGTTGAGTTGATTGACCTGACTGAAAACATCCACGGTTGGTTCGGTTCGGTTCGGTTGATGGTGCATTGGGGGGGGGGGGGGGGGGAGAGGAAAGGTAGAAGGGGGTAGTGGTGCGTGTGATGGACTATCGATATTCCACAGCCTCTCTCTCTCTCTCTCTCTCTCTCTCTCTCTCTCTCTCTCTCTCTCTCTCTCTCTCTCTCCTCGCTCTCTCTCCTGCAAGTTAATGTCACCTGGCTGTGGCTGGTTGCTTTCAACGTTCACGGGGCTGGTGATTTGCTTTATGAGGCATAACAACAACCCCCCCTCCCTCCCTCCTCCCCCCACAGCCAACTCCTTCCACCCCCTCCTCATTACTTTTCTTTCCAGGCAGAGAAAACTGCTAACCACTCACCATATCCACCACCCCTCCCCCCCCCCCCCCAAGAAAAAAACAACCAACAAAAAACACCCAAACAAACAAAAACACGAAGAACAACGACAAAACAAAACACAAAAAAAGCACAAAGGAAAATAGTTTCCGTAAAGAAAAAAAAAAACCACCAACTAAAAAACAAAACAAAACTCCCCCTTCTCCAAAAAAAAATCCCACCAAACGACAACAACCCCAACACAACACAACACACAAAACACACACGCGCGCGCGCGCGCACCACACACACACACACACTCGCGCGCGCATGCGCGCACACACACAACTGTCACACGCACACACACTACAATAACAACAACTAACAACACAACACATAAAACAAAACAAAAACACAGCAGGGAAATGTATCAAATGGCGTACTGACCTTTGCCTAGTGCTGTGTTTTCAGCGGCCAACAAAATGAATGGAGAAAAGAAAACAAAACTGGAACACCGACACCGACAAGTCAATGAACTACATTATCTATCTATCTATCTATCTATCTCTATCTATCTACTATCTATCTATGCTATCGTCTGGCTGGCTATCTTATCTTTATCTTGATCTATCTACTTCTTTGTCTGTCTGTGTTGTTTCTGCGTCTGTCCATCATTACTATCTATCGCTGTTGTTTAAAAAATCAACTATCTGAATCATCCTCTCTCTTTCTATCTATCTATTATCTATCTATCTATATCTATCTATCTATCATCTTCTATCTATCTATCTATCTATCTATCTATCTATCTATCATCTATCTCTATCCGTGGTTGGTTTACATGTCTATTTCGCTTTTTAAAAATCACTTTGAACCTCTCTCTTTCTCTCATACACACAATCTCTCTCTCCCCCTTCCCTCCCTCCCTCTATCCGTCGTCCGTCTGTCTGTCTGTCTGTCTGTCTGTCTGCGTGTGTATGTCCATCCATCCATCGGTCTGTCGCAATTTCAAGAGGAATACTGAAGATCTTTTACACTGAATACTTCTTTTTTTCTGCTTCCACTCCCTTTCTCTCTTTTTCTGTTCCCTTAGCTCTTCTCTTCATTCGACCCACTACCAGTACCGCCATTGTTACTATTGCGCATGATATCTCACAGAGAGAGAAGAGGAGTACTTCCTTCACAAACACCGCTTTTACGACATCTGCAAACTGGATGACGGCACTGCCAGCATTTTTACATCTGCAGCTACATGACGGCATTGGGAAAAATAAATGTATAATTTCAGATTTGTTCTATCCTACGACCAGCGATGTTTGTGACATATTATGTTTTCTCCTCCTCTTTGGAGGGGGGGGGGGGGGGGGGTATCCTGTTGCTAAAACGTTAGTCCGTATTAGAAATCAATGTGATGCTATGCTATAACCATAATTGCTAGAATATAATGAAGCTGAACACCTTGCAATTCAGATGTTTATGATATACTTGTATAGATCTACAAAACCTGGTACATGGTGGGCAAAAACAGTCGCAAACGCAAAATCTCATCCTTGGTAAAACCCTAAAGCTCCAGCGGAGGAACAAAAAGTTTTTTTTTAAAAAAGTCTGGAACGTGGTTCCTGTACATGGTATGAATGTCTTGAATGCAATATCATATGTAACACGTTTATGTGCCCCATGACTGATGTGAAAGGAGGGCATGTATCTGAAAGACCAGCACTAACGTAGGCCACGCTTATGGTCTACATCTGGTGGAAAAGTCGGGATCCGACGGGATGAACCCCGAAATTTCTCGCTTTTTAGACGGTTACTTGGTTCAGGCTTTACTTTCTCGCTGTTGTTGTTGTTGCTGAGATTATAACCAGTCTTGGCAGGATTTCCAATTTAGAGACTATAACCTAAAGCAAGGAATCATGCTCTCTCTCTCTCTCTCTCTAATGAAAATGCAGATTTTTTTCTCTCTTATAATACAGCACTAACTTATTATTAGATATACTGACTCGTGTCCTATGGCTGGAAAGTTTGCCGTACTAATACGTACATAGTATAGGAAAACCTCGCAGAGAAGAAATAAACCAGCCCGTGCGTACACACTCGTACATCTTCACACACTACAGACAAGACGAACGTTGGAACATTATCAATCTATCACACCAAAGGCTCCGACTGTTTTTATCTGGCGTCAGCGAAAGGGCAAAACACACGACACAATTTGTTTATTTACACCTACCATCAGTAGAGAGTGAGTAATAAAATAACGTACCAATGACGACAACATACAAACTCGCAAGCACGCAGGCATGCACGCATCCACGTGCGCGACTCGCAAAACACATACAGCAACAACACACTCTCCGTACCACACACTACAAAAACAACACACAACACTCACCACACACGCCCACACACACACACACAAACACACACACACAAGGGTGAGAGGGACGGTAGAAGCAGTGTGTGCAAATGCATTCCTTTACACATAAGAGAGAAAGAGATTGAGAGAGAGAGAGAGAGAGAGAGAGAGAGAGAGAGAGAGAGAGAGAGGGAGAGGAGAGAGAGGAGGGAGGAGGGGGCTCAGTGACTAACATGAAAGAAAAGATAACTGAAATAGAACCTTGGACAAAAAACGAAAACGAGAAAAAGACAGAAAGACAGATATAGGACATCAAAAGGAAAAGAAGAGCATTAACAATCATATCACCTGATGCGGCAGAAACCTGCCTTTTCTATCAAACCCCACTGCTTTTCTTTAAATGGGTAAATAACCATGCATTGCAACCTACTCTCAAATAGGAGAAAATAAAGGAGATGCATCAGCATTTAAACACACCGTCCTCTCTCTCTCTCTCTCTCTCTCTCTCTCTCTCTTCTCTCTCTCACGCCACACACTACACACACGCACGCACGCACGCACACACACACACCACACACAACACACACACAACGCAAACGCACACACACACGCGCACACGCACAAAACAACATACACACACACAAATCAACAACGAGCGCATACATAGTCTAGAAAAAAAATCGGTGCAATTTGTATGAATAGACAGAGACAAAGAAAAAAAAAAAAGAAACAAACATTAGAAACAAACAAACAAAAAACCCTATAGCTTACATCAGTGCTATTCCCTATCATAACGATTATATTATAGGCACAAACACACTGCTCACTTTCTACTTCTTATCATTATTCCCAAAACTGTTGTTTATACTATACAGTTCGGACTTTGCTTTCAGTTCTCTCTCTCTCTCTCTCACTCTCTCTCTCTCTCATATACAGTCACACACATACACACACGCGCGCGCGCACACGCACGCACACACGAACGTACAACGCACCCTCCCCCAAAAAACCCAACCCAACCCACACACACACACACACACACACACACACACACACAACAACACAACACGCACCACGCTCATCAACTTCGATTGGATTCTTCATCAGGAACAGACCATTCTCCTGTTCATTCACTCACTCACTCTCTCACTCTATCGTGTGTGTGATCAATACAGGGACATACAAGAACTAAGCCACTTGCATTGGAAGAACAAGGTACAGTAGGAGGATGTGTCACATACAGCGGCTGACCACCTCAATAATTCACACCTTCCTCTCCTCTCCTTTCCTGATTTCTGTCTTCACTGTCCTGTCTCCCCGTGTCTCTCTCTGTTTCTCTCTCACCTTCCTTTCCTGATTTCTCTCTGTCTGCCTCTATCAGTCTGTCTGCCTCTCTCTCTCTCTCTCTATCATATAGTGTGTGCGAGTGTGCGAGTGTGTTTATATATTTTTGCATAGTTTTTCAAGTTCCATTGATAATAGAGGCGTGCGTGTGTGTGTGTGTGTGTGTGTGTGTGTGTGTGTGTGTGTGTGTGTGCGTGCGTGCGTGCGTGCGTGCGTGCGTGCGTGCGTGCGTGCGTGCGTGCGTGCGTACTTGCGTGCGTACGTGCATGTGTATATATGTGTGTGTATGCCTTTTGCTCAATTTCGTTTGATTTGGTTGATATTTTGTCATAGGGAAATCTTGCAAAGAAGGGATGGGTGGGCGGGTAAGGCAGAGATTCGGTGAGGGAAAGTGGGGAACATAGAAGAGTTTGAGTGTGTTTGGATTTTTCTTATCTTCAATAGCTCTTGTTATACATGTATTGACTAGTTTTTTGTTTTTTTTATTGGTAGTGTGCTTATTTTGCTATTGGTTGTCCTCTATTAATATTTTGGTGGGAAAATGGGAAGGAGGAAGAGGAGGGGGGGGGGGGGGGGGGTGAATAGATCATAGTATAAAAAAAACCCAACATTTTGTGATTATTCATTTCCCTACTCTATAGTGCTTTTGTATACTCTCTGTCCATCTTGGTCTTGTCTGTCTGTTTCTCTCCCTCTCCCTCTCCCTCTCTCTCTCTCTCTCTCTCTCTGTGTTTCTGTCTGTCTGTCTGTCTGTCTGTGTGTCTGCCTGTCTCTCCCCCTCTGACCCCACCTACTATTTTTTTGCCTCTCTGATTTTCACCTAATTGTTATTTGTAGTTTTCATTATTATGCTCATTTTGTCTATTCATTTAAATGTATTTGAAAGTGTTGATCATTATGTATTGGAAAGTATTGATCATTATTGTTTGCATATGCTGCATACTTGAGTTTTTGTGCATGTGCATGTGCATGTGCGTGTGTGTGTGTGTGTGTGTGTGTGTGTGTGTGTGTGTGTGTGTATGTGTGTGTGTGTGTGTGTGTGTGTGAGTGTGTGTGTGTGTGTGTGTGTGTGTGTGTGTGTGTGTGTGTGCGTATGTGTGTGTGTGTGTGTGTGTGTGTGTGTGTGTGTGTGGTTTTTCCTTTCATTTCCTTTTTTCCGATTTTGGTCTTTTTGTTTTTGTTTTGTTTTTTTTGTTTGTTTGTTTGTTTGTTTTTTTTGTGAGAGCATGGTGTAAAGAAGCTTTGTGCTTATCCATTTACTCTCAATAAACATTTCGAGTTCGAGTTCGAGTTCAGTCTGTCTGTCTGAGTCTGTCTGTCTCTCTCCCTTCATTTCCTGCTCTCTCTCTCTCTCTCTCTCTCTCTCTCTCTCTCTCTCTCTCTCTCTCTCTCTCTCTCTCTCTTTTCTCTCTCTCCCTCCCCCTCCTCTCTGTCTCTCGCTCTTTTCTTTCAAGACAATAATTCACTCCTTTCTTGATTTCTGTTTTCGATGTCCTACGCTTCTCCCCTCTCTCTCTCTCTCTCTCTCTCTCTCTCTCTCTCTCTCTCTCTCTCTCTCTCTCTCTCTCTCTCTCTCTCCATCCCTCCTCTGTTTCAATGTTTGCCTGCCTGCCTGCTTGCCCCCCCCCCCCCCCCCATCTCTCTCTCTCTCTGTTGTCAATAATTCACGATAAAGATTCACTACTCCCCCTGGTTTCTATTTTCACTGTCCTACGCTTCCTTCTCTTTCTACCTGTCTCTATCTGTCTGTCTGGCCTTCTCTTTCTACCTGTCTATCTGTCTATCTGTCTGTCTGTCTTATCTCCCATGTTACTGATTCAATCCTTCCCCGATTTCTGTATTCATTGTCTTACGCTTCCTTCTCTTTCTACTGTCTCTGTCTGTCTGGCCTTCTCTTTCTACCTGTCCGTCTGTCTGTCTGTCTGTCTGTCTCTTATCTCCCATGTTACTGATTCACTCCTTCCCTGATTTCTGTATTCACTGTCCTACGCTTCCTTCTGTTTCTTTCTGTTTGTCCGTCTGTCCGTCTTATCTTTTAGATCAACAGCTCAGCTCCAGACCTCAGCACAGAGAAAGAGAGAGAGAGAGAGAGAGATGAGAGAGAGGAGAGGAGAGAGAGAGAGAGAGAGAGAGAGAGAGAGAGACAGACAGACAGACAGACAGACAGAGACAGAGATAGAGAGAGAGAGAGGGGGGGGGGGGGGACAGGCAGAGACAGAAACAGAGAGACATACAGACAGACAGACAGGGAGCTAAGAAGATACAAGACAGGTAGTGTGGGTTGGCATCTCTGCAAACATTGCAAAGTAAAGAGAAAAAAAAGATCCTCCCCCCCCAAAAAAAAAAAAAAAAAAAAAAAGAACCCAACAACAACAAAACAAAACATCCTTTCCTCCACTTCTGAAAATCGATAAACCCATAACAAAAATCTTCCGCTGCAAGAAAAGAAAAGAAAAAACATAAAGAATGGGAACAAAAAAAAAAAAAGAAAAAAAAGATCAGGCGTCAAAAAAGTGACCGTCCGCATCACTACTTCAATCTGTCTTTCTTGGAAGGAAGAGCCTTTATTCCTTTCTTCCCTCTGTCTTTCCACACTATACCATCAGCGTGGGGATACCGGGGACCTGTCAGTAAAAATACCATCCCCACCCTCTGGAAATTCTATGCTAGGAATCCCCTCTTTTCTATCCCTCTCTTTGTTTCTGCCTTGTTTTATTTCTTCCTGTCACCTCCTTCTCATCTATTTTCTGCCTTCTTGGTCCATTCTCCTGCCCCCCCTCCCCCCCCCCCCCCCCCCAGGAAGACTTAAAACGATAATTCTCTCCCATGCAGAAGTAGGACACGCTGGGCCTGACTTGTCAGGCGCTTAACGGCAGCACAACGCATTTTTCGCTCATATGACCACAACAGTAGTCGCTGTCTGAATGTTGACGAGGCAGAAGTTGACACAGACCAGTATGACAGGTGAACGCCTACTGTGGTCATGGGGGGGGGGCGTCCTTAGTGAGTCTTTTTCTTCTCTCCTTCACTTTACAGATGTGTCTGGGAAAAAATAATGGCATGTCCTTTCCAGCTCCTCTCGTGGGCCGTACAGCTTGGTCTGTAGGGTTATCTCCGTCAGCCACACTTTCTTCCTCAGGTCGCTGAATGGTGTACAACCCTGAAGGATGTGCTCACCTGTTTGGTTCTCTTTACCACAGAAGTGGAGGGAGTAAAGGAGATAATGCTCTGTAGTGGGACGGACAAGGTGATCTACTATACACTAGGTATTTACCACGACCAAAATTAGATTGCTGAATTCCCGAAGTCGGAATGCGGCTACCTTAATTGTGAGCAAGAAAACCCCTAGGTCGCATACACAAACATCTCACCATTGGTGAATCTCTAAACTGAAGGTGAGGAATGACAGCGAAACAAAGGCTGGATGGAAGATTATGAAAAGATTTTGATACAGTGTCTGTGTGTGTGCTCATAAATGTGAACACTTACATGCATGTGCACGCACGAGCACACACACATACACACACAGACACACACTCACACAACACACACACACACACACACACACACACACACACCACACACACACACACACACACACACACACACACCGCACGTGCCCATCAACTTCGATTCCTCATCCGGGACAGAAAATTCCCTTCCACTGTCTGTGAAATCGATACACTCATAGCAAAAAGCCAGGTCCGCTGAAGAGAGAGAGAGAGAGAGAGAGAGAGAGAGAGAGAGAGAGAGAGAGAGAGAGAGAGAGAGAGAGAGGAGAGAGAGAGAGAGAGAGGAGAGAGACAGAGCAGACAGACAGAGACACAGAGAGAGAGAGGAGAGAGAGAGCACAGAGAGAAGAGAGAGAGAGAGAGAGAGAGAGAGAGAGAGAGAGGAGAGAGAGGAGAGAAGACAGACAGACAGACAGACAGACAGAGACACCACAGAGAGAGAAGAGAGAGAGAGAGAGAGAGAGAGACGAGAGAGAGTGAGAGAGAGAGAGAGAGAAGAGAGAGAGAGAGAGAGGAGAGAGAGAGGCAGGGGGAGGAGAGGGGGAAGAGAGAGAGAGAGAGAGAGGAGGAGAGAAGACAGACAGACAGAGAAGAGAGAAGAGACAGAGAGAGAGGACAAGAGAGACAGAGAGGACAGGACAGAGAGAGAAGAGAGAGAGAGAGAGAGAGAGAGAGAGAGAGAGAGAGAGAGAGAGAGAGGAAGAGAGAGACGAGACAGAGACGGAGAAGAGAGAGCAGACGGACAGAGACAAGAGAGAGGACAGTAGAGAGAGAGAGAGAGAGAGAGAGAGAGAGAGGAGAGAGAGAGAGAGAGAGAGAGAGAGAGGAGAGAGGAGAGAGAGAGAGAGGAGAGAGAGAGAGAGAGAGAGAGGAAGAATGCCAGTCCAAGTGGCCAACCACGTCAATAACTCGCCCCAGAAATTCATCTCTCCCTTCCCGATTTATAACCGGACTAGGCTACCCCCACTCTTGCTCTTCCTGTCTGTGCAGCTCCCCCCTCCCTCCTGCCTCTTTCTCCCCTTCATACCATCTTTCCCCCATCAGAAAAATCTGGACTTCTGGCTGGCACATACATTCGCGTTGATGGCATTGGATGTTACAAGACAAGTCAAGATGCAGCCAAACAAAATAAAATCAAAAGTGGTTCGTTCATCACACTTGGGAATAATCGTTATGATGTCACTGATTTAATTAATCACTGTGCGGTATAGTTGTATCATATTGTATTGCACTGTTTTGTCGAGTCCAATTGATCTTTATTGGGGTAAAGGAGTAAGCCTATAAGCCCCCCCCCCCCCCCCCCTTCTCTCTCTCCCTCTCTTTTATAGCCACCCTTCTTATTCCACACACCAAGATAAGTTTCCCATGTAATGTACGTGTATGACAGGGTGTTCAGCAGCGCAGCTACAGCTAGGGCCTAGCCGCAAGCCATTATCAGTCCACTTCAGTTTACCCTTTCAGTCACTGAGTCAGTCAGGCACTGTCTGTCTGGTTCTGGCTAGGCTATGTATACTGTATACCAGTTGCAACGCCCAGTAATTGTATTGATGCGTGTGTGTGTGTGTGTGTGTGTGTGTGTGTGTGTGTGTGTGTGTGTGTGTGTGTGTGTGTGTGTGTGTGTGTACGTGGTATGTGTGAATAATTTTTGTGTGTGTGCACGTGTGTGTATATGGAAGGGAAGGAAAGAGAAGAGAAAAGGAGAGAGAGAGAGAGAGGAGAGAGAGAGAGAGAGAGAGAGAGGGAGAGAGAGAGACAGACAGACAGACAGACAGACAAGCAGACAAGCAGACAGACAAACAGAGTGAGCGTGCGCATGTGTGTAATGCGTGTGTGTATCTGCGTGTCTGTCTGTGTGACGTACGTGCGCGTGTGCAAAATGCATGTACGCAAGCATACGCGTTTGATGATAATGAGCACACACGTGTACACACGAGTATACTGTCTATATATTTACACACGCGCTGTGTGGCTGCGAGCAAGACAGTACGCTCAGTGACCACGATATCACAATAATCAATGCATGCAAGCGAAAGCAAACAAGAGATGATATATATATATACATAACGAAAACTGAGAGAACCGGTCTACAATAGCTTGCCTTGTCTTCCACCTCAGTACAGCAGTGCTATGCTATAGGCGTTGCAGTCTTCTCCCTGTGCTGCACTTGCAGAAAACGATACAGAAGGGAGGGGGATAGATGAATGCATGTATGTATGTATGTATGTAATCAGGGTAGCGTTGTTGTTGTATCGGTGTTATCTCTAGAGCTCCGTTTGCCTGCATGCACGACGTAGCAGTGTAGCGATCGCTGATAGTAGGAGAGGATGACAACAGTGTAATGTGAAGACGCTTTGCGCGCGCATACATACACACCCACACCCACACACTACACACCCACCCACCCACCACACACAGACAGACACACACTCCACACATGCACGCACACAAAATACACACACATACACACAAAATACACACACATACATACACAGAGACTACACATACAGCCAGGCAAGACAGACATAGAGACAGACACACCGTCATAGACAGGCAGTCACAGACAGGCAGACAGATCTAGACAGACAGACTGCCACAGAGAGATAGACAGACTGCCAAAGATAAACAGACAGATCGACTGACAGATAAATGAGGGGATAGACAAGGCAAACGGTGCAGATGATATAGACGGGGAGAGAGAGAGAGAGAGAGAGAGAGAGAGAGAGAGAGAGAGAGGAGAGAGGAAGAGAGAGAGAGAGAGAGAGGAGAGAGAGGAGGAGAGAGGGAGAGAGAGAGAGAGAGAGAGGAGAGAGAGAGCGAGCTAGAGACTGACAGACAGACGGACGGACGGACGGACGGAGACACAGCGATACACACAGAGGCACAGAGCGACAGAGATACACAGACAGAGAATTCAAGGTGGAGTATAAGAGTCATAAAACATAAAAGGGATGACTACTTCAATGCTACAACTACTTCAGCTGCTGCTGCTGCTACTGCTAATACAACAACAACTACTACTACTACAAACTACTACTACTACTACTATACTATTACTACTACTACTACTACTACTACTACTACTACTACTACTACTACTACTACTACTGTGGCTGATGTCACTTTTACTATTCCTACTACTACTGCTGCTACTACTTTTTTTTTTTTTTTTTTTTTTTTTTTTTTTTAATGTTTTTATTCAATCCAACATAATATGTATACTATAAGCTAATAAGGAAAAAATTTTGTATCATCATGGAATGATTTTTTCAACCAAAAATAGAAAAAAAAATAAATGCATATACTTTGTTTCAATCAATAAAAGAAAAAAAGAAGAAGAGAAAAAAAAAAAAAAAAAAAAAAAAAAAAAAAGAAAAAAAAAAGCTTTTTCTACTCGTTGACATAAAAAAAATGAAAATGCTTTTCTATGACACACACGCGAATGTGCATGATGCTAAAGCATGAGATCAAGCTCACGTTACGTTAACATGTGAATGTCACAGGATCTGAAATATATATTCATGCTTATTCACAGACACACACTGAAAACACACACACACACACACACACACACACACACCACACACACACACACACACACACACACGCACGCACGCACGCACGCACGCACGCAGCACGCACGCACGCACGCACGCACGCACGACGCACGCACACCACACACACACACACAACACACACACACACACCCCACACGCACGCACACACACCCACCCACGCCCCCCCCCCCCCCCCCCCCCACCCCCCACACACACACACACCCTAAACCGACGCATACGCACAGCCATCAGCAGCTTATTGAGCATCACCTGTAAACATTGTTGACATCATCCTCACTTAACAATCGTTATAACATATTTAAACACGAGTTTTCATCACCCTTCTAAACAAGAGTTGCAAAAACTAATGTTTCTACAGACAAGACTGCAAGCTAATGCAATATAAAACATCTGCTCTTTTTGTAGTGTATAACATGAGTTTATAAATACAAACACAAGGGAATAGGCACATGTAACAGTGATCGTGCAATTGCAAAATACAGCTGACAAACAACTCCATGTCTGTTAAAAAAATAATAATGAAACTCCCAAGTCTGTTGTCCCTTTCAAAGGCAGCAGTCACTTTGTCTTCAAAATTGTTAATGCTATTTTTAAGTGAGGAAAAAAAAACAAGCAAGCAAAAGCAGTGCCTGGCAAAAAAACCCCAAAAAAACCATCAACACAAAAACCCCATGGTATAGCAAGTTTTGATGAAACTCCCACCAATTTTCTTTTCACTGATTTAGTAATCAGTATAGGGGAAAACCAACTTTTGAAAATTTAAAGTAGTTCATTCTAATTGATAGTGTACTTTTTCCATCTTGTATCTGTGATTTAGTTCAATCAAGAAAACCTGAAAATTGGTTTTGTTTTTTTTATTCTTTTTCTATAATAAAAAATTATTTCCCCCGTAGAATGATCAAGTCTGTCACTCTGTCTGTCTTGTTTTCCTTGTTGCCCCAAAAATTATTAATTCACAATTAAAAGACATTGTGAAATTATCAATTTTTCTTTCAAAATATTCCCAGTTGAAACCAAAAGGATTTTTGCTACTGGCAGAAGTATAAGTGTGTTCTATTGTGTCTTTTTCCTCGTTGCAAAAACTACATTCTGTCAGGTCTGTAATGCCCATTTATAAAAATACTATTTGTAACCAATATTTATAGCATATTTTGATCTGAAAACCACTTCAATTTGTTTTTCTTTTATTCCTTTATCTTTTTTTAGGGCAGCATGCCATAAAATCGCAGTGCGGATTTTTTTCCCCCAGTGCCAAAGGGTTTAATGTCCAGTATTCTTTTCCTCTAACAAAATAGAATAATAAGCCTTGGAACCCCTTGGGGCACTAGTTATGAGCTGTACAGCTCTTGTTGGCGAATCACTAAGATTGTCTTCAAGGACAATGTTTCTCAGTCTTTTGTAGCATTGACTGATTGAAACAAACCAAAGATTCCAGGAAAATTAATTTTGTTTCCCCGTTTTGTATACAAAAGACTGGGATTAAGAACTCCCCTTTTCTTCATTACTAATGCTTACTAGAAATACACCGTTGTCTCCCCCATTTCCTAAAAAGAAATTTTGTGGGCAATCTTGAATTTTCATTGAAATAATGGTTCAGTAACAATTCACAGCTTTTATTTAGTTGTACTTGAGAACAAAATCTTGAGTATGCAGTAAAAAACATTCCCCAAAATGATTAAATTTAATCTCTCAAAAATATTTTGGGGCCCGGAATGCAGCAATTTATTTTGGGCATAAGATTTTAAAATTTTTACCCCATTTTGGAGACTGAGACAATTTTTTAATCCAAGTAAGTTTTGCGCATGGTTTAAATTTGAATATAGGAATACTTATACCTCCTTGTTCAATGTTATGTGATGAATATTTCTTTTTTTTTATCCGGCTTTTTTGCCCCAAATAAACTCATAGCACATTTTTTGAAGTTCTATAATTGGTTTTTTGGTGGTTTGGAATAATAACCTAGAAAAATTTGTTTAGAAGGTTAATGATTTTAGCACTGCTACCACCTAAAAGGGGTTTCGTTCTTTGCAACCAGATCTTAAAACTTTTTAATTTCTTGAAATTGTTTAGCTATATTTATTTCGGGTATCATTGAAGGTACCTCACAACCAGGGGCCCAGCTTTTAAATTGCAGGATTCCATTTCCCTCTTTAAATATTTAGGTTTTAACATTTGATTTCTTGCTTCCTAGATACTTAAAAAAGTTTTATCATTTTACTTTTAGCCCTGAAATATTTCAAATTGTTTTAAGTTTTTAAAAAACTTGTTCAATGATCGTGATCTCCTTTCAGTGTAAAGGAGTATCCAGCAAACGGTAATTTTAAATTCAGTATTAATATTTCAATTCCCTTAATGTTGTCATTTTCTCTTATTTTTTGCATGCCAGACTTCTGCACATAAAACAAACAAATAAGGAGAAATGGGGTCTCCTTGTCTACAGCCCCTCTATTTGATACTTCCCAGATAGTTTTCCCTTCACTAAGACAAATGCTTTTATATTTGGTAAAATGCAGATATCCATTTCCCCACTGTTTCTCCAAAACCCACGTTCTTAGACTCTGTCATGTAAGACCACCCGCGAATCAAATGCTTTCTCAAAATTATTGATACAAGCAGACGGACTATTTTATCTTTAAGTACTTATTATATGTAAATAATTCTTATGTTATCTCCTATGTTCTACCTTGTATAAACCGTTTTCTTATTTATTAGTTTGGGTGTACTGATTTAATTTGTTTGCCACAATGCTGATTATTTTAAGACTGTATTCAAAAGCGTTATTGGTCTCCCGTTTTGAGATCTCTTTGGTTTCCTTGTTTTGGCAAGAAATTTTCAACACCTTCTTTCTGAGTTATTGACATTTCACCTTTAAGAAAGGCCTTCATTTAAGGAACGAGTGAAAGGGGCTATCTGTCTCAAAAGAATTTTAGAAAATTAACTGTGTTTTCCCTCCGTTGGGCTTTATCATTTTTAAAATTTTTTTTTAAAGCTATAGATTTTCCTTATGTTATTTGTCCTTCTATGTTATTTGATTCTTGCTGGGTTATCTAGGTAGGGCTTCCAAGTGTTCTAAGTTTATTCATTGCCTCTTTTTTGTAACAGTGCTTGGTAGAATTTTTTCGTCTCTTGCAATATATCTTCTGTCTGTATAATACTTTACCCATCTCAGTTATCAGTTTGCCATCGTTTGCTAACAAAGTGTCTTTTTTAGGGAACAGAAATACTTTATTTATTTTTTTCCCTTGTCGACCCACCTAGATTGGGACGAAGAATGATTCCATCCATCTTCTTTTTCTAATTTCACCACATTTCTCTTTCTTTTCTTTCAGAAGTTTAACATCCTCGTCTTTAAGGTTTTGTTGTTTTTTTTGATCCTTAATGTCTTTTCTAATCCTTTTTTTTTCTCTCATTTTCTTCTTTTTATCTATTCCATAAATACAGTTTGTGCTCTGATTCCATCAGAAGAACATCCAAGAAAAGCTGATCTGAAATTTAAATTGTATTTCGTCATTTGGATGCATCGAACTCTCCTATCGTATGGCAACAGAATACTGCTCTTTGATCTTCGTTATAGTCTTAAGAATTGTTTCAACATATGATTTATCTTTGAGAAGGGAGGAGTTAAATTTCCACAGACTTTTTTATCTTTCAGTGGGTTTAAATTCTAAAGTTATACTTACTTGCGAATGGTCACTTCTATAGCCATAATGGATTATCTGTATCTTTAACGAAAGTAAGGATTGAATCTGACACCAGAAAAAAATCTAGTCTGCTTTGCTGGAGAGGACTTGATCTTCTCCAAGTATATCTTGCTACTTCTGGATTAAATTCCCGCCAAACATCTACCAGCTCTAGTTCTGTTATCATCTCTAGAACTTTTTCCTGTGCCTTTGGATTGTTTGTATGTTTATAGTTAAATAGTCTACAGTTGGGTTAAGAACTAGATTCCAGTCTCCTGCAATAATGATGTTTGGTGTTTTAAGGTCTTGTAGTATCTTTAGCATATCTGTGAAAAATGATGGTTCATCTCTATTAGGTCCGTAGATATTCACTAGAATTATATCTTTTCCCATTGTGTTTAATGTTAATACGATGTAATTTCCTTTAGGGTCTTTTATTACCTTGTTGATAGTAAATTCAAAATTGTTGTTAAAAAGTATAGCCACTCCTCTAGATCTTGAGTTATTAGAGGCACACACACATTCATAACCCCATTCACTCCTGATCTGTCGTTCCAATCTGTGTGTGAAATGGGTGTCTTGTAAAAAATATATACAGGTTTTTTTCTGACGCAAAAATTGAAAAACGTCTCTTCTTTTCTTGTAATTACCAAGACCCTGGCAATTAAGTGATAAAATTGTTATGCTATTCATTTCTGGTGCTTTCTACGTTAAATGCATAGTAAGTGTTTCCCTGTGTTTTATCTTTACCATCAAACCAATCCACTACATTCAATAACCTGTCCGGAAAGGGGATGCAAATGCCGAATGGCCACAAGTAAAGATAATTTAGGCAGCTTCCAAACTCACACATCCTTTCGATCTATGAAACAACAACAATAAGAAGAAATAGAAAAAAATTAACACAGAAAACAACACCAAAAACGCAGACAACCTAATGATCACACACAAAATAATGGTAACAGAAGAACGCCGTACGTAGATATCTCTTTCCTCCGACTGCTGTTTGCACAAAAATTGGAGCAGTGGTGTGTTAGGTACTCCAAACCATCAAAAAACATCCTAACAGCGGCTATGAAATCCTAGCTGTGTTTCTATTTAAAATACACACAGAATTTTATCTATGAAACACTGGGGATCATTTCCCCCACCCCCTCCACCAGTCCATCAGTCCTGTTCCCCACCGAAAGAGAGAGAGAGACAGAGAGAAAAGGGGGGGGGGGGAGAGGGAGAGAAAGAGAGGGAGGAGAGAGGGGGGGTGGGAGCGAGGGAAAGAGAGGGGGAGAAAGGGATAGACAGACAGACAGACAGACAGACAGACAGAGAGAGAGAGAGAGAGAGAGAGCAGAGAGAGAGAGAGAGAGAGAGAGAGAGAGAGATGAGAGAGAGAGAGAGAGAGAGAGACAGACAGACAGAGAGAGAGAGACAGAGAGAGAGAATATATTTTCAAAACTGGAGGCACCTTCTCAAAGACTAGGTCATCTCAGTTCACATCAACCTGCATCAGTAACCAGTTCAAGTTTAAAGCTGTCAATCCACTTATAAACACAGCCCTATAAGCCCGTGAAAAATTTGGAAGTATTGCAACAACAACAATAAACAAACAAAAACAAAAAAAGTATTTTTTCCGGAATATGACACATGTTCACAGACCCCTCCCCCCGCTCCGCACAGGCGTGTATCTCTCCTGTACATGAACATCCCTTCCGACGCAGGAGGTGGGGGGGGGGGGGGGCAAAGAGAAGGAGAAGAGGAACAAGCGACCACAATCTCAGCAAACCCCACCCCTCCCCCCCCCCCCCCCCCACCATCCAGCGCCAGCAGTCCAAAGACACAACCCCCGCCTCCACTCCCCCCCAGCCAAACATTCCAGCCGACTGCACATGTACATTACAAACATCCCCAACAACAACTCCTCCTCCCAGAGCCGCTTGTCTTGTAGCCGCCGATGCTCCACATCACTGTGACAGAATGCACTGCCAAGAATTTCACTTCAAAACACTGACAATAACCATGCACAAATTCAGTGTTAGTCACCTCAGGTGAAAAGTTAAACTGTTGATAACTAGAGGGGCGAGATCCTCTTTTAAGCACAGAAAGTAGGAAGTGAGAACGGACGGGGGCCGACAGAAGTCGGGAGGGGGAGAACGGGAAGGGGTCGGAAAGATGGGGGAGAAAGGGGGAGGGAGCGAAATTGCGCACTGACATACATCCACTCAAACATGTGCACACGGGTGTTTTTTGAGTTTTGTTTCTGCTTTTTTTCTCTTCGTTTTGTCCCCGTCCCTCCCCTCCACTGCGCGCCCCACCCCGCGCTCGCGCACACGCGTGCCTCCCTCCACACATGCTTGCCCCCCCCCCCCCCCCCCCAACACACACACACAACCATGGGGAGAGAGAGAGAGAGAGAGAGAGAAGAGAGAGAGAGAGAGAGAGAGAGAGAGAGAGAGAGAGAGAGAGAGAGAGAGAGGTGGTACCTATGGGGACAGGGACGCAGAGAAAAGAAATGGGCAGTAGCAGGGGCCGGGAGGGGAGGAGGAAACAGACAATGCACAGCAGCGTCACAAAAACATAATGCAAAGAAGAAAAAACCGGGAGAAAAAGAAAAAAGATTAGTTCAGCTCAGCACAAATGCCCAGTTTCAGGCCATGGCTCTGGTCAGCACCTCATCCACATTCATTGTCATGTCGACTTTGAGGGTCTTCCCGTTTTTTATTTTAACTAGAATTTTTCCATTCGATGACCAGGCTGCCAAGGTGGCCGAGTGCTCCGATGCTTTCTTCAGCAGCCGGTAGTTGGTTGCGGTCAGGTCCTCGCCGACTGACACCCCGGACTGCTTCAGCTTGCGGCGGTCCGTGAGCACTCTGCCCCTCAGCCTGCGGGAGAACAGGCGTGCCAGGATGGGGCGCGGACGGGCACCACCCGGCCTCCCAACACGGTGCGCCATTTCAATGTCCTCACAGGACACCCGCACCCCCACCTTGTTGGTGAAGAGTTCTGCACATTTCTTCACACAGTCCTCTGCTGTCTCCGTTCCGCCCTGCACCTCCTGCACTCCATATACTCGAAGATTAAACTGACGGCCATGCTGTTCCTGGTCATTGAGCGCACACTTCAGGTTGTTCTCCTCCTTCCTGCATTGCTCGACCTGACACCGCAGGTTTTCATTCTCCCCCCTCAGTCTCCCCACCTCTCCAAGTAAATTATCTTTCTTATTATTTAGTTCATGAACCTCCCCCTCCAGTATCTCTATTCTGTTTTCTAGT
>CM060323.1:23629279-23649151 GCA_030674155.1 Stramonita haemastoma | reverse complement strand
GAAAAGGAGAAAGGGAGATAAAGAGGAGGGCGGAGAGGGGAAAACGGGGGGGATGAGAGAAAAGGGGAAGAGGGGAAAGAAAAAAAGGGGAGCGTGCGCATGTATGTGCTTTTTGTGTGTGTATCGGGGTTGTGTTTGCCCTAGGGGGGGAATTTTACGTGTTGTGTGAAAATGCTGCACGAAAGGGCCATACGCTTTTTTTTAAATGATAATGAGCACACACGTGAAACA
This sequence comes from Stramonita haemastoma, assembly GCA_030674155.1. NCBI lineage: Eukaryota > Metazoa > Mollusca > Gastropoda > Neogastropoda > Muricidae > Stramonita > Stramonita haemastoma. The sequence continues at coordinate 23,648,920 of CM060323.1, read as the reverse complement.
CACGAGGGGTTTTCGGGTCTATATTTTTAAACCCCGGGCGTTGTGTGGCTGGGGGAGCAAGACATTTGCTCAGTGCCCAACGATATCAAAAATTTTAATCAATGATGCAAGTGAAAGCAAACAAGAGATGATATTTTTTTTCATAACAAAAAACTGGGGGGAACGGGTTAAAAATAGCTTCCCTTTTGTCTTCCCCCCTCAGTACACCCGGGTGCAAAGGCTTTTGGGGGTTGCGTTTCCCCCTTTTGCTCCCACTTGCAGAACGAAACAGGGGGGAGGGGGATATAGATGAATGAAAGTATGAAAGTATGTATGTAACCCGGGGTTTGGCGTTGTTGTTTGTTCGGTGTTATCTCTAGAGTCCCTTTTCTGCCAAAGCCACGGACCGGGGAGCAGTTTTTAGCGATCGCTGAAAAGTAGGAGAGGATGACAACAAATGTAATGTGAAGACGCTTTGCCGCGCGCTTTCTACACCCCCCACACCCAACCCCCACTACACAACCCCCCCAACACCACAAACATAAAAACACACAGAACAGACACACCTCCACACCTGCCCCGCACCAAAATTCACAACATACAAAATAAAAAAAAACACATACATACACAGAGACATTCACATACAGCCAGGCAGACGAAATTGAGACAAGGGCCACACCCTCATAGACAGGCAGGGCACAGACAGGCAGACAGAAACTAGCAGATAGAAAAGACGCCAAAGGAGATAGCAGACTGCCAAAGATAAGCAGAAAAGAACGACTGGGCAGAGAAATGAGGGGGGTTTGAAAAGGCAAAACGGTTTCAGGGTGATATAGACGGACCAAAAAAGATGGGGGGAGGGGGAGAAAAGAGAGAGAGAGAGGGAGGGGGGGTTAGGGAAGCAAAAGACGAAAGGAAAACGGGGGAGAGGGGGGAGGGGGGAAGAGAGAGGGGGGAGGGGATGGGGTGAAGGGGAGAGGGGAGAGAGAGTTACTTTTAAAAAAGACGGGGGGGGGGGACGGGGAACCCGGGGGCCCGGGGACACAAACGATACACACGGGCACAGGAGACGGGGTTTCAAAAGACAGAAAAATTCGGTGGAGTATAAGAGTCATTTAAAAAATAAAAAAAGGGTTTATTACTTTTAATTGCTACAACTACTTAAACTGCTGCTTTCTTTATTTCTGCTAAAACTACAACAACAAAAAAATACTACTACAAAAAAAAATATACTATACTTTCATTCTAAAACTTTTCTTTTTTGGGGGGTGATGTCAACCCTTTTTATTCCTATACTATGCTGCTACTACTTAATACTACTCCTGTTGCTGCTGTTTTCCCAACTACTACTATCTATACAATTACAAAAAGGATTACAGGTTTTTTTAAAATCGATTACCATTACTAATAGCAATTTGTAGCACCCCTTTCCCAAACTGTTCCCAAATTTCCTCCCCCCCCCTCTCCCCTTACCCCCTCTTTTCTTTCCTTAACTCCCTTTCGCCCACCCACCCCCCAAATTTCTCCCCTTTTCCCCCCCTACTCCCCAAATATTTTTGGTGCCCCCCCCCCAAAAAAAAACAAAAACAAAACAACAAACCAAACAAGCAAAAAAAAAAAAACCCCCAAACACCCCGAAAACTGGGTCGATAAAAAATTGGGGGAAAAAAAAATTTTTTATTTTGGTTTTTTTCGGGATCCGATTCCTGAAGTTCGAGGCGTGTTGAAAAAAAAACAGCAAAGTGAATTCGCTTTCCGTAAGTTAATTCTTCCTTAATGTTTGATCTCCCCCCCCCTTCAGAATCTAAAAATAAACTGCCACGGAATGTGGGAATTCGGTTACCCCAAAACACACACACACACCCCACAACACACCACACCACCCCACCCCACACACACACACAACACACACCAACACACACCAAAACACAAACCACACCACCACCACCCCCCAAAAATATCGGTTTTTCCCTTTTTCCCCCCCCAAGGGGTGAAAACCACTTCAAAAAGGTAAAAAAAATATCCTTTTTAAAAAAAAAAAATTTAAAAGAAAAAGAAAATATGAAAAAAAAAAACCAAAGCAATTTTTAAAAAAAAAAAAGAGCTACTCTTCTGCGTCATTGTTTTCGTCATTTTTTCCCCCAAACGAACTTTTGGCGAAAGCACCCCCTTTTCCAAAAACAAAAAAAGAAAACTTACCCCACACACAAACACCGGGGAAAAGCGCGCCCCAAAAACACACACACAACACACACAACACCCCCGTGCGCGCGCTCACGACCCCACACAGACACACACGAAAAACACGCCCCAAAACATACCCCACGCCACACATTACCCCAAAAAACCCCCGACGCACAAACACCAAAACTAAAAATATCATTTTGGAAACTAGAGTATTTCCGGAAAAGCTTTATCACCTTTTTAAATAAACAAACAAATTTTTCAAGAGCAGTTTCCCGGGTTTTTTGGTTAAATGTCTCTCTCTCTCTCTCTCCCCTCTCTTCTTCTCTCTCTCTCTCTCTCTCTCCCATACAACACAAAAAACCCCACATATGAAACACACGCACGCACACAAAATACCACAAACACGTAAGCACACACTCACCGAAAGGCCCCCACACAAAAACCATCCCGTCATAAAATTTTCCCACACACACACACACAAACCACCACAAACAAAAATAAACAAAAAAAAAAAAAAAACGATGGGTTTCTCTGGAAAGGGAAAACGCATTTTTCCCCTAAAAGGTTTTAAAAAAACCCAGGGTTTTTTTTAAACTCTCTGCCCCCCGGTTTGCAAAATCTTCTCTTCGTAAGGGGTGTGATGTTGCACATGCACCCCGCGAGTTTTGAGTGATTGAGTGATGAGTGAGTTTGTGATTTTGTTGGGGGGTATTGGTGGTGTGTTGGATTGGGTTTTGGTTGTGGGGTGTGTGTGTCGTGTGTGGTGTGGTGTGGGGGGAGAGGGGGGAAAAGAGAGAGAGAGGGGGGTTTTATGTGGTGTTTTTATGTATGTGTGTGTGTTTGGGGGTTTGGGGATTTTTATTGTGTTTTGTGTGTGTGTGTGTGTTGTGGGGAGAAAAGGGGAGACGAGAGAGAGAGGTGGGGGGGCGGGGGGAGGGGGGGAAGAGAGGAGAGGGGGAAGAGGGGAGAAATTTGGGGAAGGGGGAGAGAGAGGGGGGAGGGGGAAAAGATGAGATTTGGGTGGTGTGTGTGGGGTTTTGGGGGGTGTTTTTTTGTGTTTTCTCCATTGGGGTGTTTGTGGTTTGTGTGTGTGTGTTTGGTTGGGGTTGTTTGTGTGTGTGTGTGGTTTTGTGAGTGTAAATTAAGACCCAAGGGGGGGGAGACATAGCCCATTAAGAGATGGGTGATAAATTTCGAAAAATAGATTTATATATACTTTAAAGAGGGGGGGGGGGGGAAAGAAAAATTAGGGGGGAGGGCCCGAGAGACTGAGGGAGAGTTTAAAGAGGGGGAGGGGAGGAAAATGAGGGAAAATGGGGAGGGGAAGAGGGGGGAGGGGAAAAGGAAGAGGGGGAAGTTTGAGAGAGTGAGGGGGGGGCAAAAATTTTTTTGGGGGGGGGGTGGGGGGTTGTAAAAGGGGGGGGGGGGGGGGGTTTTTTAAAAAAAAAAAGGGGGGGGAAAGAAAAAAAGGGGGGGAAAAAAAAAAGGGGGGGGGGGGGGGGGGAAAAAGGAAGGGGTTTTGGGGGAAGGGGGGGGGAGGGAAAAAAAAAAACCCCCAAAGGGAGGGACGCCCCGGGAGAAAAAAGGGAAAGGGGGGGAGGAAGTGGGGTTTTTAAGGAGGAGGGAAAGGGTGAAAAAGGGAGGGGGGAAAAGGTGAGGGGGAAACAAACCAAGCCGGGGGGAACCTAACCAAAACAAAAACACGACCCAAAAAAATGGGCATACCGGGACGCAAAAAAAAAAAAAAATTTTTTTCCCCTTAAGTTTTTTTAAAAGGGGGGGAAAAAATTTCTAAAAACGCAAAAGTTGGGGGGGAAAAAGGGCCCCTTTTTTTTTTTGGGCATTCTCGGTTTTTAAAATTGAAATGCTTTTGTTTTGTTTTTTTGGGTTTGGTTTTTGGTGTGTGGGGTTGTGTTGGGTTGGGTTGTTGTGTTTGGTGGTGTGGGGGTTTTGGGTTGGTTTTGGGGTGTGTTGTGTTGGTTGTTGTGTTGTGTGTGTGTGTGTTTTGTGGGGGTTTGGGGGGGGGTTTTTTTGGGGTGTTGTTTTGTGTGTGTGTGGTTTTGGGGTGTGTGGGGGGGGTGGTGGGGGGGGGGGGGGGGGGGGGTGGGGGGGGGGGTTGTGGGTGTTGTTGGGTGGGGGTTTGTTGTGTGTTTTTTGTGTGTGTTTTTTTTGGGGGGGTTTTGGTTGTTTGGGTTTTTTTGGGGGGGTTTTTTTTTTTTTTTAACCCCCTTTGGGGGGGAAAAACAATCGGCTGCCTTTCGATGCAAAAACATGGGGAGGGGAGGGGGGTTTTTGGGGCCCCCCTTTTTTTTCTTCCCTCTTTCACCGGGGTTTTTTGTGGGGGCCTTTTTTTTGGGGGGGGCGCTTTTTTTTTCCCCCCCCCTTTTTTTTTCCAACATGCGGGGGGGTGGGGGTTTTGGGTTTTGCCCCCCAAAATTGTTTGTGTTTCCTCTTTTTCTCTTTTTTTCTTTTCTCTTTTTTTTCCTTTTTTTTTTTCCCCCCCCCCCTTCCCCTCTGTTATTCGATTGGAAAGATTTAATCTTAAATTTTTTGTAAAAGGGTTTTTTTTCCCCCCCCCCCCCCCTTTTTTTTAAAAAGGGTGTTGTGTGTTTTGTTGGTGGGGTGTGTGTGTGTGTGTGTGTGTGGGGGGGGGGGTGTTTTGGGTTTTACTTTGGTGGCGGTGTGTTTTTTTTTGTGTTTTTTTATTTTTTTTTAAGGGGGACATCATTTAATTTAAAACCAAACTCCCCCTCTTTCCCGAACACCCACAGACACCCAAAACTGTCTCTCTCTTCTCTCTCAAAACCCAAAACCCCCACCCCTTCCCCAAACCCCACACACAACCACCCCACACACACACAAACACAAACCCCCCTCAAACAAAAAACACACACACACAACACACACCCCACAATACCCTCAAAATTTAAAAGAATACCCCCCACACCCCAAAAACCTCCCCCCCAACCCCCCCCCCCCCCATCACACACACACCACTAAACAGAAAACCTAGAAAGAAAAAATCATCCCCCAAAAACTTCCATAGTGGGTTTTTGCTGTGCCTGGCTAGGGTGAATGGAAGCAGGGAGGGGAGAAAAAAAACAGTAGTAAAAAAAAAAAAAAAGGAAAAAAAAAAAAAAAAGGCAGGCACAGAGGACTTCAAAATCGATAGTAAAACTTCTATCTATCTGACTTGACGGTTCCAAAAGGCTGCTGTTGTTGCTGTGCATAGTCACTGGGTTTTCCCCCACCCCACGGGTAAACACTAGTTGTACGGGGGTGGGGGACACTTTACATCACTTTCGGGCATGTCGAAGGGTCCTCAAAGCCTTTTGTCTAGTGAGGGGGAAAGGGTTTGGGGGGTGGGGGTGAGGGGGTGAGGGGGGGGGTGGGGGGGGGTTTGGGGTGTGATGAGGGAAATAGGGAGGTTACCCTCAATTTTTTCCGGTCTCTTGCCTTTTCTTTCTTCAAAAAAGTTAAAAAGGAAAAATAAAAGAGGGGCCCCCAGCCCGTTTTAAAGTGTGTTTTTGTTAAAGTGGGGTGTGTCGTGTGTGTGTGTGTGTCCCGGGCCGCCCCGGGGGGTGTGTATCCCCGTCCCTTTTGCGTGGCGCCCCCCCTGTGTTTTTTTTGTGTTATTTTATATCTTTTTTAAGGGGAAAGGGGGGAGAGGGGGGGAGGGGGAGGGGGGGAGAGAGAGAGGGGAGAGAAAAGAGGAGAAGGGGCAAAGGTGAGCAAAATGAACGGGGGGAGGAGAGGGAAAGAACGAGAGGGGGGAGGAATGAAAGAGAGGGGGGTTTTGGAGGGGAAGAGAGGGGGGAGAGGGGGGTTAGGAGGAGAGAGAGAGAGAGAAAAATTTAATTTGAAAAAGAATTTGAAGAAGAAGAAAGAAGCAGTGGTAGTAGAAGACCAAAGAAGAGATGGAAGAGGAGACAGACAGACAGACAGAGCCAGAGAGAGCAGAGAGAAAGATAAAAAAAAAAAACAGACACAAAAATCGAACGAGGGAGAGAGAGACAGACAGACAGTGACAGAGACAAGGAAAAAGAAACGACACAAAGATGGAACGAGGTGGAGAGACAGACGGGCAGACACAGACAGTAAACAGCTAAAGAGAAAAAAAACACACACAAAGATGGAACGAGGGGGAGAGACAGACAGACAGACACAGCAGTAAACCAGCTAAAGAGAGAAAAAAAACACACACAAAGATGAACGAGGGGGAGAGACAGACAGACAGACAGGAGCAGAAGACAACGAAACAAATAGAAAATCAGACAGACAAGGTACAACAAGAAGAGAGACAGAGAGAGAGAGAGAGAGAGAGAGAGAGAGAGAGAGAGAGAGAGAGAAGAGAGAGAGAGAGAGAGAGGAGAGAGGACAGCAGACAGAGCAAAGAGACTGAGAGAGAGACAGAGAGAGACTGAGAGAGTGGGGTGGGATGAGAGAGAGGGGAGAGTGGGGAGAGAGAGGGGGGAGGGGGAGAGAGAGGGGGGGGAGAAGAGAAGAGAGGGAGAGAGGGAGAGAGAGAGAGAGAGAGAGGGGGGGGGGGAGGAAGAAAAAAAAAGAGACAGACAGACAGATAGACAGACACAGAACAGACAGACAGGACAGACAGGAGAGGAAATCAAATTAGCTGATGCACCACGTAAGCACTAGGAGATGCATGACATGGGGACGGATCGATACATGTATACACGGCCAGACCAGGGCACACACTAACACATTCATGTATACATGGAGACACTGGGTTGTGTCGCCGTTTTTTGGTTTTGTTTTGTTTTTTATCTATTCATTTAAGACAAATAGTCTACTTTTGCTTTGTTTTTTCATCATTATCTTCTATGTGAGTGAGCGAATGTGAGCGAGTGATGTGAGTGAGTGAGTGAGTGAGTGGTGAGTGATGAGTGATGTGATGTGAGTGAGTGAGTGAGTGTGTGTGTGTGTGTGTGTGTGTGTGTGTGTGTGTGTCTGTGCGCGCGCACACACACGCAAGCGTGCGTGCGTGCGAGTTTGTGTGAGTGGGTAGGTGAGAGAGGGAGAGAGAGAAGAGAGAGAGAGAGAGAGAGAGAGAGAGGGGAGAGAGAGAGAGAGAGAGAGAGAGGAGAGAGAGAGATGAGAGGAGGAGAGAGAGAGAGAGAGAGAGATGAAGAACGTGTTGACAGTGCCAAGAAACCAGCCCAATACTACATTTACAAATCAAAACAAAAACATTTGTTTAATTGCAACAAGCACGGTAAATGTTATTACATGTAGTAAATAGGACAGACCACACCTTGCTTTTTAAACTCTTTTTGTCAAGTAGTCAAGCACCCTGTTGTTCGCAACTCTTTTCATTTCTTCGTAGACATACACAAACCTTGAAATCTATTTTTTTAATGCATCAGCCCCCCCCCCCCCCCCAACCTTACATCCCCCTAACGAACTTCAGGTTGTTAATCTTACGGTGTGAATCTATGTAAATGTAAACCGGATAGTTGCATGGTCATTGTTGTTAGGGCTTCTATAGTATATATATATATAGTTCTGGTGCACTTTGAGCCTTGAACATCACACCTTTTCTTTCCCGACCTCTTCCTCTTCTTACTTGAAAGTAAACAGTCATCTTTTCTCTCAGCTTTTGAAAAAGCCAACAATAAATTCATACAACAATAACTATGGCCTTGGAGTCTCGTAGATAACATTTTCTGCACTGAGGGGATACTAAGAAAACAATGATCTTTCCCTTACTCACATCTCTTAAGAACTCTACCCGATTTCGTTCCATTATCTACCTTCTGCCCACCCGTGGTTGTCAATCAAGTCTCAGGGTAATCCCTACAAGAGGTTAAAATGTATCTATCTCATATCGAATCTCAAAAAAGAAACCAATCGTGCACTAAATCTCAATCCCCCAAAAAAGGGCAAAAAGAAACAAACCAGTGTTGCATTAATCAAATTTCGCACAGACTCCGAAGGACACAATACAGACTCTAACTCAATCCTCTTCATTACAAAACCTTATAATCCTTTCCACACACACTTCCACAGCTAACAATCGACTCCTGCAGTCAACCAGACACCTCTCCCACCACCCTACTCACCAGGGAAACATTATCGACAACCAGCAGAGAGAGAAAGGAACAGAAGGACCAGAGAGTGTTGATCGAACCTGTCCTGAGAGAGCTAGTTAGTGGGCGACAGTTTACCTTCCGCCTCCAGTTACCTCCGGTGAGGGGGGGAAATGTGATAGCCTACAGGGGCACTAGGCTGGCTACCCTGCAGGGTACTCATCTCCCGGGCCTGTGTAGTGTGGCCATCAATTTACAGCGCTTGTATTCTGTTTAGCCTAACCGTGTGGGGCCCACTTGGGTGTCGTTGTTGTTGGGGTGAAGAGGTGGCGGTATCAGTGTGGGATGGAAGGAGGTACGGGTGTGTGTGTGTGTAAATAAACAGGCCCTGAGGTAGGTAGGAGTGTGTGTGTGTTGTGTGTGTGTAAGTGTGTGTGTGTATGTGTGTGCGCGCGCGCGTGGTGAGTGAGTGAGTGAGTGAGTGAGTGAGGTGTGTGTGTGTGTGTGTGTGTGTGTGTGTGTGTGTTGTGTGTGTGTGTGTGTGTGTGTGTGTGTGTGTGTAAATAAACAGGCCATGAGGGAGGGTGTTGTGTGTGTGTGTGTGTGTGTGCTGCGTGCGTCGTGGTGGTGTTTGGTGGTGCTGGTGAGTGTGTGTGTGTGTGCTGTTGTGTGTGTGTGTGTGTGTTCTTTATTCTCTGGAAGCAAGGCAGTGATATTTTGATTCACGTGCACTGACCTTTCGCAATGTAAACCTCAGGGTGGAAGACGCGTCAGCACGCATGTGCACACTCGTGCACGCCTTGCGCACATGCACTAGCAGACACAGGAGAGACAGAGACAGAGGAGGAGGGAAAGAGGGAGGGAGGAAGGCGAAGAAGACAAGAGAGAGGGGAAGAGGGAGAGAGAGAGAGAGAGAGAGAGAGAGAGGAAGAGAGAGAGGAGAGAGAGAGAGAGAGAGAGAGAGAGAGAAGAGAGTAGAGAGAGAGAGAGAGAGAGAGAGAGAGACAGAGACGAGACAGAGACAGAAACAGAGAGACAGACACACACACACACAGGTGGGGGGGGGGGGGGGGGCTGCACAAATCAGACCCCTCTCTCTTTCCTGATCTTGGTGGGTAAGATCTCTAACATCTTTTTTTCTCTTCAGCAGAGACGTCCACACTTCTTGCCTTACAATTTGCATCAGCTTTTCAGATCAGATTCCCGACATCCTTTCCCCCCTCTCCTGCCAACCCCCCCCAAACCCAAAACAAAAAAACAACCCCCCAAAAAAAACACACACACACCAACAACAAGCAACAATGAATAATGATGCACAACTCTAATTCTGCGACGTTCTCAGAAAAAATAAACCCCTTCCTTTTGGCTCGAATGCGAGGCAAATGACCAGGGACAAGAGTTCTATTTTCAGGCGATGATAGTCAGACCAATGTTACATAATACCGGCGGTCAGTCACAAGAGCAGGAGAAGACCAGGGACTACACAGCTATACCTACTGTGGCATGCAAACAGATAGATTACCGGTATGGTGTTCGTCCTGGGGTCTTGCAGACAGTGACAGTCTAGTGGATCACAGGTCCTCCAGCAGGAAAAGGGACAACCACAACTACTGGAAGCGCTTTTGATACAAGAAGAGAGCGGGACTCTGCGACACAACACCAGACGTGGCCCAGCACAGAAGAGAAGAACCCCAGCAACATCCCCCAAAACAACAACAACAACAACAAAACCCCAAAAACTAGTATGTCTATGGGGACCGACGGGGCCACTGCGCGCGCCAAACGGCAGACTTCGCCATTCAGACTGGATTAAAAATTCAGCATGGCCAGGGACGGCAGAAGAAGAAGAAGAAGAAGGAGTGATTAGGTCAGATAGCAGAACATGTGTTGCAGGCTTTCCCGCTACAAAAGAATCTGGCCTGACTGACCCCATACCACCTTAGAGGCCAGAAGCTCTGTGGTGACTTGGGGAACATGCAGCCTACTGCTGCCATGCCCTCTTCACAGAGGTTGAGCTGTCCATCTGACAAGCACAAAAAAGGAAGAAAGAATCTGGGTTCTTAATTTCCCATCATGCTGTTCTTAGCCAATGTGACCTCTGCTGCAGGACTGACACTCTGTCAAATGGAGAAAAATCTGACAATTACAAGAAATACTGACTGAGCCTCTCTCTACTTTTGCAACAGCACCCTGTTTACTGCTTCAATCCAATTCAATGTTTATAGCCCCAACGACCACAGAGGCCATATCGGGGCTATCGCTTTGTCAATCCTTAAAATCTCAAAATTAAAACTGCAATTACAATTATACACATCAAAACAGGGCTTAAAACCAACTCTACTGCAATTCCTTGTATCAACGTCCTGGTCAAGCCATAAGGGTCACCCCTGACAGTCACCACGTTGTGGGAAGAACCACATCAACCACACATAAAATGAGATCAAACAAAACCAGATTCCTTAAAACAACCTTGTCCCTAGTGACCAACTACTATTGTCATCTGTTCTGTTTCCAACAACGGCAAAACATAATCACAGGCGCCGTAAGCACACAATTAACTCTTTTATGATCTATACTCGTGAACCGACTTTCACAATGTTTTGCACGGGGAATGAACAAACAAAATAGATATCTCCCCAACCTCCCAACCACCTCATCCAATTCCGCCAAGTCTTCTCCTAGCTGCAAGTCTTCGCAGCTCAAGAGAACAAGCAGATGCTCTGAACGCCCATGCAGGCAAATGTTTATCAGAGAATCACTGTCTCCCGTTATCAGGTAACGCATTCCCTCTCCCCCCACCCCCCCTCCCTCTCTCAATCTTCGCAGGACTACTACTGATAGAGAACTAGCACTACCTGCATTCCAATGCCCTGCGGGTGGGAGAGATTAATTAAGGACAGAAGTAGGAATATACCTGTCTGGTAGTGAGTGAGTGAGTGAGTGGCCTGATCCTGGTGTCGTTAAGTGGTTCCCTTGTCCCTAACTGGTACCAGACGTTCATCTGTGTGAACCCGGTTCATGAGAGTAACCAGAAAAGAGTCATAAACTGCCAAGCCCATTGTCTTTATATCAAGAGATGTAAACACAGCCCAAAATAGCAGCAATAAGACCTTGATCAAATAAAATGCCAGTCGAGACTAGGGACATAAAAAGAGTACTCCAGCCTTCACCGGGAAAATCCGTTAATTTTGTCACGATTCGCACGCTCACAGAGAAAATTGGAATCCAGTCTTACCATTTTGAGGTGGATAGCACACGCATTTTAAGCTGACCATATTATAAACATTCCAATACGAAGCATCGTACCTAACATTCCACACAAAGCTCTTATATCAGGGAAGGGGCAGTTCTTATCCCAGTCAAGCCAGACCAGTTTAAATCAGCCACTTAAGGACAGCACACCCGATTCTTTACGAGGGTCCTTTCCTCCTCTCCTGCTTCTCATTTGCATGAGGAGGGAGATAGGGGCTCTCTCTGTACTAAGGCACCGTTATGGCCAGATGCTTGTACAGTTGTAGGCCTAGTACTAGGTTGTACTCATCACCTAAAGTGTACATCTGAGGAAAAGACGTACTACTGCACTTTTAATGGCGAGAACTGATGAGTGTGTTTTTAAGAGAAGCTATCTTAACATCATTACTTGACCTCTATTTTGACAAATACACTAACACACATGTCCACACACACACACACACACACACACACACGTGCACACGCGCGCACAAACAATACACACACACACATATGAGGGAGAGACATAGAGAGAGAGAGACAGAGAGAAGAGAGACAGAGAGAGAGACGGACAGATAGACAGTGCGCCTGTAGATAAAGATCCAGAGGTAGACAAAGAGGCATCACATCACACACACCACACACACACACACGCGCGCGCGCACATAACACACATACACACCACACCCACCACATCACAGAGCACCAGCACACATACCAAGTCTCCTTTTGCTGCTGCTGCTGCTGCTTTTGTTTGGATTGTGATAATTTTTCTTTTTCGCTAGTGTTTTCTTTTCTGTTCGGGGGATTTTTGCTCCTCCGAACATGCTGTGTAGTAAAACATAGTGGGTTCTCTTTGTGAATGGAGATAACGGTTATCAGGGGTGGGGGTGGGGGTGGAGGAGGAGGGGGCGGGTGGCTAAGAGGGTAGAGTTATGGCGCCTTATCGGTTCTCTTCACGGCTTCCGGTCACACTATCTTATACCGTGGGGGTGGGGGGGGGGGGGGGGGAGGGGTCAGAGGGAGGGGTGGTGATGTGGGTGGTGCTGATGGCAGTATTACTGTCGGTTCTTTCCGCTGTGTAGCCGTTCTTTTTTTAGTGAGGGCGTGACCACGTTTTTTGAACATAATGATTAGTCAGAATTTCAAACTTTTGAGAGGGAGGGAGGGAGGGAGGAGGGAGGGAGAGGAGAGAGAGGAGAGAGAGAGAGAGAGAGAGAGAGGAGAGAGAGAGAGTGAGAGAGAGAGATTGAGATTAGAGAGGATAGAGGAATTTGATTGATTTTTTTTTAATCAGAGAAGAGGGATGAAGCAGAGTGCAGAAGACGAAGGAGAGGGAGAGAGAGAGAGGAGAGGAGAGAGAGAGAGAGAGAGAGAGAGAGAGAGAGAGAGAGAGAGAGAGAGAGAGAGGAGAGAGAGAGAGAGGTTTGACAGGGACAGAAAAAAAGCAGAGGGATTCAAGCTAAAAGGCAGTTAACTATCTCTCTATCAGAAAGGGGAATACAAAAGGACACAGACTGAACACATACAGGATCAGAGCAGAGCTGGGGCCTTTATACAGATAGGAGGAGAAAGTGATGCAGAAAAGACCAGGTAACTGACATTCTAGCTACGATAATCATACCGCTCTCTTTGAATGTCAAGCTGCTGGGAGATGGTCCTTTGGTAATTGCCCAGAGCAAGCAGTGTGCCTGATGTTCACATAGCGAAATTAACTTACATCCTTAGACTGGAAGCAGTAGTGCTCTTGGAATATTAACATGATGGGGATTAGGATAGGGCACACAGGGTGAAATTTGGCCTCTGACTTCAGGGTGTAATTCGTGTGCTCTTGCGCGTGTGCATGTTCGTGCATGTGTGCGCATGCATGCATACACATGTACATACAGATACACGCAAACATACACACATTCTAACGTGAACACACACACACACACACAAGCAGTGCACACACATGCACACAGTGAACACACACAGACTCTCTCTCTCTCTCTCTCTCTCTCTCTGTACCAGTACACACACACACACACACACACACACACACACACACTCCACTCACACACACACACACACACACTCTCTCTCTCTCTCTGTGCCAGTACACACACACACACACAAACGCCCCGCATACACACATGACACCAGTATGAAATATTAGTCTTTGGCAGCAAAGCTTATGTTTTCCTGTACACACACACACACACACACCACACACACACCACACACACCACACACACACTACACACTACACCACACACACACACACACACACACACACACACACACACACACACACACACACACGTATGGATATCACTGGCACCCGCCACACCTGTTACACTGACCAATAAACCTGTCACAACACACCGCTGCCGCCGGTAAGTGTGCGATCATCATACACAACACACACAGAGATGAGGGGGGAAAAAAAGGGATCTTGCTGGGATGGTGGCGGAGGCTGGTGAGAGAGAGAGAGAGAGAGAGAGAGAGAGAGAGAGAGAGAGAGAGAGAGAGAGAGAGAGAGGAGAGAGAGGAGAGGAGGGAGGAGAGAAGAGAGAGAGGGGAGCGAGAGAGGAGAGAGAGGGAGGGAGAGGAGAGAGAGAGGGGGGAGCAGAGAGAGAGAGAGAGGGGGAGGGAAGAGAGAGAGAGAGAGAGAGAGAGGAGGGAGAGGAGAGAGAGAGAGGGAGGAGAGAGAGGGAGAGAGAGAGAGAGAGAGAGGAGAGAGAGAGAGAGAGAGAGAGAGAGAGAGAGAGAGAGAGAGAGAGAAAGGACGACACGACAGAGAGACACAGAGGAAGAGGAGAGAGAGAGAGTGAGAGAGAGAGAGAGAGAGAGAAGACGAGAGAAGAGATAGTAATAAAGGATTTTAAGACAACTGAATAACATTAAAAGAACAGACGTTCTCATAGTGAATACATTTTTTTCGCTCTCTCCCTACCCCCCTCACCCCACCCAGTCCCCCCCTTCTTTTTTCCCTTTTAGCCTAGGCCTATGATCTGAATAGATTTTGGTCTCTGAAAGGAAGAATAATATGAGTCACCAAAGTACACCGTACCAATACTTTTCATTCAAAATACCACCGACAAAAGTAGGCTCTAGCCTATAGGCTATGTTCGAAGTTGTTCAGATCACACTATAGTCTATATTCCAAAAACATCAAGAGTCACGAAAACAACGATAGCTATTCGTTTTGGATAGAAAAAAAACCAACAACAAACGAAACATAAACTCCAGTCTCCCAAATTGGACACGGAGTATCGTCACAGTCTGTGTACAAACGACACTATATTAAACAAACAAACACACAAACAAACAAAAAACCTGAAGCTTAGACAGTGCTGACACAACGATGTTCAGTGTCTCTCGCAGCAACTAATCTTATTCAGGTTGCGCATTTTCCGAAAAGAGAGCTACAACGACCCCAACCGAACACTAATTCCTGTAGACTGTGCATGCGTATTTTAGCTTCAACTGACTTGATGATTGCGATGAAAATCATAGCCGATCAATGGCTTACCTTAAACCAACGTTGTCAATCACTTTGCGTCTCCCTCCTTCCTCCATCTTGTCCAGTTAGCCTAGTTGCCTGCAAACATTTACACACATAGGCTTTCTAGCCTAGGCCTACTGCACACGTTCACATATGCAGCGTGTGCGACAGACCGACCGACGGCGCACAAGGCTTCCCTTCCACACCGCTTCCAGTTTTGCCGCCGGTGAAACTATCGTCTGCCAGCGCGCGCGCAAACCGGTGACGTAGGTGTTTCTTGGGGAGCACGTGGTTGCCATGCCGACAGGGAAAATGTATGTTAATGAGGGAGGGTGGGAGTTTCCCACGCGGGATTCCTCTATGAAGTGGTTGTTTTGGTAGTTGGGAGCGGGAAAGTTGGAGTGTGGCAAAAACGATTTTTAATTTTTTCCATTCAGACGATTTTGAGTCCGATGTGCTGAGTTTTCGATTTTTTTGTTTAGTACTTGCACACTGCATATCATAGGTGTTAAGTTTAGAAAAAAAAATGTTTTTCAACTAACAAAAGGAAACTTATGTTTCTGATGTTCGTTGTTTTGCCATGGTTGTTTCTTTGCTTGTTTCATTGAATCCATGGGCTGGTTTATCCAATTACACGAAAACGAAATGTAGAAACAAGCAGGACATCTTCTTGGTGTCTTTGGTAAGGACTACGATGCTGTTCACCACAAACACACAAGATTTAAAATATAAAAAAAAGCTGCAGACTGTACCTGCCCTCTTTACGGTCAGGGAAGGTAAAGCAGCGAGGGAGAGGAAATGGTTGCTACCTTCAAGATGACTGGACTCCGGAGAAGCTGAAGTTCTATACACTCGCTCCTAACGACCGCATAGATTACGGGACGCCTTTACTTTTTAGTTTAGTGCGATCTTTAAACCAAGGCCCAGTCACACATTCACGACGCAAAGATGTCATGATAGTATCAACTGAGCCTTGTTCAGATTAATGATGATGATGATGATGATGGATCACTCCAAAAGACACTGAGCAGCACGTTGCTGATAATTTCATCCGCACTGCCATTTCAAGCCACACATGTTTGTGGCACCACAGGTAGGTAACGATGTCTGGCCCAGATTCACTGAACCACACAGCCCTTCCGTCTATCGCTGCTCTTATCTGTGATCATGGATTCTCGAACCACAGGATTCGCTGATGTTGCCAGTGAGAAGAAGCTGTTAGGTCCTGCCTTTTTTTTTCTTTTCTTTTTTTTTGCTTCGGTCTTGCGTGGGCCGAGCTGAAGACGATCTCCCAGAACCGAGTTCGTTGGAGATGTGTTTTTGCGGCCCTTCGTTCCCCAGGGAATCCAGAGGCATAAGTGAAGTAAGTCAAGTCAGGTCATTGTCATCATGGTCTCATTCCTTTGGCAGTAGGAGTGGCAGCATCCACGGTTTAGGGGGAGAGAGAGAGAGAGAGAGAGAGAGAGAGAGAGAGAGAGAGAGGAGAGGAGGAGAGAGAGAGAGAGAGAGAGAGAGAGAGAGAGAGAGAGAGATTTGATTTATTCTTTTATATCGAGGATAATGGAATAAGCACTCTTGTGCTTTTTCACATCCAGTCCCCGTGTATATGCAGTTTTGTAAATGTCATATGTTCCCACCGGCACACGATGGCCTACTCTTACGAAAAGTGGAACAGGATTTAACGTGTGCGCAAGATGTTCTGCGTGCGTTCGCACACGGGGCCTCGGTTTAAAGTCTCATCCGAAGAAGAGAATGTGTTTCTGTGTATGAGTGTTTGTGTTTGTGTTTTGTGCGTGCGTGCGTGCGTGCGTGCGTGCGTGCGTGGTGTGTGTGTGTGTGTGTGTGGTGGTGTGTGTGTGTGTGTGTGTGTGTGTGTGTGGTGTGTGTGTGTGTGTGTGTGTGTGTGTGTGTGTGTGTGTGTGTGTGTGTGTGTGTGTGTGTGGTGTGTGTGTGTATGTGCGCGCGCGCGCGGGCGTGTGTGTATGTGTGAGTAAGTGTGTGTATGCGCACACGCGTATGTATCCGTGCGCGCGTGTGTATGTTTGTACACACACACATGCGTGTTGAGTAGGTTTGTGTGATGATAGGTACGGGGGCATCATCTGTACTAATAAAAAGACTAAAAAAAAAGAAAAATCCCAACCCAAATATAACCAAACTCGAATCGACAAGTTTCAAAATCCAAAGTCCAAACCAACCCATCCCTCTCACACTCTGAAATGAAACGTTTATCAATAACAATTCAATTTTTTTTCCTGTTTTTAACTACTCCCTTCATTCTCGCATTAGAGCAAACAAACAGTGATCCAAGAGCTCGGCAATCTTTAGCGCGCAACAAGTCAAAAGGTTGCAAAACAGCAACACCACCACCACCACCACCACCACCATCCCACCCACCCTCTCACCCTTTCGACAAAAATGACCCAGTTCCTTGTATTTTTATCCTCAGGATCCAGTTTGTTGTGCTGTGCTGTGCTGTGCTGTGCTGTGCTGCGCTGTGCTGTGCGTGCAGTGCAGTGCAGTGCAGTCCAGCGCACTTCAAGATAAGAGAATGAGAAATAAAGGACGAGGTTTGACAAGGGGAGTTCGGAATTTCTGCAAATTGCAATCACTTGGGGGGGATTATTGATCTTGGTGGGCCACCCCCCCCCCAAGCCCCCCCCCCCCTCTCTCTCTCTCTCTCTCTCTCTCTCTCTCTCTCTCTCTCTCTCTCTCTCTCTCTCCCTCTAGTGTCTGGCGTCGTGTTTCGGGGGTTTAGGGGGCAAAGTTGGGATGGGGTAGGGAGAGGGGAGGAGAGAGGGGGTAGTGATTGGGTTGTCTCCCTTCTGGTTTCTGTCTGTTTGGGAGTTCGCGTGTGTGATAGTGTTAGTGTTAGTATGTGTGTGTTAGTGTGTGTTAGTGTGTGTGTGTGTGTGTTTGTGTGTGTGTATGTTGTGTGTGTGTGTGTGCGCGCGCGTGTGTTTGTCTGTCTGTGTCTGGTTAAGTTACAGTCATATTTTTAATTTCCAGATTGTGTATAGAATAAACAATATGTTTTAGGCTACTTCATTTCATCAAGCTGAGTGTGTGTGTGTGTGTGTGTGTGTTGTGTGTGTGTGCGCGCGCGCGTGTGTGCGTGTGTGTGCGCGCGCGCGCGCCCGTATGCGCGCACATGTGTGTATGCGTACGTGCACGTGTGTATGCGGACACGCACATGTGTGTGTATGCACGTGCTTACATATATGCGTATGTGCGCGCGCACGCGCTCGTACACCTGTGTCTGTACCTGTGCGACTTTTCAGGATGTGGCAGCGCCGACACTGACAGAGTGTAATCGAAGGCAGGAAGACTTTAAGCTGAAGACCAAAGGTGAGAGGAGTACAATGCACCAAGTGCCAGCAGCTCTCCAAGACCAACAAACAGGAAGCCCAGATGCACCGACTGCCGCCGACACATTGCGGTCACTTAGCCGAGGGGACTGTGCTTAAGTGAAAGATTGTACGCCCTACGGACCGTAGAGCGTACTATCCTTGCTTAATTGAATGAATTGTTGTCTCAGAAGGCAGCACAGATACAGAGGACTGGGGACAGAGAGAGCAAATGAAACGGCGGTGGGTTGCCTCTGTGACGTTGACCATGACTGGGTAGTTAAGTAGGGGATGTACTTTTCTTTCTTGACTTGTTGGTTTAGGGTACTAGGGTTGTGTGTGTGTGTGTGTGTGTGTGTGTGTGTGTGTGTGTGTGTGTGTGTGTGTGTGTGTGTGTGTGTGTGTGTGTTTGAGTGTGTGTTTGTGTGTGAGTGTGTGTGTGTTTGAGCGTGTGTGTGTATGCTGATGTGTGTGTGTGTGTGTGTGTGTGTGTGTGTGTGTTGTTGTGTGTGTGTTTTTTATGTGTGTGTGTGAGTGTGCGAGTGTGTGTGTGTGTGTGTGATGAGGGGAGAGGAGAGAGAGAGAGAGAGAGAGGAGAGAGAGAGAGAGAGAGAGGAGAGAGAGAGAGAGAGAGGGGGGGGGTATGTGAGTGCGTGGTGGTGTGCCTATGTGTGGTGTGTGTGGTGTTTTCGTGTGTGTGTGTTTTCGTGTGTGTGTATGTTTGGTTTATTTCACAAGCACGCACGCGCACAAATATTCCCCCCCCCCCCCGCCTCCACACCCTCACCCCCCATCCCCTCCCGCCACACAGACACACACACATATACACGCTCGCACTTCTAATCAGCACTGATCCCCCCATAAACAACAGGAGTCGAAAAAAGGAAGGGTAACAACCAGTTAGTGCAGGGAACACCGCCTTCCTTCCTTCTTTCCACATCTCTGCTCTCCCTCTTTCCACACTGCAACAGCCAACCTGTTCAGCCATAAACCAGGAAAAGCAGAGCCTTCACACAGGGGTGTATGTTGTTGGTTGTTGTTGTTGTTGCTGCTGTTGGTGGTGGTGATGTTGTTGTCGTTGGTGGTGGTGGTGGTGATGTTGATGCTACTAATGCTGTTGTTGTTTTGTTGTTGCTGTTGTTGTTGTTTTGCTGCTGCTGTTGGTGCTGCTGCTGTTGTTGATGTTGCTACTGCTGTTGTTGTTGTTGCTGCTGCTGTTGTTGTTGCTGATTGTTGCTGCTGCTGTTGTTGTTACTGTTGGTGGTGGTGGTGATTTTGCACGTTCCCCAGCTTAACCATCCTGGTTGTCACTCGAAATAGGCACTGATTCCCTCATCCCACCTGGGAGTCACTGTGAGAA
>CM060323.1:23616779-23621779 GCA_030674155.1 Stramonita haemastoma | reverse complement strand
ATTTATCTATGCCCTTAGAAAGACATATGAAAAGCTTAATGACTAAATTCAGATTTGGTATTTCTGATATATATTTACATTCTTATCGTTATAAATCTGTCAATGATCGTAATTTGATGTGTCCATTGTGTCATGATGCACTTGAAAATGAACTTCATTTTATTTTGTCTTGCCCGGAGCTAAAAGAGCTGCGAGAACAACTAATTCCTTTGAAGTATTTTCAACAGCCAGTGTTGTTCAGATTAGTGATGCTGATGACGACTCATAATGAAAATATTGCAAAAAAAACTTGTTGTATACTTATGCAAAGCATTTAAAGTACGCAATATGTTGTCAACATAATAATTATGTCAATCTGTGAAAACTTACAAATTGTGTGTGTTTCTATCTTGTATGTAAACCCCTTCTAAGGGGCAATGGCCTTTGTGAATAAAATTATCCGAATCTGAATCTCTCTCTCTCTCTCTCTCTTTTCCTCTCTCTCTCTCTCTCTCTCTCTCTCTCTCTCTCTCTCTGTACCATGAATAGTTTTGACCCTAAAATGTACAAGCTCGTTATTATTTTTCTATAAAGAGAGAAAAAGAAGAGAAAAGCCCCTCCCCCCCCTCCTTTAATACAGTAAGTTGCATTCATTTCCTAAATGGCCCACAGCAACCACCCCCCAAAAAACAACAACAACCACAACAAACAAAAACAAAAACAAAAAAACACCCCAAAAAAACCGAACCACAAAACAAAAACAAAAACCCAAACCCACAAAACCCACAGCAAAAAACAGAAACAAACAAAACACCACTAACAAATAAACAAACACCCCCCCCCCAAAAAAAAAAAAAAAAAAAAAAATTCGAACAGCAAAATTATCCCCCCCTCCCCTCCATTCCCCCCCCCCCCACCCTCCACCATCCCAGCACAATTTTGCGCTGCACACAGCACTTTCCTGTTTTTGGCCCCTGTAATTTCCACAATCATGGAATCATCATGACGCTGAATTGCGCGTCACGAATATCTACCGCGTCACACACACACAACAACAGCCTGTTCCTGTGTCAGAATATCATTACATGTTTGTTTTTTTCCCGGGAGACAATAATAAAAAAAAAAAAAAAAAGGATTGTAATTTTCTATAAAACCCAGAATCTGCTCCCCCAGAATCAAATATAAGCTTTTTTTCCCTTTCTTTCTTTCTTTCTTTCTGTCAGTGGTTGAGTCATTTTTAGAGAGTTTCTCTTATGTGTTCGTGACTGTGATTTGATAACAAACGGTGATGCGTGGTCTCTTAACAACTGCTTCGAATTAATTCCTAAATGTTTTTAATCGGAGAGAGAGAGAGAGGAGAGAGAGAGAGAGAGAGAGAGAGAGAGAGAGAGACAGAGACAGAGACAGAGACAGAGAGAGACAGAGAGAGACAGAGAGAGAACAATTTTTCTTTAACTGAAATAATTTAAAATGTGTAGTATTTTTTTTTCAATGTGCTCGTGACAGTGATTTACGAACAAGCGAAGATACGTGGTTTCTCAATTAGGGTTTTGAATTAATTTAATGCCCAGTTGGGTTTTTTAATTTTATCCGCGAGAGAAAAATCTTTCTTCGGCTAAAACACTCAATCTCTCTGAAAGATTTCTGTCCAGAAATTAAAGGATGCCTTTAATAACGCTGAATTCACGACGAGAGAGAGAGGAGAGAGAGAGGAGAGAGAGAGAGAGAGAGAGAGAGAGAGAGGAGAGAGGGGAGAGAGAGAGAGAGAGAGAGAGAGAGAGAGAGAGAGAGAACACTGAACTGATTTAATGTACATTGGCCATGGACCACAATACATTTCTTGGGCTTGGGATGGAACAAAGGGTTCATTCGTATTAAAGGCAAGGCAAAATGCACAAAAGGTATAGATTCATGCTGATCAAAGAAGAAAAAAAACACATTATTCTAAATCATGATTATGAAACTAGCATCAAACATAACCAAATCACAAAAATATGATGTCTAGGGAAAATTGTGGAAATCATGCATATCAATTACGTAACGAATCATAAAATTTTTCAATATAAACTTTGAATTAGCATTCTCTTTTTTTTATTGATAGAATGAAAAAGAGAGAGAGAGATAGAGAGAGAGGGGGAGGAGGGAGGAGGAGGAGGAGGGAGGGAGGAGGAGAGAGAGAAAAGAGAGAGGAGAGGAGAGAGAGAGAGGAGAGGGAGAGAGAAGAGGAGAGAGAGAGAGAAAAGAGGGAGAGAGGGAGAGAAAGAGGGAGAGGAGAGAGAGGGAGAGAGAGAGAGAGAGGAGAGAGAGAGAGAGAGAGAGAGGAGAGAGAGAGAGAGAGAGAGAGAGAGAGAGAGAGGGGACAGACAGACAGACAGACAGACAGACAGACAGACAGACGAGAGAGAGAGAGAGAGAGAGAGAGAGAGAGAGAGAGAGGAGAGAGAGAGAGGAGAGAGAGAGAGGAGAGAGAGAGAGAGAGAGAGAGAGAGAGAGAGAGAGACCCACTCTGCTCTTATTGTTTAAGTTTCGGAAAGGTTGCACTGCTACATCGGAACAATAGTATTTGGAACTGTGACAAAGGGCGGGTCAGTCATGACATGCTGAGAATAACGCCATTGATGTACCCGAGCTCTTCTTACCCTCTCGACATTGTTCAATTCGCATTCAATCTTTTCCTCCTTCGATTCCAATAGGGTTATGATTATTCATTAACTCTGAGCAATAGTACAGTGAGCTTTAGTGCCACCTCTCCATAGCTCTCTTCTGAGAGAGAGAGGCAGCTAGTCACCAATTCTTCAGGCAGCTAGAAGGAGCAGGAGGAGAAGGAGGAGGGGAAGAAGAAGGAAACGAAAAAGGAGAAGGAGAAGAAGGAGGAGGAAAAGGAGGAAAAGAAGAAGAAGAAGAAGGAGGAGGAGGAGGAGGAGGAGGAGAAGGAGAAGGAGGAGGAGAAGAAGAAGGAAACGAAAAAGGAGGAGGAGAAGGAGGAGGAAAAGGAGGAGGAGAAGAGGAGAAGAAGAAGAAGAAGAAGAAGAAGAAGAAGAAGAAGGAAGAAGAAGAAGGAGAGAGGAGGAGGAGGAGGTAGGAGGTAGTGAGGTAGTAGAGTAGTAGTAAGTAGTAAGTAGTAGAGTAGTAGTAGTAGTAGTTAGTAGTAGTATAGTAGTAGTAGTAGTAAGTAGTAGTAGAGAAGAAGAAGAAGAAGAAGAAGAAGAAGAAGAAGACCAACAACACCAAGACGAAGAAGAACTTCCTCTTACAGCAAAGCGACAGACAAGGTCACATCTAAACAGCACGATCCCTACATACAGGCTTCAATCCTTGAGTAAGAGCCTGCCTGCCTGCCTGCTGCTGCCTGTGCTTGCCTGCCTGCCTGCCTTGTTTATCTTCATAGCCACCCCTTGCCCTCCTCAACACAACCCCCCTCCTTCTCAAAACAGCTGCTATCAGCAACTTGTCAGCTCCGGCTGATTTTTCATTATCTCTTAATGAAACATGTCGTGAGCATCCAATTTACATGTCTAAAGCCCTTCTTGGCGTCTTTTGTTGTTGTTTTTTTCTTTCTTCTTTTACGTTTAGCTCAATGACGATTATTCTTGTCATCTTTGCTGAATTCTCTGAGAATTTCTTTTTTCTTTGGGTGTCCAGTGCATTGAATTGTTTACATTCCTCTTGCTTGGTTGGTGCAGTGATAGCATTTTTTCTTTCTTTCTTTCTTTCTTTCTTTATTATTATGTATTATTATTATTATTATTATATTATTATTATTTATTATTATATTATTATTATTTATTATTACTCAAGGCCATTATTGTATTTATCTTAGCTTTCTTCAACATGATGATTAAAAAAAATAATTTCTGAGCTCGAAGTAATGTTATTCATTATTTTTAAAAATGTCATGACTGCTTTATTTCAGTTTTTCTTGAACACAATTCTCAGATTTCTTTTCTTGATTTAAATGAACTTTTTGTTCAAGGTTCTGATGTCATTCTTTTTTGCTTTTGTCAAGAGCAATCGTCACAATTTTGTCACTACTGTTAAGAAGCGTATTATTTTAAAGAAGAATATTATTTTAACAATGTTTCTGGCACTGGTTCTTTCCTTTTCGTTTAGAGCTGTAGAATTGATGCCTTTTTTCCATGCATTTTTCACCCCCAAACAATGGATCCTTCTTTGCAGTCTTGACCACCACATCCAACATGCACAGCACAGCATCGACATTTTCTGTAGGTTTGTCCCACGATGTTTTTTCCAGGTTCGTCCAAAGCAATCTCAATTGTCATTGTCCGTTTTTGTCCGACACAATCATGACTGTCACTTTCCGTTTTTGTTCAACACAATCATGACTGTCACTTTTCCGTTTTTGTTCAATACAATCATGACTGTCACTTTCCGTTTTTGTCCAACACAATCATGACTGTCACTTTCCGTTTTTGTTCAATACAATCATGACTGTCACTTTCCGTTTTTGTTCAACACAATCATGACTATCACTTTCCGTTTTTGTTCAATACAATCATGACTGTCACTTTCCGTTTTTGTTCAACACAATCATGACTGTCACTTTCCGTTTTTGTTCAATACAATCATGACTGTCACTTTCCGTTTTTGTTCAACACAATCATGACTGTCACTTTCCGTTTTTGTTCAATACAATCATGACTGTCACTTTCCGTTTTTGTTCAACACAATCATGACTGTCACTTTTCCGTTTTTGTTCAATACAATCATGACTGTCACTTTCCGTTTTTGTTCAACACAATCATGACTGTCACTTTCCGTTTTTGTTCAATACAATCATGACTGTCACTTTCCGTTTTTGTTCAACACAATCATGACTATCACTTTCCGTTTTTGTTCAACACAATCATGACTATCACTTTCCGTTTTTGTCCAACACAATCATGACTGTTATTCTCCATGTTTGTCCAGAACAATCATGACTGTCATTCTCCATGTTTGCCCAACACAATCATGGCTGTCATTCTCCATGTTTGCCCAACACAATCATGACTGTCACTCTC
>CM060323.1:23601779-23606779 GCA_030674155.1 Stramonita haemastoma | reverse complement strand
CACACAGAGAAAGAGACGAGAGACGCGGACACGAGAGAAGACAGAGACAGAAGAGAGAGAGAGAGATGAGATGCGCGAGAAGAGAGAGAGAGAGAGAGAGAGAGAGAGAGAGAGAGAGAGAGAGAGAGAGAGAGAGAGAGAGAGAGAAGAGAGAGAGAAGAGAGAGAGAGGACGAGAGAAGAGAGAGAGAGAGAAGAGAGAGGAGAGAGAGAGAGGAGAGAAGGAGAGAGAGAGAGAGAGACAGACGAAAAGGGAGAGAGGAAGAAGAGAGAGAGAGAGAGAGAGGAGAGAGAGAGAGAGGAGAGAGAGAGAGAGAGAGAGAGGAGAGAGAGAGAGGGGAGAGAGAGAGAGAGAGAGAGAGAGAGAGAGAGAGAGAAGAGAGACAGACAGACAGACAGACAGACAGACAGACAAACGTGACAAGACAGACAGAGACACACAGAAAACAGAAACAGAGAATGACGGACCCAGAAACCGAAAGAAAGCAAGCAAGTAGCCAGTACGGAACAGACTACTGTTAGTACCGGCCCTCTGACTCTAGTGGCCATTACCATCCTTGTTTGCCCTGCGTGGCAATGATGTAGTCAAGACAAACACTAACCGCCAGCGCTTTCCCCCTTAAACTGACATAATGCAGGCTCGTTTTCACCACTAACCCTCTATGCTAGTTTTAACACAACCTCCGCCAATATTGACACAACACCTGGCCACTTTTCCGCGCATGCTGCCAGTGTTCACAGGCAGGTCAGCCAGACCTTTATAGGCCAACCTGACATCTTCGCCTAGTACAGATTTGAGACAGAAGGTAAAGGTGTGGGCTATGGCATAGCCTATCTCACAATCCCTCGCTTCTCTTAGGTAGGGAAGTGTCAGAGACCTCAGTTCTTTCCAGGAGCCAGCATCTGGCGGACGGCGCTTACGATTTCTCTCCCTCGCTGCTTTACACTCCCTGTTTCTATAGAGGGCAGGTACCCATTAATTTAACAGCTGAGTGAACTAGAAAAGGAGAGTACTGAAGCCAAAAGGTGGCACGAAGCGGTCACCCATCCGTGAGACGAAACCACGCTTAGCCTTTAGCTTGGGGGAAGTGCGAGTGCTGTGACCACTGAACTATCCTGTACCAAACGGACTTTATAATAATATCTGTTACACAGAAAATTTAGATCTGAGTCCTCACCGGTAACCTTGGACCGTATCGCAAACATCGCAAACTCTCTTCCTTGCAAAAAATGTTTTAGATTAATTTCTCGCAACGTATATCAAAGTCGGATGCACTGGGTCTGACTTGTCAGGCGCTTAACGGCAGTGTGACGCATTTTCACTCATATGACAGACAACATAGTTGCTGTCTGAGCGCTCGATGACAAAGAAGAAGAAGATATCAAAAGGTGTCCATTTTCTGAACTGCGCCGTTCATACACAGACAGCTGTCTAACTATTCTCGTTCATTTTCATGGTTCATTTTATCATTAAATCATGATGTATCCCTCAGGGCGGGGAATGGATGTAAAAAGACACATGAGCGCTTTTTCATTATCCTCGAACTAAAAGAATTTGGTTTGATTTGACTTGTTCAGCAGCCAAGTTTTACAGCTGAAAAGAGGCACAGGCATTAATCTGATGATGCAAACTTCGTCAGCCTGAAAAAAAACTTTGCTCCAGATTTTGGTGAGCCGAACATACCTGTCATTTACTTCATCCAAGCCTATTCACAATGGAGGTCTCCATTGTGGGGATGTTCGGGTACCCCCTGACTATTTCGATTCGCTGTTACCGTCACTCACACTTTCAACACATGGGGACTGGATGTAAAAAAGCACACGAGTGCTTATTTCATTATCCTCAATATAAAAGATAAATAAATAAATAATAAACTAACACGTAAGTGACAAACTAGTGTGGGTTGTTCAAGAGTGTCTCTAACAGTTCAACCGGCATGTTGCCACGTCTGATGTCAAGTACAGCCGAATGTTTGGAAACTTGTCATGAAGGAAGAAAAAAGAGAGGGAGTAAGGGTGGGGTGGGGAAGAGGGAAACAGAACAAAATCAGAGACAATCAGAAACAGACAATGTCAGAAAGGATATACCTGAAAGAGTGTCAGGTAGACAACAGAACGAAATGTCAGAAAGGATATACCTGAAAGAGTGTCAGGTAGACAACAGAACGAAATGTCAGAAAGGATAACCTGAAAGAGTGTCAGGTAGACAACAGAACGAAATGTCAGAAAGGATATACCTGAAAGAGTGTCAGGTAGACAACAGAACGAAATGTCAGAAAGGATATACCTAAAGAGTGTCAGGTAGCAAACAGAACGAAATGTCGTCTGTGTATGACTGTCGAAAGGTTACCTGTAGAGTGTCTGTCAGCTGGGAGGCATTGTCTGTCTGTCTGTCTGTCTGTCTCAACACAACACACACACACACACACACACACACACACACACACACACACTCACACACACACACACAACACACACACACACACACACACACACACACACACACACACACACACACACACACACACACACACACACACACACACACACACACACACACACACACACACACACACACACACAACACCTGTCTGTCTCTTCTTCTCATCTCTCTCTCTCACACATCCTCCTCTCCCTTTTCTCCCCCTCCCCACCAAACTGCCCCCCCTCCTCCCCCCTCCAGCAAAACAAGGTCAAAATAATTCCCCGCTCGATCACAAGAAGCCATCGATCAAGAACACAACATGGTAATGAAGGCACTAGCCGACAGACAGGACGCACGTGCCGACGACAGGAGTGGACAGCGCCACTGCTGGCCACAACAACAACAACACCACACAGCACTGATGAGGGTCACCTTGACATGCACACCTTGCAGTTTTCACAATCCCTCTTGTCCATTTTTTATTTTATACAACGATGCTTTATTTGTTACCTTGACCTTTTTTTTTTTTTTTTTAGGTTTTGCTTTTTTTTTTCCTGACGAAATCATCTCCCGATTTTCTTTTTTTTTTTTTTTTTTTTCTGCGCTTACTTGCGGGTAGTGAAACATAAAAAAAACACTGCAGCAGGGAGCAGCGGCAGTGAGTAGTAGTAAGAGCAGTAGCAGCAGCAGCAGCAGCAGCAGAGTAGTAGTAGTAGTAGCAGCAGCAGCAGCAGCAGCCAGTAGAGTAGTAGTAGTAGTAGTAGTAGTATAGAGTAGTAGTAGTAGTAGTAGTATAGTAGTAGTATAGTATAGTAGTAGAGTAGCAGCAGCAGCAGCAGTATCAGCAGCGGCGGCAGCCAGAACAAAAAAAACAAACCCACTAGACAACAACAGGCTTATAAAACTAGGCTGAGACATAAAAGAAGTCTCGTTAACATAGCATAACTTCAAAACGAACGGCGATTCCAACATGTGGGGCACTAAAGAAAGAAACGAGGCCAAGAACACACCGCAGTCCAATGACAGCAAACCAACACAGGAAGCGCTTAGCCTCCGGTCAGACCTTAACCCAGTTACTCCAGTTTTCCGCCCAGAAGTTGAAGGATAAAACACACACACACACAATGTTCCGCATTATTAAGTATCATCAAGGGTTTAAATAAAGATGGAGCATGCATGTGTCAAATTTTGCCCCCGTGGGCAAGTCATGATGATTTTCTGAGCATCCGGAGAAAGATTTATTGACGGAATGAAAGCTGGAGACAAGATCTGATAAAACATAACGTTTAATCATTGTTTACCCATCACATCTTCGTCGAGAGAGAGAGAGAGATGAGAGAGAGAGAGATGAGGAGATGAGAACGGAGAGAGAGAGAGGAGATGAGTGGAGAGAGAGATGAGTAGAAGAGAGAGATCGATTGTACCGGAGAGAGAGAGAGAGAGAGAGAGAGGAGGAGAGGGAGATGAGAGAAGAGAGAGAGAGAAAGAGACAGAGAGACAGAGTAGAGAGAAGACGGAGAGAGTGGAGCGAGAATGAATGAAAAAATCGATTAAGGAGTAAGTAACAGATTTTCCCGGCCTTGCGAAGAGAGAGAGAGAAGAGAGAGAGAGTGAAGAGGAATGAGAGAAGAGAGAGATCGATTAGAGGAGAGAGTAAGAGATGAGAAGATGAGAGAGGCGAAGAGAGAGAGAGAGAGAGAGAGGAGAGAGAGAAGAGAGAGAGGAAGAGAAGAGAGGGAGAGAGGAGAGAGTAAAGAAGAGAGAGAGAGGAGAAGAGAGAGGAGAGAGAGACAGACAGACAGACAGAGAGAGAGGAGGGAGGAGACAGAGACAGAGACAGACAGACAGAGAAGACAGACAGACAGAAGAGACAGTAAGACACAGACACAGAGACAGTAAGAGACAGAAAGACAGACAAACATGGAACAGACATGCATAACAGACAAAGAGACAGACACCGAATAAAAACTGAACCAACAAATATACAAAAAAAGACCAGAGAATTGTCAGAACTCGACCTTTCTCAATCTCATTTCCTTTCTCCCAGCCCCAGTCTCCTATCTCCTCTTTCGGAAGAGAGCTCTCTAAAACCTGCTACCCCCTTCATCCCATCCATCTCTCTATCACATATTATACATGTCTTTTTCCTCTTTTCTTCTTCCTCTTCTCTTCTTCTTCTTCTTCTTCTTCTTCTTCTTCTTCTTCTTCTTTGCATTCATCATCATCATCATCATCATCATCATCATCATCATCATCATCATCATCATCATCATCATCATCACCTCACCATCATCATCATCATCATCATCTCTCCTTCTTCATCGCAGTTCTTTCTTCTTCTCTTGTTGTTCTTCTTCTTCTTGTTCTCCTTCTTCTTCTTCTTCTTCTTCTTGTTCTTCTTCTTCTTGTTCTTCTTCTTCTCTTTCTCTTTCTTCCCCTCTTGATCTTAAACGTTCCGGAGCTAAGTGTCAGCAGGCTATATCGTAAAGCATACTACAGACCTTTCTGGCAGACAAGAGAGGAGAAGAAGATTGTGGGTGGGATCGATTTTATAACTGGATTTGTCCCCCCCCCTT
>CM060323.1:23596779-23599279 GCA_030674155.1 Stramonita haemastoma | reverse complement strand
TATGTCTGTATGCATATTATGTATGTGCTGGCTCACTGGCATATACGTGCTCACAAACACATGCATATTATATACATGTACAGAGTTTGCAACTGTACTCTTTTACACACACACACACACACTTATACACGGGGACTGGATGTATAAAAAGCATATAAGTGTTTATTCGATTATCCTCGATATAAAAGAATAAATAAATAAATACACACAAACACACACACACACAAACACACACATCACACACATACACACACACACACACACAAACACACACACTCACACACATACACACACACACACTCACACACATGTGCGCACACGCGCCCATGCGTGCGTGCTCTAAACCATTTGATGTGTGCCTAGTCAGATAACTTATCCCATGGTATCCTGGCTCCGTGACCCTCCAAACTCCCTGACTGTCTCTCAGGGGGAAAAGGAGGAGAGGGTAAAAGCATCATCATGAAACATTCAGCCACTGTTTCCCCACTGTCTGACTCTGAACTGTTTGTGATCTTCACTGGGGTGGGTCTCTGCTGTCTGTGTCCGTCTGTCTGCATGTCTGTTTTTGTACGTCTCTCATAAAAAGACAAACATATGAGAACACACTTACACACACACACACGCATGTGCGCGCACACACACACACAATACACTCACACACAATACATACACACACAATACACACACATAATACACACAACACACACACACAACAGACAGACAGACAGACAGACACACACACACACACACACACACACACCACACTACACACACACACACACACACACACACACACTACACACACACTACAAACACAATATACACACACAATACACACACACAATACACACAACCACACACACACACACACACACACACACACACACACACACACACACACACACACACACACACACACACACACAGTGGAGACCACCCCAGTGAAGATGGCAGACAGTTGAGAGTCTGACAGTTCAGGGGAAACAGTGACTGAATGTTTCATGATGAGGCTTTTCTCCTCTCCTCCTTTTTCCCCCTGAGAGACAATCATGCAGTTTGGGGGGTCACAGAGCCAGGATACCATGGGATAAGTCATCTGACTAGGCACACATCAAATGGTTTACAGCACGCAAGCATGTGCGCGTGTGTGAGTGTGTGTGTATATGTGAGTATGTGTGTTGTGTGTGTGTGTGTGTTTGTGTGTGTGTGTGTTTGTGTGTTTGTGTGTTTTGTGTGTGTGTGTGTGTGTGTGTGTGTGTGTGTGTGTGTGTGTGTGTGTGTGGTGTGTGTGTGTGTGTGTGTAAGTGTTTGTCTTTTTTATGGGAGACGTACAATAGCAAACAGACAGACACGGAGACAGTGCAGACCACCACAGTGACGATCACAGACAGTTCAGAGTCAGACAGTGGGAAATTCCTGCGACGGCTCCAGATCATATGCAACGAATATGCCTACCTAACCTTCAGGGAGAATTTTTTTTTTCGAGTACAACGATCTTCCATTCCTTCATAAACGCAGTAATATGCCCTATCTTAACCCCCACCCCCATCCACGAAAAAAAATATTGCGAAGGAATTTTGCCAAATATATCATGATTAAGATACCATCATCTTTGTTGTGTTTTCATACGTAGAATATTCGCCACGAAGCCAATGCTTTTACCGTTGGAGAACGAAAGATGATTCTCATAGTACCCGAAGCAACCCTCTTATCTTCTTTTCTCTCTAGTCCTTCTTATATCATTTCACTATTAACCCCTAAAACCAGGAACAAATACCATCATTTCATAGTTTTAGGGGGGCCTCAGTTACCTAAAAATCGTACAGCATCATCCTTTTCATCATCCTTGCCTGCCAATATGTAAATCGTGAGTTTCTGGGTTCGAACCCAGCCTCGCCCTTTCTTCCCAGTTTGACGAAAAAATCGAACTGAATGTCAAAGTCATTCGGATGAGACTCGAAACCGAGGCCCCGTGTGCGAATGCACGCAGAACATCTTGCGCACACGTTTAAAACCCCGTTCCACCTTTCGGAAGAGTAGGCCATCGTGTGCCGGTAGGAGCGGATGACAAAATTATAACAAACCAGCATGCACACAGGTGTCGTGTTTAGACACCATCCCTGAAGAAAAATCGGGGAGTTGGAGTTGGGGATCTTTGCGCCTGGTGGCAGCATGATCTGTGGCTCTGTAGGTCAATGCAAGCGCTTTGATTTGTCTTTACAAGAGATAGCGCTATACAAATTCCATGTATTAATTAATTAATTTTCACTTTCATGCCCTTGTTTATCTGCTCTCTTTTCTAAAGGGCTTGTTCTTTCGGGGAAAAAGCAACCCAGTTCTCATAAAAAAATCCTACTGTGTGCTGATGTCATAAAACAAATTGGCAAAGTTGGGAGCACTCAAGGAGTAAAAAGCCCAGACAATCAGGTGTATCGATTTTTTAACGAGAATTTTCCCCCGAGACATTTGTGCCAGGGAAGACAGGGAAAGGACGCCGAAG
>CM060323.1:23589279-23591779 GCA_030674155.1 Stramonita haemastoma | reverse complement strand
TCTCTCTCTCTCTCTCTCTCTCTCTCTCTCTCTCTCTCTCTCTCACACACACACACACACACACACACACACACACACACACACACAACACACACACACACACACACACGCGCGTGTGAGGGGTAGGGAGGGGGTTTCTTAGCTTTATTCCCTGATCAGGGCAAGGGCCGGATGAAAAAAAGTATGTAATGCTTACTTACTCTGTTACCCTTGAAAAATAAGATTATTCATTCATTCATTCATTCTCTCTCCGTTCTTACCACTAGCTTTTTCTGTGGCGCTAAGACCTGGATGACGTCAGACACGCTATGAACGCTTTAAATGCAAATGACCCCCCAATTATTCTGGGGTCTTCTGCCTCGGAGCTTTCGTGGGGGTAGGTAGATCGATATGGAAATGAATCGGGCTGATCTTTAGCTATGTGTGTGTGATTTTTTTCTTGTTCTTTTCTTTTCTCAGCAGTCCTGACAGTTCTGTAAATGTACGAGGCACGTTTGTGTGTGAGTGTTAATCTGTCAGCTTGCCTGCTTGTCTGTTTAAATGTGGGTTTTTGTCTAGTCTGTTCAGGGTCTGTCTGTCTGTCTGTCTTCATTTGTGCTGGCTCTCTGTCCTCCGTCTGTTTGGGCTGCCTGTCTATCTTCTCCGATCATTATCTGGACTGTCTATCTTCCACTTTATGCTTTGGCTGTCTATCTTCCATATATCTGGACTATCTTCCACATATCTGGACTATCTTCCACATTCATGGACTATCTTCCACTTATCATGAACTGTCTTTTTCTTCCATTTATCTGGACTGTCTTCCACTTATCTGGAATTTCTATCTTCCCCATATGTGACTGGTTATCTGTTCTCTGTCTCTTCGGTTTGTCTGTCTGTCTCCCGCCTGTCTGTATTGTGGGGAGTGATTGTCTGTTCGTGCGTCCGTTAGCTTCTCTTTCAGGGGCCGAGCATACACTGATGTAGTTGATGTCAGAGAGGCATTGTATTTGAACGCCGCTAAGCTTATCTTAAAGCTGCTAAGTGGAGACTTAAGGAGGGCGATTTCTGATTGACACAACAGGGTCAGTGGGTGAGTACGTGCGATTCTGAGAGCGTTTGGCTCACGGCGCCATTCCAGATACAAAGCTGCACTTCCGTTTACACCAGTGCTTGCAAACAGCAGTCCCCATATATATGTAATTCTAGGTTTTAGCAGTGTGTGGTGTGTGTGTGTGTGTGTGTGTGTGTGTGTGTGTGTGTGTGGTGTGTGTGTGTGTGTAATTCCTAGGTTTTAGCATAGTGTGTGTGTGTGTGTGTGTGTGTGTGTGTGTGTGTTGTGTGTGTGTGTGTGTGTGTGTGTGTGTGTGTGTGTGTGTGTGTGGTTCTTAGGTTTTAGCAGAGAGTATGTGTGTGCATTGATGTTCAGATGATTTTATATATTGATGCATTCTCGTATTGACTGATTGATTCATGTGTTTATATTTTTTTGTAGGCATACTGTCATGTTCTTATGATTTTGTTTCTATTTGTCTTAATATAATCTTTATTGTATTAGTTTTTTTATTATTTATTGTATTATACTCTGTAAATTTGCCTTGTCTTGTAAGTGGTTATCTGATCACATTTAAAGTATGTTAATTGACTTTTTATTTTACGCACAGGAATTATGTGTTTCTTTTTTAAATCGTGCATCAACACATAGGTAACACACACACACACGCACGCACGCACGCACGCACGCACGCACGCACGGACCCCCCCCCCCCAAACATAAAGCAATATCCCAGGGAAAAAGCTGCATCGAAGGTGTGGTAGGTGGGTTTGTTGTGAATTTATGGGCTTTAGATGGAAGTAAGCAATTAGAATGATTGGAGAACTGCCACGAACAGAGTGCTTTGCGTGGAACAGTTAGCATTAAGGAAGGAAAGGGTAAGAAGAAGAAGGAAAAGAAGAAGAAGAAGAAGAAGAAGAAGAAGAAGAAGAAGAAGAAGAAGAAGAAGAAGAAGAAGAAGAAGAAGAAGAAGAAGAAGAAGAAGAAGAAGAAGAAGAAGAAGAGAGAGAAGAAGAAGGGGACGAAGAAGGGACGATGAGATAAACACAAAAACGAAAAAGAATCAATAAGAAATGAATTGAAAAGAAAAAACAGGAAGACAAGGAGGAGAAGGAAAAGAATGAAAGGAAGGAGGAAGAAAGAAACGCTCCCCCCCAAAACACAAGTTTCAAGCACTCACAGAAGTTCTTTTTAAAAAAACCCAACAACAACCTTACACACACAAACAAAACCACTGTAATCCAACCTTCAGACTAACAAGAAACGTTAAGACGAACAAGACCAAGCTAGAACACTCGGTAAAGAGAGAGAGAGAGAGTAGGGGGTGAGGAGATTACATCTAAGAAGACTGGGGGGGCAGGGAGTGGATGGAGAGGAGGGGTGGGAGGTTGGAGGGAAAGGAAGAAGGAAAGATGGAGAACGTGATTTTCTGGTCTTGTTTTTTCGGGGCTGATTGCAGACCCTGTG
>CM060323.1:23574279-23586779 GCA_030674155.1 Stramonita haemastoma | reverse complement strand
TTTGGTTTAAATTTTATCTATTCAATATACATACATCATGAGCAAACAAGTTGTTTTATTTGATTTGATTTGTGTTTGATTTCAATTTAGTTTATCTTATTTTTTTTAGAACCTAATTTAGTTGAGTCTTCCTAGAAAAAGTCACTGTGTGAAGAAAGAGCCATACAATTTACACCACATCCATGAAATGCACCACAGGGAATTCATTAATCAGATGCTTGATCAATGCCTACTCCAAGGTGATTGCAAAGCGTATTAGCTCAGGCACATGCTAGGCATTCTCCTGTTACTGCAATCTATTGAACACTGACAAAAGACAAGGCCTTTAACCAGCGCAAGTGAAATTTGGCATGAGTTCACACGGGAAAAGAAAATCGGCCACTGGCAGATCTGAATTACGGCTTGACCTGAACCTGTGAAGATGGTAAAATCTCTACCCTTAATCTACCATGCAATTCTAGGACTTGAACCAGAGATTTTCCAGAAATGATGCAAATTACTTCATCAATGAATCGCTCATGATGATGCAGACGAGGTATCCAGAAATGTACACAAGGGAGAAATTAAAAACTCCCACAACTGGATTTGACAATATTAGCCTCCAGGGTATAAAATCGGAGACAATGATCATGGCTTGACCAATCTGACGACACCCAGGAGAGAGGGAGGGGGGACCAACCCAGAAATCCATAGATGCAGACCAGAAAGGGAGGAGGTTATGGCGCCCTGGGGAATTTCAAACATACGTACTCCCCTCCATCTCATCGACCCGCTCCTCCTCCTCCTTGTGCTTCCACAGCCCAGGAATAGCAGCAGCCATGTGAAATGCGGAGTTAGTCATGACGGGGAAATGTTTGCAGGCATTGCAAGTTGGCTGTGGAAATGTATCGACATGAAAGGGTGGGGTGGGGGTCTTTATTATTGTTTGAAAATATCACCTTGTATATCTTATGTGCATATTACCTCCAGCCCCTTCTTTCCAATAAAATCGAGGAGGATAAAAACATTAGTTTTTCTATGCTGTGCTGCAATGCTTTAAGTTCAGCACTCCAATATCTAAACTGACGAAGATGTTTATACGCACTGAATGATTTATCATCACTCATAAAAAAAACACACAACCATTAAAGAAAACCACACAACAATATTTCCCAAAATAAAATAGTCAGCTAACGGTTTAGTGTAAGCCAGGGCAAGAAACTCTTTGATCTTAAAATGTCTGATGTAACACCTCATAATTGTCTCATTAATGACACAACACAACTGGAGACAAGATAATTTTTTCCCTTTGAAATAAACAAAAGATTGTGAAACCCTTCACACAATTTAGAAAGGGATGAGATACCTACTGTCTCAAAGTATGTTGCTCTTTACACTTTTGTGGGGCCATTTTTAGTCTCCAAAAGTAGTGTCGCAATGCGTGCATCCCATCCCATACATTCTACACCACAACTGCTAGGAAAACTAAAATGTCTGACCTAGGGTAACCCAAGCATTGATGGTGGAATCTCTGATGCATGCTGGGTATTTTTGCGTTTCTGCAACCTACTGACTGATGACATGTATAACTGGACTTTACTCATGTTTACTTCCTTTTCCACATATACACTCAACTCAGATTCATGTAATAGCAAGTCTGTACAAAAATTGACAAGAAGATCATAATTTTTTTCCCCCTTAATAACATACAAAATACTGTATGGACCCAAAGTAGAGATTTCCTAGTACTACACTGTGGAGTGGAAAGGAAAGAAAAAAAAGAAAGTAGGAAAGAAAAAAAACACGTAATTAGCAATAGTGATATATCCCAATCATCCGTGGAGAGCACATCAGGATCAAAGCAAAGCCACCCCACAACTGGATGTGAAAGTATCACCCTCCGGGAATTAAATGGAGACAATGATCATGGCTTGACCAATCTGACGACACCCAGGAGAGAGGGAGGGGACCAACCCAGAAATCCATAGATGCAGACCAGAAAGGGAGGAGGTTATGGCGCCCTGGGGAATTTCAAACATACGTACTCCCCTCCATCTCATCGACTCGTCCCTCCTCCTCCTTGTGCTGTCACAGCCCAGGAATAGCAGCAGCCATGTGAAATGCGGAGTTAGTCATGACGGGGAAATGTTTGCAGGCATTGCAAGTTGGCTGTGGAAATGTGTCAACATGAAGGGGCTCTTGATGTTGTTCCAAATATCAGCTTGTAGATTCTAACTTCTCACCATTCCAGAAAAAGGAAAGGGAATGCCAAATGCAAAAACAACCCCAAAACACAACAACCCCCCCAAAAAAACAACAACAACAAAAAACAAAAAAAGGACCAGAGGAAAAAACTCAAAGATAAAGGCAGGAATAGAAGTTGTAGGGGTGAGGTCAATATAGCGAAAAGGGGGACAGATAACCTGACTGACAGGAAAAAAAACAATTAATAAAAGGTGAAAGCATTGACATAGAAAGGAAGGGAAGAGGATAAAAGAAAGTAGGAAACGAAAAGTAGAGGACTGGGTAAAATCATAGTAAAAAAAAAAAAAAAAAAGAAGCAGCAAAAATATCAAGAAAACATAAAAAGGAAAAGGAAAAAAAAAACTCAGACAAAAAACTGACTGCCTCATTAGTCGTTCCTTGTTCGTAAATTGTTTGATGGATCCGTTTATAATATTGGTTATTTTGTTCGTTTCCTCGTTTATTTTTTTTGTTGAATCATTTGTTTAGCTCAAGAGCTCAAGAGCGTGCAAAACATGAGAGGGTTTAAGCATGGAGGGCACAGGAGGAGGGAGTGTGGTTACGGAGAGGGAAAAGACATGCTTTTTTTCCTTTTCTAATCTTTTTGCTCTCTCCCTATTCCAATTTCACCTCTAACCTACAAATCTCTGAACGCACACCAGCACACCTGTACACACTAAATCACACACGCACACACGCAAGCACACAAACACGCACACCAGCACACCTGTACACACTAAATCACACACGCACACACGCAAGCACACAAACACACGCACGCACGTATGTATGTATGTACGCACGCACGCACACACACATACACACGCTTGACGAACACGCAAAGAGAGAGAGATGGAGAGAGAGAGAGAGAGAGAGAGAGAGAGAGAGAGAGAGAGAGAGAGAGAGAGAGAGAGAGAGAGAGAGAGAGAGAGACAGACAGACAGACAGACAGACAGACAGACAGACAGACAGACAGACAGACAGACAGACAGACAGACAGACTGTCTAATATCACAATTTGTGAAAAGATGTTAAATGAATTTGAACAGACAGACAGACAGAGACAGGGAGGAGAGAGAGACAGACAGACAAACAGACAGAGACACAGAGACAGACAGCAACGTGACAGAAACAAAAGAACACTGTCATCCACATGCCCCCCCCCCCCCCCCCCTTAAAAAAGAAAGAAAAGAAGACAAGTCTATTGTCTCAAAAGGTTTAGCAGCCTCGGGCCAGGAAGACACCCCCTTCCAAAACTGAAGTGATCGGCACCAGTTCAGTCCTGAAGGGAATCACACTAACAGTGGCATCGGTCTCTCCCAGAATCCGCCAGCCAAGCCAAGCCACAGGCAAGGGAAATAAACAGACACCAGGGTACACTCCATGCAATAAGGAGTTTTGCTAGTACCGTTTATTTTCTTTCAATTTCCTTGTATCGTTTCGATCTTATCGTTTTTAAGGGAATTGTACGGGGGGATATGAATAGATTTATTTCTTTTTTAATTTGGGGGTGGTTTGGAGGGTTTTGTGTTTTTTTCATCTGTTGTTCGATGAGGGTGTTTGTATGTCTGTCTGTGTTTGTATCTTTTGTCTCCCTCTTTCACACGGCTGGATGTAATAACCTAAATGTTATGGTTATTCAGTTACCATCACTGAATACTGAATTCTCTGTCTCTTCCTCTCCTCCTCAGTCTCTCTCTCTCTCTCTCTCTCTCTCTCTCTCTCTCTCTCCTCTCTCTCTCCTCTCTCTCTCTCTCTCTCTCTCTCTCCCTCTCTCTCTATTTCACAGAACTGGAGTAAAAAAAAAAAAAGAAAAAAAAAGAAAGAAAAGCAATTATCATGGTTATTCAGTTACCATCACTAACAATAAAATATATCTCACTCTCCCACCATCTCTCTACCCCCCTCTCTCCCTCCTCACCTCTCCATCTCTTCCCTCCTACGCAACCAGCAGAGATGCACGAGTTTCTAGCAGCAGCAGCAGCAAGCAGCAACAAGGTCCAGATGTAACCTTTTTCCACAGCAGCCCTGACAGAGAGAATTAGGGAGAAAATCTCCTTCACCTGGCAAAATACCACCTACCTTCCCCTCACTCTCTCTAACTCCACGGCCCGAAGAACCAAGCCTGCTGGCCCAGATAAAACAGCCTGAGAAACATGGTTCAACCCTTGAATGTCGTTTCCCCGTGTGTTGGTGGGGGTTAACTAGCCTAGTGGTTAGAGCGTTGGATTCGAAGACTGACGATATTCTGAGAGTGGGTTGCAAGTCGCCGCTGAGCTGTTTATCTTACGAGTTCAGTTTTGCTTGGTTTCCTCCCCCTGGGGATGTCGGGAGCCTGTCAGTATGATTAGCATCCTAACCTTCAAGAAATTCTCAGCTTGAAATTCCCTCTCTTTTTTTTTTAACCCCTCTCTTTGTTGGAGATAGGCGCCGCCCTGAATATGCTGAGAAGCTGACGTCTCAGATGGCTCGCTCCACTAAGACCACTTAGGTTATGGGACACCTTGACCTTTTTTTTTTTACTCTCTGTTTCTTCCTTGTTTCTTTTTTTTAATTTTTTTTTATTGTTACCTCATTCTGGTTTAATATTCTGCCTTCTTTGTCTGTTCTCCTGCCTTTTTTTTCCCTCAGAAAGACCCAATATATAACAACTCTCTCCGACACCAAAGTTGGATGCGCTGGGCCTGACTTGTCAGGAACTTCACGGCAGTGCGACACACGGACACACGCACGCACGCAAAAACACACACACACACACACACGCAAACACACACACCCCACACACGCACGCACGCACGCACACACCACACACACATTCATTGAGTTAAAAGCGACCCGGAGAGGGACCATCTTTTACTTGCCCAACACACACTGCCTGATGATTTCAGTGTGGTGCTTTAATGACTCCTCAAACAGTTCATGTAGAAGTCAGTCACGTCATTCCCTAAAACAGGCTTAGACCTGAAGTATTCATAGTCGACTGCAATCAATCAGAAACTACCAACTCTATCCTGCAGGGGATATTCGAGGGGGTTGGGGGTTGAACACAGAGGCAGACAGATAAAGACCTGGATACAGAACATCAAAGATCAGACCGGCCTTGGCATGGCTGTGTTGCTGCGAAAGGCTGAAGCCAGGAGAAAACTAGAAAACTATTGACCAACGTGTCCCTTGTGCCCTCCTCACCCCCCCCCCCCCCCAACCGAGGACCAGCTTATCAAGGGACTGAGGAGGATGATGATGATGATGATGATGATGATGATGATGATGATGATGATGATGATGATGATGATGGTGGTGGTGGTGGTGGTGATGATGATGATGATGATGATGATGATGATGGTGATGATGATGATGATGGATGATGGTGGTGTTGGTGATGATGATGATGATGATGATGATGATGATGATGATGATGATGATGATGACAAATTAATCAGATTAAATGCCAGGGTTCACGAGAAAAGTCAGCGTATTTGCATCATTCAGCAAACGATAATTATTATGAGATAACAGCATCAGTAGAGTTAAAGGATTCTAGCTGTACACAGAAGGAAGAGAAAGCTTTTTGCTTCTTGAAGGGGGTATTCTGCGACATCTGTTTATCAATGATCAGACTATTCGACATGAAAAAGGGTGCAAACAATCTTTGTACTTTTAAAATGATCTTCCCCCCGAAGTAAGAATGCGGCTATCTTACTGGTGAGAAAACGGTTGCATAAAAACAAAACCTCATCACTGATGAACCTCGGAGCTGTAGCCGAGGAACAACAAAGACAAAAAAAAGGAAAGATCTTTCATGACTGGTTATTCCTGATGGATTTTAACACAGTACACGGCACCCTAAGAGTCTGTTTTTCCCAAGGTTTATGTTTGTCATACATGACCAAAACGCTTGCGAGATGGGGTTTCTCTTCAACAGATTTTCTTCTGTCCAGCATGCACTCTCTACAGTATCCACCCTCTGACTACCCCGTACCCACCATAATTATCAAACACTGACACACGTTGTTGAAGACGTCATTTCTCTTCACTGTTTCTGCTGGTGCGAGCGTGATAATAATTAGCCTCAAGAAAGCAGTTTGTTTTCCCTGGCAAACACCGAGAACAGACCCATCTGTTTCAGAGACGGAGAGCTAGAGCCAGCCACCTACCTATCCAAGCTGATCCAAACACACGTTTTCCGATTAGACCCGCATGGACAGATAAGACCATACACTTTCCCTTTCCTCACAAGCACTCGCCACAGTCATTTGCACGCACGACTGCTAGGCTAGGGTAGTTCCTTTCAGGTGATTGTTGTATGCACAGCACAGACTCCCACCCTATCCCCCTACAGACCCTTAGCCCTTATCGTTTCCCAGCAAGTCCCTCTGCTCTTCTTCTTCTTCCTCTTATCAGGCCCCCAGACCTCAGACACAAGTAGAGCACCTCTCCCTTCAGCTGCTGCGAATACCATCACTGGGATTTGCTGTAGTCACATCCTTGCGAAGAGATAAAGGGCTGTAGAAATGCTGGCATGTAAGCGTCGTTGTACGTTCCCCAGAAATGTGTAGGTCGTAATAATATACCTGGGAGAACTATGCGGGGAATGGGAAGTACCATTGTTGCGCATCCACAAAGGTCCAGGTTTGGTATTTCGGGTCAGGAGACAATGATGATTATGGCAGCACAGCGTGCGTCAGTCGGATTATTATTGATGCAGACGTTGTCTTTATTCATCAATTTGTTAGATTATCTGATGACTTAGTAATCACACAATGTTCATTCTATTATTTCTCTCTCCCTATCTCTGGTATGGTTTCTTGCTCTTGGTATTTGATCATTATAATTGTTGTTGTTTAATTGAGGTTATCTTTTTATCTTGATGTTATCCCTGAAAAGGGCGGGGACTGGATGTAAAAAAGCACACGAGTACTTATCTATTATCTGTCTGTCTGTTTTTTTCTCTCTCTGTCTTTCTCTCACTGTCTCTGTCTCTCTCTTTGTCTCTCTCTATCTCCCTCTTTGTCTCTCTCACATACAATTAGTCTTTGGTTCTTAGGTAAACGAGCCTTTAAATTTGAGTTATCTATTTACTTTTCTTTCCGTAATAATGGAATAAGCATTCCTGTGCTTTTCTTTTAACCCAATCCCCGTGTGCATGCGATTTAAAAGATTTTGTCATCTGTTCTCATCAGCACACAATGGCCTACCCTTCCGAAAAGCTAAACAGGGTTTAACGTGTGCGAAAGATAGTTTGAGGCCTCGGTTATGTATGTCAACGTGTACGGCACTAAAAGAGATGTAGATGCATGTATGTTGTTGTGTGTGAATGCATGTATGTGCGTGGTGGTGCATGCGTGTGTGCGTGCGAGCGAGAGAGCGTTCGTGTGTGTATGCGTGCGTGATGTGTGAGTGCGCGCGCGCGCGCGTGCGTGTGTGTGTGAGTGTACGCGCATGCGTGAGTATGTTGGTGCATGCGCATGCATCATCTGGATATGTGTGGAATACTAACTAACTACAGGTGTGTACATATCCCTCAACAACCACACAAGAGGTCTCACCTTGGTGTCATAGGCCGAAGAAAACTGTTCAAATATGGGCACATGTCACTCCACTTTCTAAGAACGTTTCCTTTTAGGTCTGAAGAACATCATGCATAATGCACAGGTATCACTCCGCATAATTAGACAGGTCGACACCTTTATTCTTGAGGGCTCTCTCGTAAGAGACACACATTACGTTATGCCCTTGGGATTACTACATTTCGTGAGTGTTATGTACAGTTACGAACCTCATGAAGACTGTCTCACTAGGCAAGACCAAGGAAAAAGGCAGACCACCAGCTTCTCTCACTGGCAGCATCCCCGAATCCTGTGGCATGAGAATCCACGAAGTCAGCAGGGACAGAGAAGACCAGAGCACATGGAGAAGGAAGGAGGATCATATTGGTGTTTTGGGGTGTGGAGGCTATCGCCGAATTGGGCGATGCCGACAGGTGAGACAGGTGAGATGTACAGTACACAACATAACTCCATGTAGTTTGTTTACCATCACAAAAAAGTAAAACACACACACCGCGCGCGCGCGCACGCATACACACAACCACACACACACACACGCGCGCGCACGCGCGCACACACACACAACACACACACACACACACACACACACACACACATTCAAAACTAAATATAAAAGCCAAATAGAAAAGGAGAGTATGTCACTCATATATATATATAAATATATATAAATATATATATATATATATATACACGGTATGTACATATATATACGGTATGTACATATATATACGGTATATACATATATATATATATCTATATATCTATATATATATATAGTAGAGAGAGAGAGAGAGAGAGAGAGAGAGAGAGAGAGAGAGAGAGAGAGAGAGAGAGAGAGAGAGAGAGAGAGAGAGAGAGAGAGAGAGAGAGAGAGAGAGAGAGAGAGAAGAAGAAAAACAACCCCAAACTCTCTCTGACCGTACAGAGGTCACGCACACAGTGCAGTACAGTGCAGTGCAGTGCTATAGGCAGTCAGTTTAGTTAGCCTAGTATACCCTAAAGTCTACAAGACAGCTGCAGCTCGCCTCTTTAGCTTGATGAAATCTCACGGCCACTTTCGCCTACTTGTTTGTTTGGACAACTGTCTTCCTCCCCCCCCCAACCACCACCACCACCACCACCACCATGCCCC
This sequence comes from Stramonita haemastoma, assembly GCA_030674155.1. NCBI lineage: Eukaryota > Metazoa > Mollusca > Gastropoda > Neogastropoda > Muricidae > Stramonita > Stramonita haemastoma. The sequence continues at coordinate 23,577,857 of CM060323.1, read as the reverse complement.
TTGACCCCTTCATTCTTCAGCCTCCCCCATTCCCCATCTCTCCTTCTACCCTACCCTCTCACCTTTTTCTCCTGACAGGTAAACTTTTTCCAGGTAGGTAGGCCTGTAGCCTAGCATGGATGGGGAGGTTTCCAGTTCCCATTCTTTCTCTCTCTCCCACCTGTACTGAGATAATGACGATGTCTGGAGAAGTCTTCACTCTGTGCTGGCTTTAGTTTTATGTACAGGTTTGAAGTTTTGAAAAGTAAAGATGTTTTTTTAGTAAGCTGTCAGATTTTCGCGGTTTTAATTTTTTTTTTTACTCTCTCTCTCTCTCTCTCTCTCTCTCTCTCTCTCTCTCTCTCTCTCTCTCTCTCCACAAGATCACAGGCAAAACAGTTACGGAAAAAATTTGCTATGTTTGTGTACAAGTTTTGATCTGTATATATTAAATGGTTCTACTGCAGGTGACAGAAATGGCTCCTTTACATTTATTTCTAATAATGGTAACAGTGTCATAGATTACTTTTTATTTTCTTGTTCGCTTTGTTCAGTTCCTTGTGACATGCATGTCAATGAACGAATTGATTCTAAACATATGCCCATTGTCTGTTTTGCTTTGTGCAATGCCAATATTGAGCAGCCGAGGGATAAAAGTATTTGTTTCGATAAACTTGTATGGTCGCAGGACAAACAAGAAACTTTCCTAAACAATCTCGAGTCGCTTGATAACCTACAGAAGTTAGAAGAAGCCTACCTACTCATTGATTCCAACATTAATAATTCTGTAAATGTGTTCACTAGTATGCTGTCATCTGCTGCTTCCTGCTTTAAGAAAACATTTGGGGGAGGGAGAAAGAAAGGGAGTGCATGGTTTGATGGGGAGTGCGTGCATGCGCGAAGGTTTACTCGGTCTGCTCTCCGCATCTATTTACGCACTCAGTCTCCACGAGATAGGGCAACGTACTGTAAAACCCGTAAAAATTACAAGAAACTTTTAGCCTCCAAAGAGAAGGAATACAAAAGAAAAAGTAGAGAGGAACTTGTAAACAGTATGAACGATTCAGTAAAGTTTTGGGGACACATTAAGAAACTCTCAAGAAAAACCTCTGAGATAGGCAATATAGATATGGCACAATGGATAGAACACTTTAAGGGGCTTTTTGGGGAGGAGGGAGGGGAACAGGAAGAAGTAATTGACAGCAGTGCAAGCTTATTTGACTCTGAACAAATTCCGGAGGATGTTATGGAATTAAACTCAGAGATCACAGAGGAAGAAATAATTAAGTCCATTAAACATTTGAAACATAACAAAGCTGCTGGCCTTGATGGGGTTATCCCTGAAATTTTTAAGTCTGTGATAAATCATAAAAGAATAATATCCTTTCTGGTCCATCTGTTTAATAAGATTTTTTCCTCTGGACTTTACCCACAATCTTGGACAGAAGCTATCATCCACCCCATACATAAGAAAGGAAACATTCATAATCCAGATAACTATAGAGGCATCTCATTATTGAACATCTGTAGTAAACTCCTAAGCTATATAATCAATAAACGTTTATCAACTTTTGTAGAAAACAGAAATATTCTTGGTGAAATACAAGCAGGTTTTCGAAAAGATCATTCCACAATAGATCATATTTTTACATTATATGCTATTATCCAAAGACAGCTCATAAGAAACAAAAAATTATATGTTGCTTTCATTGACTTTAGGAAGGCTTTCGACCTTATTTCTTTAAGCAAACTCTGGCGGATTCTGGAAAAAAATGGTGTAAATGGTAACATATTGAAAACATTACAGAGTATGTATGCAACTGTAAAAGCCCGGATTCGTTTTGGGACCAAGATATCAGAAGCCATATCCTGTTTCAAAGGCTTAAAACAAGGTGAAATAACTAGCCCTCTTTTATTCTCATTGTTCATTAACGAGTTAGCCCAGGATGTCATTAAAAATGGAAAACATGGCATTCAGCTCTACCCTCATCCACTAGAAATTTTCATTTTATTATTTGCTGACGACATTGTTTTGATATCTGACAGTGTTTCAGGCTTACAAAACCAGTTAAATGTTCTAGCAAGTCAATCCATAAAACTAGATTTGCATGTAAATCTTGATAAATCGAACATTGTAATATTTAGGAATGGTGGATATGTTGCTAAGAAAGAGGTTTGGCTCTACAAAGGAAAAGAAATATCTATCGTAAAATCCTATAAGTACCTGGGCTTGTTCCTTTCTACTAGAATAGCATACAGTAAAGCAGTCCGTGAGCTCTCGTGTAAAGCTAGAAAAGGGGTAATTAACATTTTCAGAATTCTATGGAAACTGGGGGATTTTTCAGCAGACATTTTTGTCAAACTTTTTGATTCCCAAATTAAACCAATTCTATTGTATGGAGCAGAAATATGGGGCCTGTCTCAACAGAAGTCAGTGGAGAATGTCCACACGTTTGCTCTGAAAAAACTGTTAAACGTAAGCCCCAGAACCCCAAATGACATGGTTTACAGTGAAACTGGTCGTTACCCATTATATATTTCTAGCTATGTATCTACGATCAGGTATTGGCTGCGTTTAACAGAGTTAGAAGAAACTAGACTTCCAAGAAAAGCCTACAACATGCTTTTGTCCCTCCATAATGATGGTAAAATGTGTTGGGTATCACATATTTGTAAAATGTTATATGAGACCGGTTTTGGATTTGTATGGGAAAACCAAGGTGTTACTAACCATAAAGCTTTCTTACGACAGCTTAGACAAAGATTAGTAGATTGTTTCTTCCAAAAGTGGAATGAACATATTAACAATAGCACTCGATTCAGTGTGTACCGTACATTTAAATCATCTGTATCTATGGAAACATACTTTACCTTGGTGCCTAACAAGCATATTCGTGACATTCTAATCAGATTCAGACTAGGAATATCAGACCTACAGACGCACAGAAAGCGCTACACAGCCACTTCTGAACAAGATCTTCAGTGTACATTTTGCCACAGCGCTATAGAAACAGAACTGCACTTTCTCTTGTATTGTAATGTCCTAAGTGACCTACGGGTAAAATTTATTCCAGAAAAATATCGTATATATCCATCGCTAACTGCATTCCAAAGATTAATGCAAGATGATACGTGTGTCCATGACCTGGGCAGATTTATTTATCATTCCAACAAACGCCGATAATGTCATCATGAATTCTTGTGCTATGTTCTTCGAGTAATTGATGCTGATTTCAAAATATGCTTTTGTATTAATATAATGCTCTATTCAAAGTATCCAATCATACATGATTACTTATGGATTTGTAACGGGTTGAATAGCCTATACAATTAAATTCTTGAGTTCTTGAGTTCTTGAGTTCTCTCTCTCTCTCTCTCTCTCTCTCTCTCTCTCTCTCTCTCTGTGAGTGTGTGTGTGTGTGTGTGTGTGTGTGTGTGTGTGTGTGTGTGTGTGTGTGTGTGTGTGTGTGTGTGTGTGTGTGTGTGTGTCTCTCTCTCTCTCTCTGTGTCTGTGTGTCTGTGTCTGTGTCTGTGTGTCTGAGTCTTTGTGTCCGTCGTTCAGTCTTTTCGTTGTTGTCTGATGGTTTTATTCTCTCGTT
>CM060323.1:23561779-23564279 GCA_030674155.1 Stramonita haemastoma | reverse complement strand
AAAACTATATTTATCTTAGCCCATGTCTCTTTTTTCCACTGCTTGCTTTTGCTTCTCTCCTTCCAAAAAAAAAACCCAGAAAAAAACACGAAAAGAAGCCATGTTCTCTCTTTCATGTTGTTTCCACTCCTTTCAAACGGATTAAGTGTAAAACTTTGCCAGGCTTGTAACGTGTCCACAAACATCAAACGGTTTCTAATGTTGGCAGGTGTAGTGTAGTAAAAAGAGGAAATAGCCGATTCTGATCACAATGCATTGATCACAGGGAGAAATGATACATCAAAAGATGTGAAGGACAACCCCCCCCCCTGTCCACCTTTGCAAGCAGTTTGTGTTGTGTGCTCTGTTTGCCAAGTTGCTGTGCATGTTGATCCTGTAAACAGGATACTGGCGTTGCACTGTGTGAACGTGGCAATGTGTGTATGTATGTTATACCTTACTTTCCCTTTGTGCCTCGGGTCTTTCTGATTTAATTGCTTGTGACTCATCTTAAAGATTTTTGACATGGCTAGCTTGTGTCGTGTTGTGTCGTGTGTGAGTGTGTGTGTGGGGTGTGTGTGTGTGTGTGTTCGTGTCGTGTCGTGTGTGTGTGTGTGTGTGTCGGTCGTGTCGTGTCGTGTCGTGTCGTGTCGTGCGTGCGCGTGCGCGGCGTGTGTGTGTGTGTGTGTGTGTGTGTGTGTGTGTGTGTGTGTGTGTGTGTGTGTGTGTGTGTGTTGTGTGTGTTGATGTGTGTAGGTGTGTGTGTATGCATGTGTGTTGTGTGTGTGTGCGTGCGTGCAGCGTGCGCGCAACATTTCTAGAAAAGGAAATCGCCCCACCCATTCTTTTATCCTTTTTTTCACATTCACACTAAAAAACAACACCGGCTTGAGTTGAAACGTCACTATGATCGGCATTGGTAAGTTAACAGAATCCAATACATTCTTCATCTTCAGGAAAGCGCTGAAACAATAGACAGGCGGACAGATAAACAGCAGCATATGTGGGAATGAAAGAAGATAAAGTGGCAATCAGAGAAAAGATGAGACAAAATAAAACCACATTGAAAAGCAAAAACAAACAAACAAAAAAGCAATTGCCCAGCAGTGGAACTGACAATGAAAGACGAAGGAAGATAAAACAGAAAGATGAAACATCAGCTAGTCAGACGACAGTTACCGTGACAAGAAAAGATAGAAGGATGAAGGAAGGGGGCAGGCAGCAGAGAGAAAAGATGAAGACAGTTAGATAGCAGTAAAAAATGGCCATCATCAAAAGAAGAAGACAACAGAAAAAACGATGAGACAAAAGTTAAACTGGCATTTGAAGTCACAAATAAAAGCAGAAGAAAGGAAGGCAACAGAGAGAAAAGATGACGACAATTAGATAGCAATAGAAGTGGGCCATCGAAAGATGAAGACAACACTCAGAAAAAAAAAGATGAGACAAAAGTCAGACTGGCAGTTGGAACGATATCAAAAGCCAGACAGGAAGGAAAGGCACACATCACATACATCTCCTCTCTGGCATTCACAGCAGAAGGCAGAAGGAAAGACACACATCACATCACCTCTCTGGAAGTGACATTCACAGCAGAAGGCAGGCAGGAAGGAGAAAAAGGCACACATCACGAACATTACCTGGCACTCCTGAACAGGTGATCCGGAGAGAAATCCACCCGATCCTCGGCACAGGTCATTTCCATGCACTCCCAGTACTCCCCAGGACTCCTGCCACACTCCCCCCGCCTGTACCCCTCCTCCTCCTGCACGCCCCCGTCATCCCCACACCCCCAGGCAGCCGTCAGCAACGCTTCTTTCTCCGCTCGGTCAAACAGCCGGGAAAACCGCATGGCCTTGGCCTTGAAGCGGCCGTGACCGTGCTTGTCCTTCACCTTGAACCAGCTGAGGTCACCCCGCTTCTCGATGACCCGGACACTGGTGGAGTCGCTGATGCGGACTCGTTTTTTGCCCGAGGAGGCAGGTTTGGAGGGAGGGGTGTGGGCTGGGGTGAGGGGGTCTCCAGATTCGGGAGTAGGGGTGTCCGAGAGGCTGAAGTCGAGGTAGTGTCTTGCGGGTTTGGAGAACTGCCCATAGCCATCATGGCGGGGCAGGCTGCCCGACAGTGGAGCGTTCTGCTTCACAGGACACAGCGGGGGACTTACTCTGGGACAAGTCTTGTTTATAGCTAGGGCGATTCGAATCATCCAGTACGTTTGTCATTTGTGTATTCCATCCATATTCAGACATAAAGCTCAGAGAAATCGGTGTTTGTTAGGCTTAGGTGGTCAGACATTGTTATCAAAATCAACCAATATCCTTCAGCTTCTGTATAGTTCAGGCACTAAGGTAACAGAAACAGGCAAAGTACCATGCTTAAAACACTCCCAACTCCAGGATGAAGAAGTCTGGAGTGAAGGGTTTACAATGAACAATGAACAAGGCTTGCTGGTGGTTCAGGGGATCTCATGGAGCTAGAACTGGTTCACTGAAAACGCTGGTCTGTCTAAACTCCATTTTTC
>CM060323.1:23516779-23521779 GCA_030674155.1 Stramonita haemastoma | reverse complement strand
TCATCATTTTCATTATCATCATTTTTTTCTATCATTATCATCACCATCATTATCTCTTAAAACTAGCTGTATACTAAACCTTAATGCAATATTGAAGAAATTCGTTGGCATGTAGTAGAGTTTTTTTCCCCCCTATTCCAGCAAAAAAATAAATCCTTTGTTTCAGAAGCCTACGAACTACAAAAAATGCATACGCAGAGTCACCATCAAACAAGCAGGATAAGACATCCATCCACACATGATCACTTCCAATTCTCTTCTTGTCATCCAGAAATAATGTCTCTTTTCGCATATGAAAAAGAAACGAACACACATCCCTTTCATGGAATTTTCAGATCCCCTCGGTCGGAATGCGGCTACCTTCATTGTTGGACACAAACCGTCGCATACACAAAATCTCCTCATTTGGTGAACCTCAGAACTCTTGCCGAGGACCCCCCCCCCCCCCCCCCCCCTCCAAAAAAAAAAGCCAATAAACAAAACCCCATCAAATAAAAAGAAAAAAACACACACATACACGCGCGCACACATACACACACACAACACACTCACACACACACACACACACACACACACACACACACACACACACACACACACACACACACACCACACACACCAATATTTAAAATAATATGAATGAAAAGAAAAGGCAAAAAACTTGGATGTAAACCACACTTCATCACAACTTCATACCTTGGACGAATCCATGTTTTGACATCTAAATGCTACAGGGTGTGACAGAGTTGACTGACCAATTCAATATTCGAGATGAACTGCAAGCAGTTTAGAGATGAGGGGGTGGCTTCAACAGGGTTTGATGGGACGAAATTTCTCATCTGTCAAAGTGGTATTGCCGGGAGGTAGTAGCCTGGCAGATGTAATCAACGGGAAAAGTTCACTTGTAAATGTTGTTGAGAGTAAATAAAAGAAAAAAAGTGTGTGTGTGTGTGGGTGGGATGGGTAGTGTGTGTGTGTTGTGTGTGTGTGTGTGTGTGTGTGTGTGTGTGTGTGTGTGTGTGGTGTGTGTGTGTGTGTGTGTGTGATGTGCGTGCTTGTTGGTGAGCGCACCACAAAACTGTATAAACTGTTGGAGAAATGAGAGAGCAGTATGTACATGGTGACTTTGAGAAAAACACAATACTTTTCAGTATACATACATCGACGGTATAGCAATTGCCTGAAGAACATAATTGCATTAATATTGAATTGTCGTATCTAAAAATTAATAGCTGTAAATAAAGAAGTGCTTTTTGTGGCATTGAGAAAAATCTTCTTCTCTCTCTCTCTCTTCTCTCTCTCTTCATTTTCTCTCTTCTTTCTCTCTCCTCTAAACTTGGTTCTTCACGTGTGGTTAATGCCACCGGACCAATTTACCGCCTATCCAACGACTAATACTAACCAAACTCACTTTTGAAAGATAAAAGTTGGGGATCAATCGGAATCGAGCCACAACTTTTCGCTTTTGGACAGCACGTACCTCTAACCACCGAGCACACAGTCGTTGTACCACTACAGATACGCACACACAGAAAGTTGCGCACAGAATTGCGTATCGATATTCAATTCAAATACTTTATTATCTCTAAAACAGAGAAATTCCGTGGGTTACAAGCCTATTATATTATAAACACAAAAAAACACGTAGAAAAATAATAATTATCACTATAGCACAACACAGGTTGTGAACATCAGCACGCACCCATATCACAGTATAAAGAGCACCCACAAGTAGTAAGCACAATGAGGAAGAGGACATGGATATACGTACAGATATCATCACCACCTGTGACAGTACTCAGAGAGACAGCGATCAGCTGATGACAGATGGCTCAACAGATTACCGTTATCGTCGGTTGAGATGATCATGATAACGGGTCTGCTCTATCCAGCCTACACTACAATGAGTACAGACACACTGACCTGTAGACCCGGACACCTTTGAAACCACGACCACGCAGAAAGCGATGTGATGACATCAATAATTATGGTGATTGAAACACGCTGTGGTGACGCTGGGACATGCCCAAACTTTGCATGACTAATGTAGAAAACTGAGACTGAAAGCAACGCACACAATCAGTCACTGAACTAGATAAACACCTTTGTTCCCGCGTTCTTGCGTTCTTGGTTTTTCAATGTTACTTGACTTGTGTTGGTTATTTCTGTTTTTCTCCCTTGAATTAATCCTCTATCCCCAAACCTCCCAATATAATACTGACAATGACGACGACGAATGCGACAACGGGACGACGATGAAGATGATGATGATGATGATGACGGTGTGGTGGTGATGATGGTGGTGGTGGTGATGATGAAATATAGAATTAAATATTAACAATTGAGGAAAGGCAGCTACATTAGCGTTCTTCCTGTTTTGTCCATACATCAGCAGTGTGTAGGGTTTGGACAGATATATGAGAGAGAGAGAGAGAGAGAGAGAGAGAGAGAGAGAGAGAGAGAGAGAGAGAGAGAGAGAGAGAGAGAGAGAGAGAGAGAGAGAGAGAGAGAGAGAGAGAGAGAGAGAGAAATGATGTATGTTTTACCAAGTATTGATTCATTTTAACTATGCCTGATCACGAATGTGACAAGCTGCATCGGAAATGCATCAGCTGTTTTTGTCCAATTTCCAAAGAGCACAGACAACAACATAATGCTCTCTGACTGTATAAAACACAAGTGCACTTCTGAATCCAGTTTCGAATATGCCGCAGTATGGATTGAATATCATGGGTCGATGAGTATGAAGTGTTACATAATGTGATTGTACGTGTATGTGCATATCAAGAGTTTTATGTATATTGTGCTTGAACGTCTGCGTGTGTCAAAAGTGTAGGAGCTTGTATCATGAGCATCAAGAGACATAAATGTTTGTACGCATATATGTGTTATCAAGAGTTATGTAAGTGTTCAATATATATATAAATAATAACAACAACAACAACAACAACAATAACACAATAATAATAATAATAATAAAAAAATAATAAAAAAAATAATAATAATAATAATAATAAAGTATGGGATTTATATAGCTCTGAATCTTGTAGAGTACACAAATCAAAGGGCTTGTTTGTACCTATATTCGTGTTATCACCGGTTATATAAGCGCCTGTACTTGCATATGAGTATCAAGGATTATATACGTGTCTGTAATTGAATATGAGTATCAAGAGTTATGTAAGTGCTCGTACGCGTATGAGTAGTGCTTGTATGCGAGTGTGAGTATTAAGAGTTACATAAGTGCTTGTACGTGTGAATTTTCATATGCATATATGTGCTCGTAAAGGTTATCGTAATACGCAAAGACTCTCACGCGATCATAAAACACAAAAGACTTAACAAGGGATGTTGGGTGAAATGGTCTGCCGTCAGAAAGGAACAGATGTTATTGGTTCGCAAGTAACTATGGTGTTGGTTAATGATGATGATGGACTGTGGTCCAGCTGGAGTGATTTATCACCCTCTGTACACCCCCCCTCCCCCCCACCCTCCAGGGTAACCAGTTAGCTGGCCACACACCTTGACTATCCATCCATCAAGCCGCCGTGACGAGGGCTCCCTCCCTACGGTGCCACAGCGATTGATCCTTTTAGTCGATCTTTTGGTTGTTACGCGGAATGTAATTTACGGTTACCACCACGCCACTGACGTATAGTTACACAAGGCTTCGGTTTAGCGCCATCTTCTTTCTGTGGAGGTATTGTGGCAATCTTGATTATGGGTTGGTTGATTACGTGATGAACTGATTAAGTACGCTGTAAGTGAGACAATTGTAATGTTTCTTACATCATTTTCTCTGATTAATTCAAAACTCTTACAGAACACAGTACAGTGTTCAATGTGCCGGATGTCACAAGATCGACAGATGCAAATACAGACTGCAAGGCATGTCAAGGAAAAAGAGCAACAAGAAGGATGGGGGACACATCATGAATGGACGGCTATAACTCAGCAAATTTTGGAAGGCGAACAGAGAGGAATGAAGGAGGTTGTCAGTCTTCAGGTGCCTCAGTCGCACATAAGGGTAGACGTACAGGTTCACAACTTTGATTGATCTTAAGGAGGATTTATTGTGTAAGCATTGTGAGTAATATCTTCTGGACTCTCACATTCTGCTCCACAAATTCTAAACACCTTTATATGCGTATGCTAAACCCCTTTGGACATCTACAATAAATCTGTTGTTTTATATTATGCAACAATCTAGTTTGCTATCACCCATTACTATTCTGTAAAATAAGTGTGCATATATGAAATAAGGTTTACATACTTTGCACTAAAGTATATTTTTAAATGACAGACCTCTTTCTGTACAGTATCCCACCTAAGTGAACATGTTATTTTTAATTTTTTTTTATTCACATTCATTTGGTTCACATCAATAATGGAGGCAAACTAGTTTTTGACCACCAAGCGAAACAAATTCAAAGAGGGACAAATTCTAATACTCTGTTGTGACACATTTCTTGTTAAAAGGAATCCAAAACACCCAACAACAAAAGAGTTTTGTTCCATCTACGCCAATATTGTCATTGCAAGCTTTTTGAAAAAGTGGTGTCCCTGGTGCAAATTATCCAACCAGATATTCAAAGCCGGCCCCATACTTGCTAATATTAACAGACCAATATTTTTGTTGTTGCTGCTAACCATACATAACACTTTCCAATCTTCCGTTTATAAAATGAACATCGACTATGCTCATTTTTGCTCATTTTCCAAATTCAACCCACGTTCGATTTTTTAGTACATCTTTGAGAACTTACGCTATTTCAAGACTTTCTCTGTTGTATTTCTAAATGCCACACCACCATCTAATCTTCAGACACGGGCAATAAGCAAAGCGCCTTCCTTACGTCTGCTAGCCTTGCCCACAAAGTGCAAACAGCAGCATGATTACTGCGTCTGGGCAGGGGCATATGGTGACAGTAATGGTGCCTCCAATGATGGCAGGCAGGGAGGGAGGGAGGGAGGAGGAGGAGAGGACAGTCAGAAGTAGA
>CM060323.1:23499279-23504279 GCA_030674155.1 Stramonita haemastoma | reverse complement strand
TTCCAACTTGGCTGTCTGCCTGGACCTATCTGTCAATTTGCCGATGACACTGTTATTAGACTGCAACACAGCAGCTGCAGCTCAACAACAACAACAACCACAGAGAAAGAGAGAGAGAGAGAGAGAGAGAGAGAGAGGAGAGAGAGAGAGAGAGAGAGAGAGAGAGAGAGAGAGAGAGGAGAGAGAGAGAGAGAGAGAGAGAGAGAGAGAGAGAGAGGGGAGAGAAACAACATTAACAGGTAAGTTAAGAGCTTTATGAGTGGTAACATTACCATTTTCTGTAGCTTTGTACATTCCAACTCGTAAACAAAAGCATGTACACGTGGTACCTGTCTGCAACAAGTTTGTAAAATAGATCCCTAGATAAAGAATGTTCATGAAGGAAAATACATACAGAACAAACGAAGAAGCCAGTGTGTGAGCAGATAAAGAAATAAGCCTGATTTCGTTGTGTCCCTTAAATCCAAACCGAAGGCCATCAAACTTCCGTTCAGTCACCCCCCTCCATCCCCAACCACCCACCCACCCCCTCCCCAATCCCCTTCTAGCAGGCAGACAAGTGACAACTGAATCTCCCCTTTCTTTCAATTCTGTCTTCAGAGAATTTCCTGACTCCATTCCTTCCGAGGACATCATGATTTGACAGAGAATAACATCAGACTTTTCTATCTTTCGCCGTCCCTGTCTCCCTCCCTACATGGCATGCATCAAATCTATACCAATTCTATATCAATTCTATTTATTTTTTTGTTTGTTTTGCTTTTGTTTTGTTTTTTTGTTTTTCTTTGTGGGGTGTTTTGTTCTCCTAATGTATTGTGAAAAACTTTCCTTTTTTTTCTTTCGTGGCCATCCATTTGTTAGGATTTCTGTTGTATCTTTCTACACGCCATACTGCAAGCCATTTTTTTGTCAAATTCAGTACCCCCTTCGGGTTTTTTACTTGAAATACAGTTTTGCAGTTTCTTATCCACAGCAAGTAGCCATTGTGAGCGATTCAAAATGCTACGCTTTCATGACATACGAAAAATCAATAATGATCCTTATAAGCCTTTGAAACAAGAACTATCCCCCCTACCCAAAAACTACAACACCCCCCCCCCAATGATCTAATCATACAGAAGCAATAAACAGCCCCATCTTTACTTATTTTAAGGTTATAGAGCAGTTTTCTTGTTTGTTCTGTTTCTTTGTTCCGTTTTCCTTAATATGTTTTTAAAGATTTTTGGTTAAAATGTTTACGATAATGACGGCTAGGCTGTGCCGTGTTTCTATTACATAAATCTTGTCGGTTGGATTTACAAAACATGCACAATTAAATGTTTTTTTTAAATAAAGGTTTTTGTTTAAAAAAATAAATGTTGACAATAATGACAGCTATGGCGTGTTTCTATTACGCAGTGTACATTAAATCTTGTCGATTCGATTACAAAACATCACAATAACCCCCCCCCCCCCCTTCTAATTCAAGCCCACTCCTCTAAAAAAATAAACAAAACAAAAGAAGAAAAAATAAACACAGAAGATCACGTACCCTTCCAACTCAGTCTACTCCTGGAAAAGAAATAAACAAATAAATAAATTGTCAAAGAATTTTTAAAAAAAGATCAGGTCACCTTTCAATAAACCACAAGCAAGCAGGGGGGAAAAACCACACACCACACATTCACGTACACATTGATCGCTTCTCTCTCTCTCTCTCCCAAAAAAATCTTGGCAGGCATAAGCAGCCAAGATAGATCTATACATCCATGTTATGATCAGCCGCGAGTGGACTTCGCGGAAAAGAGAAACGCACTAGGAACCAACGTGGTCAGGATTCCCTGATAAACATTCCATGGCCGACGTTTTGCCAACGAACACCCAACACACACACACACACACACACACACACACAGATGCACATCAGACCATCACAGACGGAAGCAATATGCTGATGAAATAAATGTTCCTCGTCTCTCTTTCTGCCTGTCTGTCTCTGACTGACATGTTCTTGTTGTTGTCGGAGAAATGAGGATTGCTTCTCACAGCCTGAAAGGAGCAGGGGGTAGTGTGAGAGAGAGCTGGCGCTACTCTCTGTGCCGACTGGTTTGTCTGTCTGTCTGTCTCTGTGGACAGCCATTTCGGACGAACGTTATGCTTCTGCTCGTTCGTTTCGATTTCTGGGGCCCGCCATGAACGTGTTTTGGAATGGAGGGTTTGCAGGAAGCAGTGGTGACGGGACTTGTCGACTTGTTTTATCGTTAGTGGCGAGTTTTCCATTGATTGTTTCCTGAATGCAGCCAACCTCGAATTTTAAAGATTGAAACGCCTATTTGTTTTTCAGATTTTTTTTGTTCAGTAATTGTATAGAACAATAATTTACACAAGAAACATTTCAGCATAGTAACACAGTCTACAACCTTATAACTGTGCTCAAGGATAACATCAGCTAAAAAAGAGCGAGACGGGATGTAAAAAAAGCATATGAATGCTTATTCAAATTTTCTCGAATTAAAGAATTTGATTAATAGATGGATTCATAACATACCACATAGCGGCCGATGATCACTCTTACGCCAAAGAAGAGGATTGGGGGATGGAGTGGGGTGCAAGAGAATAATAACACTCACATTCCGCTGTTTTCTTGTTGAGGTCTGTCAGAGTATTTCTTTCTGTCATGCTTGCTGCTCTGGCATTTCCTTTTTTCACTTTCGCAGTATGTTGGCATTGACAGTATACCATAAAGCTTGCAGAAAAGGGACACTGTTGTGGTAGTAGTAAAGTAGTATATGGGTGTGTGTGGTGTGGTTGGTGGTGTGAGTGGATGGTGAGTAGGTAGGTGTTGGTGTGGTGGTGTAGTAGATAGATAGTAGTAGATAGAGCAGTAGTAGATAGTAAGTAGTAGTAGTAGTAGAAGTAGACAAAAAGAAGTAGACCTAGCATTTGGAACTGCGATAACTATTGCTCAAGGCCCATTTCCTGTGCTCCATAACAACATCGCCACATGAGAAATTTATCATCACCGAGGAATCGTTTTGACTGATGCCAAAAGCTTTGCTGTTTTGATGCAGCATGTGCCAAGCCCCTGTAAAACCGCTTTAAAACTATTGATTTTCTCAGCTGTGAAAAGCTCTTAGCATATTGATGCACTTATCCCTTTCAGAAGAAATTTATTCTCTGAAGTAGCAGTATGGCTCCTAATATGGCGAAGAACTGGAAATGTCATAATGCTCAAATTCTCGTCCAGTGTTTGGACTCCAATTTCAAAGTGCACCATACACCATTGCAAACTTTCATCCATAATAGACCATGACTGCCGTGGAAACAGATAAAAAATGTTACCAAACTGCACACCACGGTAACCGCTGCAAAAACAAAGTGTTCATTCACTTTCCTCGAAATGCAACAAAGAATAATATGATTCTCAAGTGGGAAGAGACAGAGTGTGTATTCTGTGTTATCCCCACAGGGTTTAAGCTGGGAAACGTCCAACAACAACTGAATCGATGCAGTAGCCAATAGTCTATTTGATAACCTGTTACCAATTTTGATGGTGAGATACAAGCATCAAATCATCGGGCCCCTGTATTTTTAGTTTATTTTTATTTTATACCACTTTATGTCACAGCAGATTTCTTTGTGTAAATTTCGGGCGCTCTCCCCGGGAGAGCGCGTCGCCACAATGAAGCGCCTACCCATTATTATTTTTTTCCTTTCTACAATTGTATTTGTTTTCCCTATCAGATTGGCTTTTTCTCAGAATTTTGCTGGGAACAACCCCCTTGTTGCTGTGGGTTCTTTTACGTGAGCTAAAATGTTAACAGTGTAACCACAGCGGGGAGCCGTGAGCGGTTTATTAAACGTCATCATACCTTAAAAACGACCGCCTTGCTTGGATTTGAGAATTACATAAAGGGAGAGAATATTGGGAGCTAGATAGAAGCAGGGATGGAAGGGAACGCAAGAGGGGGTGAGGTTTGACCTCTGAATCTCCAGAGAGCGGCAGACGATAGACATGGATGACAGAGGACTGTCAATGCAGTTAGCAGGGGTGCCCTAACAGCTGGGGCTTAGGGAGGAGGTGGCACACACTGACTGGCTGGACTGACTCGCTGACTGACAACGGCTATTGTGTCTGGGCAAGCGTTTAAATGTTGTCGGTTTGTAGGCTGTTGGTTTTTATAGTTGGTTGATTATTGGTTGATTGGTTGGTTGGTTGTTTGGTGTTTGGTTGTGATTGGTTGATTGTTGGTTTGGTTGTTTGGTTGTGTTTGTTGGTTGTTGTTTGGTTTGTTGTTTGGTTGATTGGTTGGTTGTTTGGTTGTTTATTGGTGGTTGGTTGATTGGTTGGTTGTTTGGTTTGGATTGGTGATTGGTTGGTTTTTGGTTGTTTGGTTGATTGGTTGGTTGGTTATTTGGTTGGTTTGGTGTATGTTGGTTGATGGTTGATGGTGATTGGTTAGTTATTTGTTTGGTTGTGGTTGGCTGACTGGTCGTTTGGAGGGTGGAATGGTTAGCTGATTGGTTGATGGCTGGTTAGTTGATTGGTTGGTAAGTTGGTCCATCTGTCAGTCATTCAGTCAGTCAGTCAGACAGTTGGTTGGGTTCTTGGTTGCTGGCTTCTTTCTTAGCTGGTTGGGTATTAAAAACTTTTTTCCTCTAATTTTCATTTACCGTTGTCTTCAACAACTTTTCTAGTTCGCTGGGTTATCAAATATAAAAAAAAAACTCAATGAAAACAAGACTACTACTACGTAAATCAGCAGCAATGATGACTATAATAATATCATTTTTCACCTGCTGTCACCACCTGTGTGTACATGAGCCAAACTGGGCTGATATCTCATAACAGACATGATATCTCATGTCGTCAGTAAAGGACGGACCTCTCCTATCGGTTCCTGCTTGTGCAATCCGGTCACTATGACATGCACAGTGCAATTTGCTTGACAAGTCAATAAAACAGCGGGATAAGCGGTAGCGAACAGGGAGTGATGTTATCTATCTATTCTGTGTGAATA
>CM060323.1:23491779-23496779 GCA_030674155.1 Stramonita haemastoma | reverse complement strand
GGGGGGGGGCGGAGAGAAAGATAGGGAGAGACAGAGGAGTGAGGGGGAGAGAGAGAGAGAGAGGGGGGGGGGGAGAGAGACAGAGGGAGAGAGAGGGGAGAGAGAAAGGGAGATAAAGATAGAGAGAGAGGGGGGAGATAGAGATGGAGAGATACAGAGAGAGGGAGGGAGGGAGAGAGATAGAGAGAGGGAGAGATAGAGAGGGAGGGAGGGAGAGAGAGGGAGAGAGACGAAGACAGAGAGAGAGACAGAGACAGACAGAGAGAGAGAGCACGTGTGTGCGGGTAGAAGGTAGCGGGTACGTGTGTAATAAGCAAGTGTAATGAGTTGGCTGGTTCTGTCCCTCATAAAATGTATTTTGACAATAACCTATTTCCAGTTCAAGGAAATCTGGTTTTTAAAAATGGCTATATTTTGACTCTGTTTAGAAAAAAAAAATCTGCATGAGGCCTTGAATCTGATTACCAAAAAATCTGTCTTTTTATTATTATTATTTTTTTTTTATATAAGAACGTGTTTCTTTGAAAGTAACAAGAATGTCTGTAGAGGGCCAGGGCTTTAAGTATGTCTTTAACGACAAACAAACGAAAATGGGCTTTCCGACAAAATCAAATTTTCATGAAAGAAAAAAGTATTTAAAAAAAAAAGAAAAAAAAAGGAACGAACCTTCATATTGATGTGGAAAAGAGAACGCTCAGACAGTAACTGTTGTTGTCTATCAAATGAGCGAAAACGCGTGGCGCTGCCGTTAAGAGCCTGCCAAGTCAGGCCCAGCACATCTGAATTCGGCATGGAAGAGAACTGTGATCTTTTAAGTCTTTCTTGAAAGAAAGGCAGGAAACTGGACAAATACAGCAGAAATAAGACAAGATCAGATGGAGGTGATAGGAAGAACAGGAACAAGGTATAGAAACAAAAAGAGGGACAGAAAAGAGGGAATTTCTAGCACAGAATTTCCAGGAGGTGGGGATGCTGTTTATACTGACACACCCCTGGTATGCCAACAGGGAAGAAACAAAAACGAAAACAGGGATGTTAAAATTGAAAATAGCTTCTGGCCTCCAAAATATCAACACTACAAGATAATGTGCAATAAAGAATATTATATACCACAATTCCAGCCTTTAATAAACAATAGCAAATCTGACAAAAGTTGTTACATTGACAGCGTGAAATAATCAGGTAACTATTTAAACGATCTTATACTGACAACACATTGTATCAGTATAGTTTGGGTGCCCATTTGTGTTCATTTTCCAGCATCACTGCAAAGCTTTCTGTCTCACACAGAATAGAGCATATATTCAGTATGACAAATCATCACCATTGCCTCCTCCTTCTTCCCTCCTTCTCCATAGCAATATGACGATTATAAAGATGACGGTAACGATAACTGTTATTGTTGTTTTATTATTTTACTGTGATAAGACGACAAACCGTCCTCTTGCAAATTCTACAATGGCAACATACATAACACATACACACACACACACATACATACACACACACATACATACATACATACATACATACATACATACATACATACATACATACACACATACATACATACATACATACATACGCCCTTCCCCTTCACACACACACACACACACACACACACACACACACACACACACACACAACACACATATATATATATATATATATATATATATATATATATATATATATATATATATATATATATATATATAACATATACACAAAGCAAATGATTTGCTCATAATTTGGACGTTTATAGCAACATCAAAACAAAAATAAACTGGAACACACACACACACACACACACACACACACACACACACACACACACACACACACACACACACACACACACACACACACACACACACACACAGAGCCACCCACTCAACACAAAGCACACGCATCTCATTTTAACGTTTTGGCATTTTCACACCATAACTGCTCACCCCTCACCCCTCATGCCCGGAACACATACAGCACAGCACAGCACCGAACCAATAGGCCACCACTGCCGATGCCGCACTCCCTGGCAGTTCGCCTAAATAGGCCCCCGCGTTGCCCCCCTCCCTCCCTCCCTCCCTATCCCTCCCTTCCCTCCCAGCCCATTTCGGGCGACAGGACTGGCAATCGATGAGGGGAGAGTGTGAAAGAGAAAGAAAGAAAAGGAAGGAAAGAAAGAAAGGAGGTGTTCAGTAGCCAACGTCAGATTCTTTTTTCACTCTCTTTGTTCCTCTCGGTCTTTTTCTCTCTCTTTTTCTCCTTCTCTTTTTTCTCTCTTCTCTCTCTCTCTCTCTCTTTGCCCCTCCTCTCTCTCTCCTCTCTCTCCTTCTCTCTCTCTCTCTCTCTCTCTCTCTCTCTCTCTCTCCTCTTTTTGTCTCGTTCTCTGGAATTCTGTGTTTTTGTAGTTCTTCATCTTCTCACACACAGTGTTATTTCTGTTGATATCTCTTCCGTCTGATTCCTGAAAAGTTGGTGGGAGAGAGAGTGTGTTGAAGTGAAAATGGCGGTGTTTTGTGTGCGGGAATGAAGGAAGGATGGATGGAGGGAGGGGGAGAAATTGGCAGTTTGGGGAGGAAAAGGACCCCTGGACGGTAATGACAGTCATTGGTCTTCTGCTCTTCTCCCGCGGTTTATGGAGTCCTTGCCCCCTTTTGGAAGTCTGAGAATCAGTGGACCGAAGGTCTTTTCTGCTGTAGAGTTCCCTGCTGTCTGGAATTCTCTCCTATCATCTCTGGAAATGTCCAAACACTAGGTATCCCCGAACTGGGAAAGCAGCTACCTTCATGGTGGGCAAAATCGGTCGTATGTAATTATTATTGTACGAAAAACCTTACCATTTGGGGAGCCTTGGACTTTAACCGAGGAACGAATAAAAAAAACCAGCCCCAATAAAAACATTTGATCCCTTCAAAACTTATCTTTTGACTTTCAAGAAAGTGTGTGTGTGTGTATGTATGTGCGTGCGTGCGTGCGTGCGTGCGCGCGCCACCATAATGCTCAGAGACAACCACTTAGTGTGGACCATACAGAGATTTTTTCGATCTCCTTCTGGTGAACCTAAATTCAAATATTAAGGTGCAGACAAAGCCACTGGAAGATCATTTTTATGGACGCAGTGTCTTAAATACGCAAAACGCAATTTTATTTCAAGAAGGTAATGGATTAAATTACGACTTTTTTTCATCCAGCCCTCAAAGGATAATAAAGAGGGCCAAAGGGGAAACGGAGGAGGGAGTTAACTAACTGAGCAAATCAGGACATGACACGTCACCGCATTTTCTGACTCAGGCAAGACATCCGAGAACTCCTCTGTCAGTGTTCAGAGCGGGAAATTTTTCACAAAGGTGAGTTCCCGCGTGACATGGTCCACAAACAACCAAACTACATTTTAGTCTTGTCCCCACTTCACAACCTGGCACAAAAAAATTCTGACCACTGTGGGGACTCAGGAAAGAAACGTGTGGACTGAGGGTGTGACTACAGAAAACAGTGGACCTCATCTCAGAAAACACAGTGGAGAAAAAACCCCCAAAATTGACAATTATGATTTTTAAAAAATGCTTTAAAAGCCGAACTCCAAAGTTGTAGTGAGAGATGGTCATCAAAAGTCTTCAAAAAAGAATTACTAATAAAAGCCCTGATTGTTTATCAAAACAAATACTAGGACACAATCCCTTTAACCCCAAAACAAGGAAAACTGTATCAACTTTTCTAATCAAGAGTCGTTTAAAAAAAAAAGCAAAAACACAAAAACAAACCAGTATAAACCACTCCCTAGCAGAGAGCAGGGCAACAACAAAACAAAGTCTTCAAAGAAGAATCGATACTAAAAAAACAAGATTTCTTTCAAAAATTCAAGACGTAATCCCTGGAGCTGGTTGCAAGAAATGAGACGGAGCCAGGCAGGCTATAAAACCAGCCCTGTTCACAGTTTTCGCCACTTAAATCAAGCTGGCACCTCCACACACCCTGCAGTGTCCCTCCTCTCCAGCCTCCTGTTTCAGGGCCACAACAGTCCTGAGCAATCGATGAGGTAGGTAGGTGGGGGTACATACAGGACGTGGTCACTGGCCGACGATAGACACTGTGTGTGGTGTGTGGTGCTGTGTGTGTGTGTGTGTGTGTGTGTGTGTGTGTGTTGTATGTGTGTATGTGTGTGTGTGTGTGTGTGTGGTGTGTGTGTGTGTGTGTGTGTTGTTGTAGTTATTTGCTTCTCTGTGCTCTGTCTGTCTCTGCCTGTCTGTCCTCTCTCTCTCTTTGTTGTCTCTGTCTGTCTCTCTCTGTCTGTCTTTTCTCTCTGTTCTCTCCTCTCTCTCTGTATTGTACTATGGCCCATGGTCGATGTCATTAAACAAGTCCCGAGTTCTCTCTGTCTCTGTTCTGTCTGTCTGTGTCTGTCTCGTCTTCTCTCTGTCTGTCTTTCTCTTTCTCCGACCTCTCTCTGTCTCTCTCTCTCTTCTCTTTCTCTCTTTCTCTCTGTCTTCTCTTTCTACTCTCTCTCTCTCTCTCTCTCTCTCTCTCTCTCTCTCTCTCTCTCTCTCTCCTCTCTCTCCTCTCTCTCTCTTCTCCCCCTCTCTCTCTCCCCTTCTCCATCCACTACCTGTTGCTTTCCTGTTTTTGCCCTAGAAATTCTTTTCGCACAGCAATTCCGCGGGGATGCTTAGCCAGCCCGTGCAGAGGTGGAAATAGCCTTGTTCTTGTCTGGACCAAGAATGGAGAGACCCTCTTTGCTGGCCCCAGACAGAGAGGCAATGTGCTAATGAAATTCGATAAGAGTTTCGGGTTTGGGTTAGACTACTGTGTTTCGGGATTCTTGCTGGAGTTTTCATCGTCACCTCCACGTCTTGTGTTTTGGTCACAGCTGGAATAATTAATTCGTGACCGATGTTGTAATGTGTTAATTACAATTTATTTTAGGGTTTGTGAGGAAATCTATTTACTGGTAGTGTAAGGTTTTTAGGGGTAAAAATATGAATATACGCTGACTCAAA
>CM060323.1:23479279-23481779 GCA_030674155.1 Stramonita haemastoma | reverse complement strand
TATCATAGCAGCCTTCTTTTTTTCAAGAGTTTTACCAGGGACAGCTCTCTTGTGCAGTAAATGCGTGTCAGACATGGGACCTCGGTTTATAATCTCATCCAAAAGACTAGTACCCAGACCACATCTCCAGTCTTGTGGAGAGGGGAAGGGGGAGTTGGAGCACAAAAGAAGGGGATCGAACACTCATTTTTCTCACGTTCAAGACAGGTGCATTACCTCTAAACCACCGATCCACAGGATCGATTTGCTAAAAGAGACGGAGAGAAATCTGACGGGTGAGATTGGATCCAGGAAGAAAAGGAGGGGGCAGGGGGGGGGGGGAGGAGACAGGCTGACAGCTGACAAAAAGAAGGGGGGGTGGAGGGAAGGGGAGTAGGAGCGAGAAATCGAAGGATGGGGTAAGGAGAGGATACGGGAGAAAGGAATGGGAAGGAGAGAAAGAAGTGCTCTTTTCAAAGATGCATCTTATTTGCGACAAAGTGATGGTATAAAAGATCTGTCTGTCTGTCTGTCTGTCTGTCTCGTCTGTCTGTCTGTCTGCTCTCTCTCTCTCTGTCTCTCGTCTGTCTGTCTGTCTGTCTTCTGTCTGTCTGTCTGTCTTCTCTCTCTCCTCTCTCTCTCTCTCTCTCTCTTCTCTCTCTCTCTCTCTCTCTCTCTCTTCTCTTCTCTCTCTCTCTCTCTCCTCTCTCTCTCTCTCTCGTGGCCGGTGGAACAGATACATTTACAAAAACTGCATACACACGGGACTGGATGTAAAAAAGCACAAGAGTGCTTATTTCATTATCATCGATATAAAAGAATAAATCAAATCAAATCAAACTCTCTCTCTCACTCTCTTCTTCTCTGTCTCTGTCTCTCTCTCTCTCTCTCCCCCTGGCTTAATTTTATGACGTATGCACAAACATAGACACTGTGGCCACCCATATATTCATTCACACAGACACTAAATGAATACACTTCAGATCATATACACGTATAGTACCGATAGCACTACCCCTGAAATAATTTTCAGTATTTTCCAAAGAAAAAAAAAAAAACAAAAAATACCGGAACCCCCAAAAGAACATGTTTTTACTTTTTTTTCTAAAGATTTTTGCAATCGAATCAAGGTATGATTGCATGCAAATCATGCCATTCAAAAGTATTGCCAAAATAGTGCAATTGTGCACACTCGCCTAGTGTAAAGGGTTGGGAAGTAGACAGGCCTGCATACAAACTAACTGCATTCACGCAAGTGGGTTGAGAGAGAGAGAGAAGGGAGAAAGAGAGAAGAGATAGAGAGAGAGAGAGAGAGAGAGAGAGAGAGAGAGAGAGAGAGAGAGAGAGAGAGAGAGAGAGAGAGAGAGAAGAGAGAAGAGAGAGAGAGAAGAGAGAGAGAGAGAAACAGAGACAGAGAGAGACAGAGAGAACAGAGAGAGAGACACAGAGAGAGACAGAAGAGAGAGAGAGACAGAGACAAGAAGACAGACAGACAGACAGAGACAGATACAGAGAGAAGAGAGAAGAGGGAGAGAGAAAGAGAGTGTGTGTGTACTGGTGCGCGTGCGCGCATGTGTGTGTATGTTTGTGTGCATGTGTGTGTGTGTGTGCATGCGCCCGCGTGTGTGCGTGTATGCACGTTGTTTGTTGTGTGTGTGTACTTTGTGTCTATGTTTGTGTGAATGTCTGTTGGCGTTAAAGCGTGGGCATGCAGGTGGCAGATGTAGGTGTGATATTTATGTCTGCTTTTAGCAAACTAAACAGAACCACGCTTTTCTTGGCCTGCTGGCTTCAGAAAATGGTGGAAACACAAAGCAAGGCAGAGTGCTGACATGTTCATCACTCTGTTAGAGTCACAGTCTCTGAAGTTTTGCCGCCTTCGTTCCTTCATAACCTCACCCACATCACCACTAACAACCACCACCACACTACCATTGTGGTGGATCATAGTCTAAAGGTTACTAACGCACCTGCTTAGAATCCGAGAAGAGATGGTTTTGATCCCTGTATGTGCGAAAACTGTTTCCCCGTCCACTAGACCCTGAGTGGCAGTCTGGATGCTAGTCTTTTTTGCATGGGATAATACACAGAGGCCATGTATGTGACACGCATTCTGTGCGCGTTAAAGAACCCATGGTAAGAAGAGAGTCGTTCCAGCAACATTTTAAAGTAAAAAGCTACTCTGACAGGAAAACAAACGCACTCCCACACAGAAAAAGACATTCTTGGAAAATGGTGGCGCTGTTCTTGTGGCGGCAACACGCTCTGCTCAGGGAGAGCAGCCCAAAAAATTCACGCACAGAAATCTGCTGTGACGGAAAGTGGTATTCAATTTAATTCAAAACAGTTTTTCCAAGGCATCTGGAAATTTAATTATCTCGACGTTTATTCAGTTCTTTAAATTTTGGCCTAAGACAGGTGCCGAACTCAAGAAGAAAATTTGATTAACTCACCCAAG
Source organism: Stramonita haemastoma (assembly GCA_030674155.1). Lineage (NCBI taxonomy): Eukaryota > Metazoa > Mollusca > Gastropoda > Neogastropoda > Muricidae > Stramonita > Stramonita haemastoma. The sequence continues at coordinate 23,479,342 of CM060323.1, read as the reverse complement.
CACAGACTTAACAAGAACAGATCGATGTGCTGAAAGAGACAAGAGAGAAATCTGACGGCTGAG
>CM060323.1:23471779-23474279 GCA_030674155.1 Stramonita haemastoma | reverse complement strand
CACACTTACAGGCGGAAGCACGTTTAAAAACACACCTGAAAACATGTGAAAACACACACACACACACACACACGCACGCACACACGACACCACACACACACACACACACACACACACACACACACACACCACACACACACAACACACACACACACACGCAAGCACGAACGAACACGCCATACACATACGCACGCACGCGTGCAGAGAAAATTAATACATTAGACAAAAGCAGCATCCTAATCTAAGTAGTATATCAGGTTTTTAAAAAATCTGAAGGAAAGAAAAATATTTAAAAAGAAACCATCTGGAAGGAAAATGATATTAATTTTGATGGGGAGAAAGTATTTTAAGAGGAAGTAGTGTTTCAAGGGAAGTAGTATTTGAAGGGAGTAAGAATTTAAAGGGAGGTAAGTATTTGAAGGGGAAGTAGTATTTGAAGGGGGAAATAGTATTTGAAAGGGAGGTAAGAATTTAAAGGGGAGGTAAGTATTTGAAGGGAAGTAGTATTTGAAGGGAAGTAGTATTTGAAGGGAAAGCATTATTTCAAGGAAAGGTAGTATTTCAGGGAAAGAAATATTTTAGACGAAAGAGGTATTCATTTTTAGAGGAGAGCGTACATTTTAGAGGAGAGCAGTATTGTTTTCAGAGTAGATATCCCAAAGGACAAGAATATCTTAGGGAAGAGGAAAGCATTATCATCAGAGCAAAACAGCAGCTTGAAGGATTGGTAGACAATTCCATAAAGAAAGGTAGAATAAGTCTTCTTCTTTGTCAAACGCTCAGACAGCAACTACTGTTGTCTGTCATGTGAACGAAAATGCGTTACACTGCCGTTAAGCACCTGACAAATCAGATCCAGCGCATACGACTCCGGCATGGGAGAGAATTGTTATCTTATAAGTCTTTCTTGGAAAAAAAAGGCAGGAGAATGAACCAAGAAGGCAGATAACAGCCAAGAAGGAGGTGACAAGAAGAAAACGAAAGTGGCAGAGACAAAGAGAGGGATAGAAAAGAGGGAATTCGTAGCACAGAATTTTCAGAAGGTGGAGATACTATTTATACTGACAGGCTCAACGGCATCCCCACGGCGTGGAGAGGAGGGGGTAGGATAAGTGAAAAGAAAAAAGCAATACCCTGATGTGATGAAAATAACTCTGGCTAAAGTATAACATCAATGGACAGCGAATGTTGAAGGAAAAAAGCATCACAGAGAAGAGAAATAATTATCGTGAAGAAAAAGAAGAATCGTGGACAATTTAATTAAACAAAATTGCTCAGAGAAAAGGTCAATCTTGAAGGAAAGTGCTCTCTATCTCTGAGGAGAATGGTTTCTAAGAGAAATAAAAATCTAGGATAAGAATACATTAAGAAAAACTAAGCGGTATAGACATCTATCTGAAGATGGAGTATGAGAAAGAAAAATGAAATGTTTGAGAGAAAAGAAACATCTAGAAAGAAAGGAATATGATTATCAGAGGAAAGACGCTTATAATCTTTTTTTATTATTATTATTCTTTTATTTCGAGGTTAATGGAATATGCACTCGTGTCATTTTATACATCCAGTCCCCGTGTGTATGCAGTTTTGTAAATTTTGTCGTCCGTTCCCACTGGCACGCAATGGCCTACTCTTCCGAAAAGCGGAACGGGTTTTAACGTGTGCGCAAGATGTTCTGCGTGCGTTCGCACACGGCACCTCGGTTTACAGTCTCATCCGAAGTAGTGTGATACTTTTTCAATCTTTTGATACAGATGGTCATGGTTTTTCCTATTTCTTTACCTTAGTATTTTGTATTTACGGCCGATATTATTTTCAGAGTACGTGATTGCAAACCAGCTTCCAAATAAATTTGTCATGACTTAGTTTGGAGCAGGCTACAAGCGTTGGCTTGTTGTTGCTCACAATGTGTCTGTGTATAATAACCGTTTTTTTTTTTCTAAATAAACTTCTCTTTAAACCAAAAGGATGTATTTTCTCTTAAGAAAATGGTAGCCTACAGAAAGGAGCATACAAGAGGGGAAACTGTACCACAAAAGAAAACACTATCACAGACAAATATTGTACGCTGGAGGAAAACAGAGAAAGATAAAAAAAAATAATAATAAAGATAAAGATAAATGGAATTGAAACATTTGGGAAAAAAAAGACTCCCTGAAAAGCATAGCTAATAAAAGCAATACTTATAAGCACATTTGTGACGCTCCACCACATAATGAGACGGAGTGCACATGTGGTCAATTTTTAGTTATTGACATGTTATTAATGTGCAATAAAGTGGCTATCAAATACAAAAAACAGATTGAAAATCGGACAATTCTGTGCAACATTATTACAAATTGAAATGATAGACTGCAGGATTTGACAAAATGAGAAACGGGCAAGTTTATTTTAGTAACAGGTTGTCAGAATGAGTGCTTTGGTATTTTCAAAACACATTTAAAAGCAAAAGGAATAAAAATGATACCTTGATATTTCATTATAAGATAAATAAACAGATCTA
>CM060323.1:23456779-23466779 GCA_030674155.1 Stramonita haemastoma | reverse complement strand
GTCTGTCTGTCTGTCTCTCATCCCTCCCCCCCTGTCCCTCCAACCATTCGTCTCTCTTTCTACCTTGTACACACACACACACACACACACACACACACACACACACACACACACACACACACACACACACACACACACACACAACACACACACACACTCTCTCTCTCTCTCTCTCTCTCACTTACTCACTCACACACACACACACAGACACAAAGACACAAAGACACACAGACAAAGACACATACACCTTCTCTCTCTCTCTCCTCTCCTCTCTCTCTCTCTCTCTCTCTCTCTCTCTCTCTCTCTCCTCTCTCTCTCCTCCTCCTCTTCTCTCTCTCTCTCCTCCACTTAGTCACGCGAGAAAAAGTACATTCACAACATAAAACCACCCTGAAAACTGAAGTACACGCAGACCCAACACATGGTGGTATTCTGTGCAGACTGTCTTTTACATAACCAGGAACAGGAGGAGACAGAAGAAATTAGTCTGGCAACCAGAAGCTAAAGGTTTTTTTCTCTCTCTTTTTTCTGTTCTCTCTGTCTTACAAAGCCATCTCTTCACAGTGCAGATTATAATGCGCTGTTCGATGGACTCTATAGCCAAGTGGTTAAGACCATTCAGCTTCAGTCCCATGGGCCCATAAAGACGTGGGTTCGAATCTCGGCGGTGTCTGGTGATTTAAGGGTGGAGACTTTTACGATCTTCCAGATCAACTTCCAAGATTCACCTGCCAGTGTCTTGATTCCCTGTGTGTATATATAATATACATGCAGAAGATCAAATATGCACGTTAGATATCCCGTGATTAATGTCAGCGCTCGGTGGGTTGCAGAAACACGAACATACCCGACCTACATCCCCGAAGTCGGAATACGGCTACCTTCTGATGGGGAAAGAGAGCTGCACACGCAAAATCTCACCATTGGTGAACCTTGGGGCTCAAGCCGAGGAACGAAAAAAAAAATGCTGTTCAAGGAAGGAAAGCGTCCGGACGGTTTACCCATGCACCTGCCCAACAAGCAAACAGTGAGGTTCTGGGTTCGATTCCCAGCCTCGCCCTTTCTTCCCAATTTGACAGGAAAATCGAACTGAATGTCAATTCTTTCGGAGGAGACACTAAACCAGGCCAACCCGTGTGCTTACGTACTTGTGTATGTCAAAAGAACCCACAGCAGCTGGAAATCGGAAAGAGCAGGGAGGTACCTCCTAACTGTCCTAGCAAAATTCGTAGGTTCAGTTCAGCGTGCTGATGTTCGGAACCTGTGTTGTGGTATATATATCCGTGATATTATGTTTACATGTTTACTGCTTTTATGCATGGCTTGTAACCCACCTGAATTTCTCTGTCTTTGAGATAATACAGTATTTGAATTTGAACTGTGTCCCCGAAGTCGGAATGCAGCTACCTTAATGGTGGGGGGAAAAATCAGTTGCAAACTCTAAAATCTCACCATCGTTTAACCTTAAAGCCCTAGCCATGGAACAACAAAATGCGTATAGATATGGAAGAAAAGGGTGGCATGGCAACTTTTCCAGTCTGCTTCTTTCAGTCGAACTATCGAGATTGTTTGCTTGTAATCACCCATGGTTTACACACCACCGAAACATGAAGCAACCCAAACACACTCGCGCACGTGTGCAAATATGCACGCACGTGAGAGCTTGAACACACACACACACACACACACACACACACAACACACCACATCACACACACACACACACACACACACACACACACGCCTGCGCGCACACACACGCACACACACACACACACAACACACACACACACACACACACACACACACACACACACACACACACACACACACACACACACACACACACACACACACACACACACACACAGACTGAGCTATTTTCCCCCAGAAGGCAATAAAAGTATTATGTAGCTTCATCAGAAAGTCCACAAAAGAGCTAGCGTTCTTACTGCTTTCTCCTTCCCCGTTTCTCAGCAAACAAACAGACAAACAAAAAAACAAACAAACAAACCGACCAACAAACCAAATAAATATCTGCCAAACCCTGTCTTCAAAGTGTCTTCAGATAAATCTAAACAGTATTACTTATCTCCAAAAACTGCCAGTGTCAGCTGTTGGGCTGATTTGTTAATCTGCTTTTAATCACTTTTAGTGTTAGGTTTCTTCGTTTGAGCACGCACACAGCACACACGCACCACACACACACATGTACAGTGCACACACACAATTACAACACTCATCCTCCATCCCCTCCCCCACACACTCCTACATCTCACACACACTCACCTCACCTCTCTCTCTCTCCCTCCACAAAAGCACACTCACAACACACACAAACACCACACACACACACACACCCCCTCAGCATCACACTCGTCTTCTCTCTCTGTCTCTGCTCTTCTGTCTCTCTTCTGTCTCCCTCTCTCCCCCCCCTCCCCCCCCCCACCCTCTTTTGTGCCAAACTTTGCCTTTAAGGTACATCTAAACGACATTAATAAGCCTCATAAAAACAACCACCACCACAAAACACAACAATCAACCAAGCCTGAGCAAGAACCAGGTTGCTGCTGGATCTTCTTCCTTTGCTTTTAATGCCTGCCTGCCAGAGTGCGGGGTCTCCGTGCCAAGGTGCCTGCCCACCTGTCTCTTTAATTGATCAGGTCTCGTTTTACGGACGTTTAGTTTGCAAGGTGTGTGCAATTACCTGGCGGCGGCGCCTCGAGTCTCTAACAGTGATGAACTGCGTGATGACAGCATCACCTCGTAAACTACCTAGCTGTGTGACTTCTAGTAAGTGAAGGAGAGAAAGAGGAAGGGGAGAAAAGTTGAAGAGGGGAAGAGAAAGGGGAGTAGGGAGTGGTGAGTGGAGGGTGCGAGGTGGTAGGTAGGATGGAGTTTCGAAGACGACGAAACGAGGAAGACGACGAATAGAGAAAAGAAGAAGGAAAAGAAAGAAAGAAAAGATGGAAGCAAGACCACCAAGATGAAGAAAACAAAGAAATAACAAGTAGAAATAAGAACAAAACAAAAGTGCAAGAAGAAGAAGAGAGAACAAGAAGAGAAGAACAGAAGATGGAGGATGGGAGGAGGAGGGGTGGTGGGGGTGAGAGACGAGAAAGGAGAGGATAGAGAGAAGAAAGGGAAAAAAGGAAGAAAGTGACAGACAGACCACCAGAAAGAAACAAAGAAAAACAGTGAATAAGCAGCAAAGTGCAACGAGAGAGAGAGAGAGAGGAGCAGAGAGAGAGACTCGAGAGAGGAGAGATAGACAGACAGAGAGAGCAGAAGACAGACAGACAGAAGACAGAAGACAGACAGACAGAACAGACAGACCAAAGACAGACAGCCTAAGGCAGACCGACACAGACGAGACCAGACAGAGACCAAGGGACACGAAAACACAACACGACAACACACACACACACACAACACACGACAACACAACCGCGCGCGGCAGCGCCGCCGCAACCACAAACCAACCCCGCACACACCACCACCAACACACACACACACACACACAACACACCCAGAGCAGCAAAGCCAAGAGAAGAAACGACCAATTATGGTCGGACAAATCAGCGCCGACAGAGCCAGAGGACGCAAAGAAGAAAGAAAAAACTGGCGAAAAAACAAGGAAGCGTAGGGATCAGCTAGCTAGCTAGCTAAGCTATGCAGGCATTCTGAAGTCAGATTTTAACAAGTCTGGAGTGATAGAAAGAAAGTGTGTGGTGGTGCGTGCGTGCGTGCGTGCGTGCGTGCGTGCGTGCGGTGGTGGTGGTGTGTTGATGTGGTGTGTGTGTGTTGTGTGTGAGTGTGTGTGTGTGTGTATGTGTGTGTGTTGTGTATGCGTGGTGCGCGCACACGCACGCGCGTGGGCGTGTGTGTATTTAAGTGTGTGCATGCGTGCATGCGAATGTATATCCGTGAATATGTCTGTGTCTCTGCGTGCGTACGCGTGCATTTGTTTGCAAATTATACCTGTCCACACCCATTACATTTCAACAAACTAAATGTGAAAAAATGCATATTTCAGGAAGTATAAGAAAGCAGCAAAATATGCAATCCGCATTTACATTTTTAAACAGCAAGTTCTCTTTTTTTTATTTACAAAATTGCTGTGTCATTGTTTATAAGGTGAACTTTTCAATAGACGCCAGAAGCAGAGACAGAAACAAGGAAAAGGAAATTAAAACCGACATGGCTTGTCTGTCGTCATTACATAAAAAACCCCATTTCAGGTAATAAAAAAAAACTAACTTAGATCATTTCTTTGTCTTTTCCCTCTTTCTGCCTGCCTGGCCTCTCTCTCTCTCTCTCTCTCTCTCCTCTCTCTCTCTCTCTCTCTCCTCTCTCTCTCTCTCCTCTCCTCTCTCTCTCTCTCTCTCTCTCCTCTGTGTGTGGTTGTGTGTGTGTGTGTGTGCGCGCGCGCGCGCGTGCGTGCGTGCGTGCGTGCGTTGCGTGGTGTGTGTGTGTGTGTGTGTGTGTGTGTTCGCGCGCAAGTGTCTATGTACGTAGGCACGTATGTACGTATGTATGTATGTATGTACACACACATACATACATACATACATATATATAATATATATATATATATATATATATATATATATATATATATATATATACCGTAAAATCCCTAGCAACCACACCCCCCCCCCCCCCCCCCCCCCCCCCCCCGTGCACTGATTTAGGGCAAAATTGGGGGGTGGGCGTTTGCTAGGGATAGACCCCTTTGCAAAAAACATTTTTTGTGCTCAAACGTGTAATTGAGTGATACAAACCCCGAAAGCATGTAAGTTAGGTCGTGTGAGTATAAGTGAAGGAAAATAGAAAAAAAAAGAGATTTTGAGGCAAAGAAGGCCAACGAGTTCCATCGCTTTCCGTTGTAGGTCCTTGTTTGCAATACCCTGCCTTCAGATCTTTCATCTTCCAGAAATGCAGCACACCTTGGTCGACATGTTCAGATCTAACTGCTGGTCTTTTGACAGTTTCCGTTTTTGTTTGTCTTTTCCGTACTGCTGTTCAAGTCTATCTGTTTTCACTCCATTCCCTGATCCTCTTCCTATCCACAGAAAATTCACGGGCACACTCCGAAACATTCCCACCTGCTTCGTTATCCAGATACTGGAGGGCTTCCAATTTGAAAGATACAGTGTAAGACTGTCGCTTCGGCATTTTGCAAAAATGGCACATAGAGATTCAAGGACCAACTTCCGGCCATCAGGAAGCGTCGTCAAAGGACTTTAAGAACAGTCTGCACAAATCCTAGTGAAAGTGAGCATAGTCTCTTTGAGAAAAGCAGGGTGGGCGTTTGTTAGGTAGTTACCCCTGTGCACAACTTTTGGCCCAAAGTGGGGTGTGGGCGTTTGCTAGATGGTGGGCTTATGCTAGGGATTTTACGGTATATATATGTAACAGAGTGGACATTGGCCCATGTGATATCCCATCTCTGCACAGCTTCTCGGGTGGGTACAGCTGGCCTGTTAGGACGTGACCTCTAAAAAGATATTGCATAAAATTCTACCTTTCACCATGAAGGCAAAGAGTTTACAATGGAAGGTTTTTGACCACCACCCAAGGAAACAGAGCATCGCACAATTCGCAGGTGTCCAGATTTAGTAACACAACGCTCGACAGGGCTCTGATCGCATAGGATGATAATCTACTTACCACCCCATCATAAATACATAATATATATATATATATTATATATATATATATATAATAATAAGTTAAAGTCTGTCCCGAGCCTAAGGCTCATCAGGCCGGTGCTTATCCCGGTTACTGTGGCGTTAAGCGACTGAGAGTCATAGACTCCCCCCTAGATAGGACGCCAGTCTATCGCAGGGTTAACCCCCAACACAAGGTTGGTACCCCTTTTACACCTGGGTGGGGTGAGAAAATAGCCGTAAAGTGCCTTTACAGACAGACAGACAGACACACACACAACACCACACACACAGACAACACCACACACAGCACACACGCACAGACGACAGACACAGACACAACAGACGACAACAGACAACAACACACACACCACACACACACACACACACCACACACACACACACACACACACACACACACACACACACACACACACAACACACACACACAACGAACACCACAGAGAAAAAACCCCATTCCAGACCATGAACAGACTAATAGAAGACAAGGGTACTAGCCCACTGACAGCAGGCAGCGCTAGCTATGACCCTCACAACAGACAGACAGACAGTCAGACAGTCCTGTTAATGCCTGCTATACTACAGCCTACCAGCCTGCACGCACGGTCCAGTCTGCCTTTAATATCAGCACCACTACAACAGTCACACACACACACAACAGCCTGTTCTCAGTCTGATCGAATAAAACTGCCCCTTTTTATGGACATTCCTGCACCCCCATCTCCGTAACTGCCTTCTCTGTCTGTTTTTTGTTTGTTTTTTTGTTTTTTTGTTAATTTTCAATGTCATAACTCGTATGCAGCATCAATCCCAAAATCATTCATTTGTGAGATTGGGATGTTGAATGATCAACTTGTGTTTTAGATAGCGTTGTTTGTGTGTTTGTCTGTTGTCTGTCTCTTGTGTGTGTGTGTGTGGTGTGTGTGTGTGTGTGTGTGTGTGTGTGTGTGTGTGTGTGTGTGTGTGTGTGTGTGTGTGTGTGTGTGTGTGGTGTGTGAGTGTGTGTGTGTGTGTGTGTGTGTGTGTGTGTGTGTGTGTGTGTGTGTGTGTGTGTGTGTGTGTGTGTGTGTGTGAGTGTGTGTGTGTGTGTGTGTGTGTGTGTGTGTGTGTGTGTGTGTGTGTGTGTGTGTGTGTGTGTGTGTGTGTGTGTGTGTGTGTGTGTGTGCCATTGCTGAACCTTGAAAGTCTAGCCGAGGAACGACAACAAATTCTGATCCGAGTCTCTCTCCCCCTCCCTTCCTCCCTTTCCCTCGCCCTCCCCAATGGCTCAATTAAAACCTTGACCAAAAAAAAAGTACTTGAAAATCCCCCACGGCTTTTATCGTCGTAGATATGTCGACAATCTAAATTTAAAAAACACACGCCCCACACCACACCCCCCCCCCACACACACACCCCCACACACACCCCCCCCCCCCCCCCCCCAACACATAACACCCCCAACAGAAACATAACCCAAACCCACACACACAAACTACAACACACACACATACAAAACATATATATATACATAAATACTAACTACATATATATAAATAAATATACAATAATAATACTACACAATAAAAAACTATATAAAACTTACAGCTTTTCTGTTTAATTAATGTAGTTGATAGGTTTTTAATCACTGCCACTAGCAGCGGGGCATTTTCTCACTAACCCTGGTCTCACCTGCCAGTCTCAGGTAATTGCATTTAATTAAACCCAGTTTTACGCCCACTCATTCTTCCAGTCGTCTGCTTCTGGTACTTAGTAAGAGGAAAATGAGCGCTGGCATTAACTGGTCAATTTGAATACACTAATAACAGTTTCGACTTTTTTAAAATTAAGAAACGAAGGAACAGGGAGAAGGGGTAGAGAAAGGGAAGAGAGAGAGGGGGGAGAGGAGATGGGGGGGGAGTAGAGAGAGAGAGAGGGGCCGGGAGGGCAAGAAGAGAGAGGAGGGGGGGGGAGGGAGAAGAGAGAGAGAGTGAGGGAGAGAGAGAGGAGGGAGAGAGAGAGGGGAGAGGAGAGAGAGAGGAGGGGGAGAGAGAGGGAGGGAGGGGAGGGAGGGAGAGAGAGAGGAGGAGAGAGAGGGGGGGGGGCTGGGGCGAGAGAAGGAGGGACGAGAGAGAGAGAGAAGAAGGGATAGGGGGTAGAGAGGGAAGGAGTGAGGAGAGAGAGAGAGAGAGAGAGAGTAGAGAGAGAGAGAGAGAGAGAGAGAGAGAGAGAGAGAGAGAGAGAGAAGAGACAGAGACAGAGACAGCAGACAGAGACAAGACAGAACAGAGAGACAGACAGAGAGACAGAAGACAAAGACAGACAGAAGACAGACAGACAGACAAGGAAGAAGAGAGACACACAGACAAACACACATACAGACACACGAGGCAGAGAGACAGAGGGAAAGGAGACAGAAGAGCTAGCTCCGTTGGGACTCTAATAAAAAATCAAACCCAACCTTCATTAGCCTTAAAACTTGACGCAAACATCAGGTCTTTTAATGAATCCATTAATTTATCAGCCTGTTAACAAATGACCAACGTCGTGAGTGTTGTCTGGGCACCATCTGGGCCACACGTCCGTTTGTGTAACTGGGTTAAGCTGTTGTTTGATGGACGTTCATTCATCAACAAAGATGGCCTGTTACCTGCTGCTGATGCTAAGTAACGATGAAATGAGTGGTTAAAAAAAAAGGGGGGTGGGTGTCGGCCAAACAAAATTCATACAGTTCAGATACAGATATAAGGGAAGGGGGAAGAGGAGAAGAAGGGTGGAGACATGGTTTTTTGAAGCAAACAACCGTCCGCTTAGTGTGTTTTTAAGGCTTTCAGAGCGATTGTTGTTCGACGCAAGGTTATTCTGGTTCTTTTCTTCCGTGCTTTTCTTACTCTGCTCCTTTCAATTACAACATCTCAGAGTGAGGATGTCTTGAAAAATATCTTTTAAAAAAATGTGTTCTACATCAGGCACTCGAAAAGAGGATCTGGCCTGACCCCACCCCAGTGGCCAAGAAGCTCTATGGAGACTGGGAGGACCTGCAGTGTACAGCTGTCCTATCACAGAGACTGAGATGATCATATGACAGACAACAACCAAAATAAGTGTTTTTAATCGTCAATTTACAAGGCAGGGCTCCCCGAAGTCGGAATGCGGCTACCTTCATGGTGACCGAAACGATCGCATACACAAATCCCACCGTTGGTGAAACCGCGGAGCCTCTCTCTAGCCGAGGAGCATGGAAAAATATGACAGGACACCACACTTCACTCTACTCCTCACTACTATTACTTCTTACACAAATAGGCAACTAATCCTTGTCAACTTCACCCTTTATAAAAAAAATAAAAATCTCAGCGGCGTTGTTACCTAGTTAATATCCCACTATTCAATGAATAACTATCGATGTTAGAACATTTTTTGAAAAATATCTTTCCAAATGTTTTCAATCATCGATTAGTATCACAGAACACTAAACCTCATTCCACTCTTCCTTGTACGTCCACTATGCAAACTGAAAAAAGAATCCGTGCCAACTTCTACCTTCATAAAAACACTTCGCATTCAATCAATTAATCAATCAATCCAATCAATCAATCAATCAACCAATCAATTATTATCCCTTCATGAAGATAGTCATCATAGGGGAGGAGGGAGGGGGGAGGAGGAGGAAAGAGGGACACGTTGGTCATAAGTTTTCTCCAGGCTGGTCTGTCTGCCTTCAGCCTGTTCTCAGCAAAACAGGGCCATGTCAAGGCCGGTCCAGCATTGAACAGGCTTTAAAAACAGCCACAACACGCAGCCATTGATCCATCTCCTGTTTATACCTTATAAATGACTATACCTGGCGGCTAGAGAGTTCTGCCTCCACACCACGTGGGCCCACGCCTTTTTGTCTGATGGGATTAAAGTGCTGTTTTATGCACCTTCCTTTTATACAGCAGGTAGGCCTTAACGTTACCTGGTTAAGTAACCAGGTGTTAATGAGATGGGTGGTGATGGTGAGGACTCTCCTCCTCCTTCCTTAACTATTTTCCACTTTATTGATTTACATGCAACTTGCAAATTACAGGGAAAAAAGGGGAAGGTGTGTGCGAGCGCATGCGCGTAAGTACAACACACACACACGCGCGCGCGCGCGCGCGCGCGCCACACACACACACAAACACTCTCTGTCTGTCTGTCTGTCTGTCTGTCTGTCTGTCTGTCTGTCTGTCTTCTGTCTCTCTCTCTCTCTCTCTCTCTCTCTCTCTCTCTCTCTCTCTTCTCTCTCTCTCTCTCTCTCTCTCTCTCTCTCTCTCTCTCTCTTCTCCATTGTTTGTTGTCTC
>CM060323.1:23441779-23449279 GCA_030674155.1 Stramonita haemastoma | reverse complement strand
GCAAAAAGTCCGAGTCAGAGTGTGCAGTGGTTCGTACCCCGTTTGGGCCCGAAAATTTTTCCCCATCCATTAGACCCTGAGTGGTGGTCTGGGCGCTAGTCTTTCGGATGAGACGATAAACCGAGGTCCCATGTGTTATACATCACCATTTAACGAACATAAAAGAACCCACGGCAACAAGGGGGTTGACCCTGGCAAAATTCTGTAGAAAAAAGCCACTCTGATAGGGAAACAAATACAGTTGCATACAGGAAAAAGAAAAAAAATGGGTAGGCGTTGCACTTGTGGCGACGCGCTCTCCCCGGGGAGAGCAGCCCGAATTTCACGCAGAGAAATCTGCTGTGACATAAAGTGGTATAAAATAGAAGAAAAAAAAAAAAAGCAGCTGCAGAATTTCCAGGCAGGAAATGAGATAATGGGAAAGAGATGTTGTATCATGTAATCAACACGCACAGTGCGCGTGCCGGATGTCACAGGTGATATTCACGTCACAAGAGACAGACAGAAGTCACGACATCAAGGGTTGGCTGAACTCTTCTTGTGTGTGTGTGTGTGTTGTGTGTGTGTGTGTGTGTGTGTGTGTGTGTGTGTGTGTGTGTGTGTGTGTGGTGTGTGTGTGTGTGAGTGTTGTTTGTGAGTGTGTGTGTGAGTGCATGTGTGTGTGAGTGTATGTGCATGTGTATGTGTGTATGTGTGTGTGATGTGCGCGCACACACACAAATACACACACACGCACACACGTACACACTCTGTCTCTGTCTGTCTCTGTCTCTCTCTGCCTCTGTCTCTCTCTCTTTCTCTAATGCCACTAGAGCTAAATAAAAAATGGAAAACAATGCTGGATATGAATAATTCTTTTTCCTACTCTCAAGGGGATAGGTGATATAAGCAAGAGAAATACATTTCCAAATGACCTTTCCTTCTGTGTCTATGAAAACTCTACGTGTTAGCAACAAGCAGGCAGGCAGACAGACAGACAGACAGACAGAAGACAGACAGGCAGGCAGGCAGGCAGGCAGGCAGGCAGGCAGGCTGACAGGCATGTAGACAAACAAACATAGACAGGAAGACACAAAAACAGACACAAACAGGCAGAAGACAACAAACAGGCACGACAGGCAGAAGACAAAACAGGACAGACAGGCAGACAGACAAGACAGGCAGACAAACAAACAAACAGGCAGACGGACAGACAAACAAAATAGGCAGACAGAGAAACAAAAACAGGCAGACAGACAGGCAGACAGACAGACCAAGACAGGCACACAGACAGGCAGCTGATAGGCAGAAGAGAGACGAAACAGACAGACATGACAAAATGAAAAGACTGGACAAACAAAGGAGAATTGAAAAAAGAAGAAATATGCACTTTCCTGCCAGCTGCATACTTTGCATGCAAGGAAATGAGGTAATAGGGAGAGAGAGACGCCTTATCACAGTGTCATCAACACGCACAGTGCTGCTCCTGCACCACGTCACATGGGGTCCTCACGTCACAACAACAGCCTTCTGGAGTGACGTCATGGAAGGATGACATTTTCTAGACCTTTGGGTTCCAATTTTAGAAAATGCTTTCTGTCTCTGTGTTTTTCTCTCTCTCTGTGTGTGTGTGTGTGTGTGTGTGTGTTGTGTGTGTGTGTGTGTGTGTGTGTGTGTGTGTGGTGTGTGTGTGTGTTGTGTGGTGTGTGTCTGTCTGTCTGTCTGTCTGTCTGTCTGTCTGTCTCTGAGTCTCTCTCTGAGTCTCTCTCTGAGTCTCTCTCTCTCTCTCTCTCTCCTCTCTCTCTCTCTCTCTCTCTCTCTCTCTCTCTCTCTCTCTCTCTCTCTGGACGTGTGCGCGTGCGCGCGCGTGTGTTGTGTGGACTATCTGTCTGCCTGTATGCTTTTTCCCCCTGTTCTTTTCCTCTTTGATGTTCTCTCTTCCTTTTCTTTCTTTCTTTTTTTTTTTTTTTTAAAGGAAGATTCTGCACATCAGTGAAGAAAACTGGAAGACTGCTTGCTGATGAGCTAACCTGATCCCACACAAGCTGTACCTCCCCCCCCCCCCCCCCCCCCCCCCCGCCAAATAGAAAATGCACTGCAAAATGAGAAGAAAAATCTTGTGGAATGCTCTCCTTTGTTTTGACAGTGAATCAGAAGAAGAAGGAGGAGAGACAGAATGGGGGAGGAAATGGAAGATGCTATTCTGAAGAATTATCACAGTGAGCAACGGGGCTCAGGATAAAGTACTTTCTTTCTGTTTTTCTTTACCTGTTCTATCAGTCTGTTCTCTCTCTCTCTTCTCTCTCTCTCTCTCTCTCTCTCTCTCTCTCTCTCTCTCTCTCTCTCTCTCTCTCTCTCACTCTCTCTCTCTTCTCTTCTCTTCTCTCTCTCTCTCTCTCCTCTCTCTCTCTCTCTCCTCTCTTTCTCTCTCTCTATCTTGATTTTCATAGCTTTATACTTGAATTATGCGATTGATTGATGGTTGATAGATTCACTTTTTTTTTAGAGGGCTGGATGAAAACAAGCCACCATTGCTTAATCTTTTCCCTCAATAAAAATGTTCATTCAAATGTTCATTCATTCATTCATTCATTCATTCATTCATTCATTCTCTCCCCTCTCTCTCTCTCTCTCTCTCTCTCTCTCTCTCTCTCTCTCTCTCTCCTATCTATCTATCTATTTCTCTCTCCCCTCTTCTCTCTGCCATGGTTATTTTTGATGTCTTCGGGGTTTTTTTGGTGGGTTGGGGGTGGGGGCCACATTCTATTGTGGGTATTTGCTATGTTCTAATCATTTTAGGATGTTGACATATACCCCAGATAAGATATTTTGGGATGTTGGCAATCCCTGGTCTATTTATTTTGGGACGTTTACTCCTTTTTCATGTCAATTTGGGATGTTTACTCTTTCGTCTTGGTATGTTTACTCTCTTGTCTTGTTATTTTGTGATGCGTACTGTCCTTGTCTGGTTTTGAGGACAGATTTGTTTCATCTTGTCTAGGTATTTTGGGGTCTGTCTGTGACCTGGAAAAGTTATCGTTTACACATGTTAGCTTTCTTTTTGGTCGATTAAAGTTTTAATCTGGAACAGTTATCGTTTACAATTATCATGTTCGCTTTCTTTTTGGTCTATTAAAGTTTTATTCTGTAATTCTTGATTGCCTTTCACGGGATGATTAAAGTATTTATTGACTTGACGTGGTTTAAATACATGTTTGGTCTCATGGCTCTACTGCATGTCCGTCTTAGCGTACCTATGTTTTCAGATATATACCTATTAAGATTTCAATCTGTCGAAACATTTTCCGTGTCACAAGTGGTTATCTGGTAAACTATATAATTATCCGATTTTTCCGGAAGAGTAGGCCATTGTGTGCCGGTGGGAATTGATAACAAAATTGAGAAAACTGCATATACACAGGGATAGGAAGTAAAAATAATAAAAATAAATAAACAAAAGCATATGAGTGCTCATTCCATTATCCTTGAAATAAAATGATAAATAAAATTTTAAAAAATAAATATTTCACTATCAAAGCTGGTGGTATCTAAAATTCCTTCGCTTCTCCACTCCTCCACTTATGCTGCAGACAGGTAAAGGTTGACATGATGTGTACAGTCCTTGGATCTGCTACATGAATTCTGATACAGAAAGGTGCAGAGTGATTTAAATAAATCGGCCTCTGCATCACTACTTACAAACTAACACCCTGTTGAAAAGCTTCCCCCTCACCAATCTCTGCAAGCTCAATACCTGAGGTTTCTTTATCCACTCGATCTCCACACAAGATTGATGCAGAATGACATTAGATTGTTCTGCCTATTCACCATTTCGAGTTGTACACCCATTCTCTTTAAAGCTTTATGACTAGTTGGCTATATCTATCTGTTCTGGAACCAAACCGATTTTTGTAGCTTTCTCTACGCTTTGACCGGTTTCCGGTTTTAAGACATTTTTTGCAATGGCGCCTTTCCTTGCCTTTATGTCGGCAAGACGTCTTTGTGACTGCCACATTGAAAAGTACCAATCCCTGAAGTCCCCACACTTTTTCTTCACCACTACACTACAGCTCCTATTGGCTCTCTAGATTTCCATATGGATGGTTACGCGTATCTTTGGACCAATAAAGAGTTGTTTTACGGTGACACTATCTATCTATCTATCTATCTATCTATCTATCTATCTATCTATCTATCTATCTATCTATCTATCTATCTATCTATCTATCTATCTATCTATCTATCCCATAGTCTGGCGACCATGGGGGCACCCCCGAAGACTTGGCTATATAGCAAAGACTAATGGTTTCTGAACCTCATTTCTTTCTCCACTCATTCGATCCTGCTGTAGAGGGCAGTACAATGTCTTAATCTGTTTCTTCTCCCGCCCCATCTCAGTACTCCAATCCTCAGGAAGTTTCTCCCTCTCCCCTGAGAGCAACAAAAGCCTGCATCAGTACAGGCACTAGGTCAGGGTGAAGGTTGATGAGGAAACATCGATCTGTCTGCCTGGGATGTCTGGGATTATTTTGGGATGCTGCTGCTGCTCTCTCTCTCTCTCTCTCTCTCTCTCTCTCTCTCTCTCTCTCTCTCTCTCTCTCTCTCTCTCTCTCTCTCTCTCTCTCTCACGGGGACTGGGTGTAAAAAAGCACAAGAGTGCTTATTCTATTATCCTCGATATAAAAGAATAAATCAAATCAAATCAAATCAAATCAAATCTCTCTCTCTCTCTCTCTCTCTCTCTCTCTCTCTCTCTCTCTCTCTCTCTCTCTCTCTCTTCTTCTCTCTCTCTCTCTCTCTCTCCCTCCCTCCCTTCCCCTCCCTCTCCCTCTCTGTCCTAGCTTATCTCATTTCATGGTCTTTTACTCCTAAGTGAGTCTCACCCTGGAACTAAACTGGAATGAGGTATCAATTTAAGGGTGAATGATGTCTATAGTGGGGCCAAGTATATCAGATCATTAATGACTGGGCCATAGGACGTGTGGAAGATGCCCCAAGCTTTTTTTCCCTGTATTTGTACACTTTGTGAACCGTAGAATCTGATCGAAAAACTTAACAAAACAATTTGCTTCCAGTTATTTACATTGACTGAAAAAAAATGCCTGAAAGCATTTAAGGCATTTTTACATTTCTTTCTACGTGGGAAAAGCATTTTTGCTGGGTGTGGTTTTGCTCGTTAGCTGGTTGGTGCGTTGGCATTATTCAGAGATAAAGTGGATCAGTTATCACCAGGAATCCAATGACATTTCTTTGCAAGGTGAATTAACTTCAATATGTCTGTTTAATCATGAGATCAATCATGATTACGCCTGTGTATTTTCGTCAAATAAAATGGATTGTTCAGGCAGTTTTACTTTTACCATGTACATCTGTATGCTTTAAAAGTGATGAAAGGCGTCAGAAAACACAATCCACCAAGCATGACACTGGTTCTTCGTACAAAAGAATTCTCTCAGATCCTCCTTCAAAAGAACAATAGGCCTACATGCCATATTTCGATGAAGTCCGGAGCTGTTCTTTTTCTCACCAAATTGGACATTTACGTATAGAAATGCAGAATGACGTCAAATGAATCTGCATCTTCACCACTTCCCTCTTCACTCCCACACCCCTGTAAGCTTTCCTCCCCGGACAGACAGAAA
The DNA here is from genome assembly GCA_030674155.1 of Stramonita haemastoma. Lineage (NCBI taxonomy): Eukaryota > Metazoa > Mollusca > Gastropoda > Neogastropoda > Muricidae > Stramonita > Stramonita haemastoma. The sequence continues at coordinate 23,443,658 of CM060323.1, read as the reverse complement.
CAAAAGCCTGGTATGGGCCCAGGCGATAGGTCAGGGTGTGGGTTAATGAAGCTACATCGATCTGTCGGCCTGCAGTGTCTGTGGCTATTTTAGGGGCGTTCGCTCCCTTCTGGTCTGTCTCCTGTGTGTGTCTTTCGGTTCTTGGGTGACCCTAACCCTGGATCTAAAGAAGAAAGGATCTCTGTCTTTTCAATCAGTGCTTTCTGTAATGGAACTGAGTGAGGTACAGAGAACACGAAGCACAGAAACAACATGAACTAACAGACTGAGTTTAAACAGCTCCTTTGTGTGTGTGTGTGTGTGTGTGTGTGTGTGTGTGTGTGTGTGTGTGTGTGTGTGTGTGTGTGTGCTGCTTTTTGATTTTTTTTCCCCCTCTGTATTTTTACAGCCTGTTTCGCGTGATCTTGAAGGACAAATTAATTCTGCCCTGAAAAACTTTAGGGAAAAATGGTGCCACTGAAAGGGACAGAACAAATCTGGAAAAAAAAAGTCCAGAATTGCTTTGTGTGCAGTTTGTTTAATTTACTTCTGAGACAGTGTGGAGCCTGAAATGGGATAGGGGAAGTTCGCTCTTCAGTTTTGTTGTTGTTGCTTTATTTTTTTCAAGTCTGGCCTACTTTCTCTAGAAAGACATTCTTACTTGTTACAAGAAACATGTATGTTATGTGACACTCACAATGAATTATAGTTAACACACTAACGCCACATAATTATTTTTAAATTAATGTGTGTGTAGGGGGAGGGGGGGAGTCAGTCAGTTGAGCAGTGGAGTTTAAACATACGTTCTCAACAGTGATAGACACCTAATCAAACACCATCAAACGTCACAGCACATTCTAAACCAAACAGATATTAACAGCTAATCTCAATTTTTGAACCAAAACTTTTCCTATTATTATCATCAAGAGGTCCCACAACAGACTAGATCTTTCCATGTTAAATACCGACGGCTCTGAACTCTTGACCTTTTCTCCACAAGTTTGATCACACCACACGTAGAGAAGCAAGGAATGACGTCAAATTAATCTGCATCATCACCACTCCCACCTCCACAACCCAGAAGCTTCCCCCTTTCCCTTCCGCAGAGAAACAAAAGCCTGTATCAGTGAACCGGCAATAGGTCAGGGTGTCGGTTAACGAAGCAACATCGATCTGTCTGCCTGCCAGGATCGTGGCTATTTTAGGCACCTTCATTACAGCCTGATCTGTCTCAATCTACACTTTTTGTCAGGTGAAGATGGGGGGACCCTATTCATTTTAACCTTGGAACAAAGCAAGGATGGACAATTATCTGTATTAACTAAAAATGGATCCTTAACTCTATATAAACTGCTATCCATCTTAAAACTTAGTGGGAAGCCACACAAAAGAAGTCTACAAATCATGTTTTTGAATTACACGATATATATATACACGCTTCCTGCCTTTTTGAAAATGCATATTTTGTACTTTTAAACAGGGTTTGACATTTCTACAATATATATAATATATATATATATATATATATATATATATATATATATATATATATATATATATATATATACTCTAAATACTTTAGACAGCAGTTTGATGTGTGTTTAACTGGAGGGAAGTCTTTAAAAGGCCTACTTACATCTGTGCGTGACCCTTGTCAGTGACCAAGGAACAAAAAACTTCACCTTTTTGAAAGCTTCAATCTACGTTTAAGGAAGAAAAAAATCTAACTACTCAAAAACTAACAACTGAAGACCGAAACCAGACGCTAGCCATTGCTGCTCTGCACCGACTGTGTCTACATTCGTGAAATGTAATATGCCTAAAAGTTGGCTCCATTTGCATGAAGAGAAAGAGAGGCAGAGACAGAGATAGAGACAGGCAGACAGACAGACAGACAGAG
>CM060323.1:23426779-23429279 GCA_030674155.1 Stramonita haemastoma | reverse complement strand
GAGGAAGGGGGTGGGGGTGGGGGTGGAGTGTTAGTATCGTGAACTCCAGACGTCCCTGAACATCTTCAGTAGTACTATTTCCAGGTGATAAAGTTTTATTACCTATCACCTTCACCTGCGGGGAAAGGAAAGTCAATTAATTGGCTTGATAACTTTGCATCCACGCGAGTGGCACGTGTGTGTGTGTGTGTGTGTGTGTGTGTGTGTGTGTGTGTGTGTGTGTGTGTGTGTGTGTGTGTGTATGTGTTGTGTGTGTGTGTGTGTGGTGTGTTGTGTTGTGGTGTGTGTGTTTGTGTTGTGTGTGTGTGTGTGTGTGTGTGTGTGTTTGTGTGTGTGTGTGTGTGTGTTCTCTCACACAGCACACGCAAACATACAGGAGTTCTCTTTCGGTAGCATCACTATTACAACTTTCCTGTCGACTTCCGTTAAAAACAGACTTAGAAATGAAGAGAGAACACACACACACACACACACACACACACACACACACACACAAACTCCAAATAGGCAGGCACTTATCTGTCCGTCTGTCTGTCTGTCTGCGTCCAATCCAATTGAATCACATTGTTTACAGTCCTACCGATCAAATAATCTATATTATTATCAGGGTGTGTAACCTCGTACAAGTTTCACTATCAGACTAAAACTGTGCAACTTTGTTCTGAATATAACAAGATGAGACCACACTGTGCTGTTTCTCTCGTGAATGAATGCCCTAGCTAACCTAAAGTGTCTACCAAGAACGGTCACCACGTTGTGGAAAAACCACTAAATTCAATGACACAGAAAATTATATAAAAAAAGGTAAAAAAAAAAAAGTAAATGTGTCCCATAACCTGCGTGGTCGCAGGAGAGCGAGGCGTCAGAGACCTCAGCTTCTCTAGGAGCCAGCATGTTGAGGGCGGCGCCCATCTCTCCCTCGCTGATTAACCTTCCCTGACCCTACAGAGGGTAGGTATTCATTTACAGCTGGGTGAAATGGGGGACTGTATTGAAGCCAAAGAGCGTAAACGGGTCACCCACCCGCTTGGTAACCATACTCGATGCTGCTTAACCTTAGCTTGGGGAAAGCGGGTGCTCTGACCACTGAGCTATCCCGTCTCCAGTATATAAAACCAGTCTTCAAAAACTAGCCTTGTTAAGTAATATAGAACCATGGCATGTTGACTCATATCAGACGGTAAAAACCCGATTCTGACTGTTTCCAGATATGTATGATTCTCTCTGTCTCTGTCTCTCTCTGTCTCTGTCTTTCTGTCTCTCTCTGTCTCTTTCTCTGTCTCTCTCTCTTTCACACACACACACACACACACACACACACACACACACACACACACACACACACACACACACACACACAACACACACAACAACACACACAACACAACACAACACAACACAACAACACACACAACACAACACAACACAACACACCACACACACCACACCACACACACCACCACCACCACCACACCACCACCACCACCACCACCACCACCACCACCACCACCACCACCACCACCACCACCAGCAGTAACATACACCAGATATTCCAGATTATCATGACACAATATTAGTTCTATTTTAAAAAAAAATGAAAAGAGGAATGGAGAAAAACCAAACAAAACAAACAAGGAAACAAAACAACAAGGAACAGAGACGTCAATTGGAAAGCGGGTGAAAACTGATAGGAGGCTGTATGGAGGCTGTGCTCCACAGTCACGTAACACATCAATGAACCATCCATCCACACGATGTTATCAGCACTGCCAGGTGACCTCCCGTGTTTCTGATTGATGAGTTTTAGGGGAGGGGGGAAGGGAGGGAGGGAGATGAGTGAGGAGAGAGAGGTGGGAGGGGGAGAGAGGGGGGAGGGGGAGAGAGAGAGAGAGAGAGAGAGAGAGAGAGACAATGACAATGACAATGACAAAGATTTATTGTGTTAGGTTTTTCAACCCTTTCACAAATGGGTAGATGGGGGAGGGGACCGAAATCGAAAGATACAAACAAAATTTCAAACTGTACAATATCAAGGATTCTTCGCGATTGGTAACCGAAACGCGGTATTGTTTATAATAGTTTGTGTGGATGTCACTGGTAACAACCCATGTCGTAGCAGGGACGGAGGAACTGTCACAGAGCGGCGTTAGCCATGTGGTTGTACTGCTGGCTGGTCACTGGACGTGTCGGGAAGATTCCCGTCTTCAGCTGCCCTCCCGTCTTCAGCTGCCCTCCCGTCTTCATTTGCTTTCTCCAATGAATCAAAGCCCCTGTTCATTGTGTCTGCAAATTGCTGCAGAAGTTCCATCAATTCCCTGCGATCCTCGCCGGACACAGTGGAGCCGCCTCCTGCTTCGTCGATGGCAGTCGCACTTTCGGCATTCGTTTCCAGTGGTTCCGCTCTCTTGCTGTTCCCTGTCACATCTTCTGTAGAACTGTGCTCTGTCAGTGTCACAGGCGACACTGCTGGGGCGTCACTGCTCACAGATATGACTTCTTC
>CM060323.1:23410819-23418319 GCA_030674155.1 Stramonita haemastoma | reverse complement strand
CTCAGGTATGTTTCACCTATATTATTTCTCTTCATGTAAATTTCTCTCCGATGTATTTTCTCCTTGTAAGTTTCAATATTTCATTTTTTTAGAATGGCTTTCGATATTTCTCCCCTATATTTTTCTCCTTGCAAATTTGTTTTCCGATATTTTTCTCCTTGCAAATTTGTTTTCCGATATTTCTTCCTCCTTCCAAATTTGTCTTGAGATATTTTTCTCCTTGTAAATTTGTTTTCCGATATTTTTTTTCCTGACAAGGTTTGAATATTTCCCAGAACAAACTGACTTTCGATAATTCTTTCCGATATTTCTTTCTGACATTTCTATCCTTGGGACAACGTGACTTTCAATATTTCTGTGTGGCAGTCCTCTTCCTTCAAACCTGCCTGGCCGTTCTCTCGTTAGCATGGTAATTATTGTTCCCAAGAAGCACATAATAATACATGCTTCCACAAGGAAGCGAGACAGCACTCAGTTTAATGAAAAAGTCTGTAGGTCAGGCTGCCACCAGGAAAGGTCGCAGCGATAAATGTATGGTTACCGTGCTCTGTTGTTACTTTGGCGTGATCTGTGCCAGTCTGTTTCTGTTTGTGTCATTGGTTGTTTGTCTCTGTGTCTGTTTGTAATGTATGTTTGTGTCTGTCTCTGTCTCAGTCTATATGTCTGTCTCTGTCTCTCTGTCTGTGTCTCTCTCTTTTCTTTCTCTGTCTCCTGTCTCTCTCTCTTTCTCTGTCTCTTCTGTCTTCTGTCTGTCTGTCTCTGTCTGTCCTCTTTCTGTCTGTCTACCTGCCTGTCTGTCTGTCTGTCTGTCTCTGGTCTGTCTGTCTCTTCTGTCTGTCTACTCCTGTCTGTCTTCTGTCTGTCTGTCTGTCTGTCTTCGTCTGTCTTCTGTCTTCCTCTCTCTCTCTCTCTCTCTCTCTCATCCTCTCTCTCCTCTCTCTCTCTCTCTGTTTCTCTTTTTTCCATCTCCGTCTATCTTTGACCGTCTTTGTCTCTCTGTGTCTCTCCGCCCGCCTGCCTGTCTGTCTATCTGTCTGCATGTATGTATGTATGGATGTATGTATATATTATGTATTCTCTCTCTCTCTCTCTCTCTCTCTCTCTCCTCTCTCTCTCTCTCTCTCTCTCTCTCTCTCTCTCTCTCTCTCTCTCTCTCTCTCTCTCTCTCTCTCTCTCTCCCTCTTTGTGTGGCAACGCCCTGAAATTGACACTGCTAGTTTCAAGACCTTCGACCTTTCTTGAAGAGTATCAAGAAAAGGTCCAGAACTAAATTCGGACTTTAATCGTATCACCTGGCTAGTTTCCTTTCATTTATTTTTTCCTTTCATCCGTTTTCCCTTTCACTTCCTTCATTATTTTCGTCTTTCTTTCCTTCCTTCTTCCTTGTTTTCCTTCCTCCTGTTCTGCCGTCTCCACAACAAAAACGGTCAGGAATTTAATTGATATTAATCTTGTTTGTGGGGTGGGGGTGGAGTGCGGGGTGGGGCCTGGGTGTGGGTGGGGGCGGGAATGTCACAGAAGATGAGGCAGCAAAACAAAATAAGACTAAATAAAATTTATTTTTAAAATGTATCAGATTCCGGTGGGGAAAAATTAGCACCTAATGGCGCAAGAATCACAGAAAAACAAACATTACCAGTGTAAAACATTGAATGTATGTCCCGCAAAGAGAATAAGCGTGTGTGCATGCCCGTGCTTGTGCGTTCCTGTGTGTGTGTGCATGCGTGTAAACATTTGCCTGTTTGTGTTGCTTCTGAATTGTCGAGTGACGTCCTCTCTCTCTCTCTCTCTCTCATCTCTCTCTCTCTCTCTCTCTCTCTCTCTCTCTCTCTCTCTCTCTCTCTCTCTCTCCTCCAAAAAAAAACCAACCAACCAACCAAAAAAAAACAACAACAAAAAACACCCCCCAAAAAACAAGCAGAAAGAAAACAAAACAACCCACAACTAAACCAAAACAAGAAAAAAAAAAGCAGAAACTGTTACACAGAAAAGAGTCCACACAAAACGAAGGCACTCTTTTCAAAGGCAAAGCAGACGCACGTGACAGCTACAGAGATGAGCACTTAACGCCCCATAACGACCATCAAACCCTACGTACCTAGAGTCAATGGCACGTAGTCAAATCCACGTGGCATGATTACAGAGTCTAATTCTGGCATCATACTACCCATACCAACTAGTTAATCGAAAACAATGACTGCAAGTAATTGCGTTCCAGGGTGCATCATACGCTATTTCTTTGTTTTGTTTGTTTTAGCCGGTGCTTGTTTGTTCACCTGAGTGTGTGTGTGTGTGTGTGTGTGTGTGTGTGTGTGTGTGTGTGTGTGTGTGTGTGTGTGTGTGTGTGTGTTTGAGAGAGAGACAGAGACAGAGAGACAGAGACAGACAGAGACAGACAGACAGAGCCCCTCGCGACCTCTCTCTCTCTCTCTCTCTCTCTCTCTCTCTCTCTCTCTCTCTCTCTCTCTCCTCTCTCTCTCTCTCTCTCTCCTCTCTCTCATCTCTCCTCTCTCTCCTCTCCCTCTCTCCCTCTCTCTCTCTCCCCCTCCGCTTAATGACAGTGGCTTATTACACTTCCAAAGCAGCTCAGTGTTTCCTATTTGGCTGCCACGCCATAAGCCCTTTGAAAAGTTCATCAGCTTTTCCAACTCTCTTTAATCACCAGCTTCGTTTAAAAAAAAAAAAAAAAAAAAAGCACAGGCCGTCGTGTCTTTCCAGTTAACTTCATACTAGCCCTTCAAAAAGGCTGCAGCTTTTTATCCTACGATACTGACATAGCTGCTTTCATGAAGTCACTTTAGTGTAAAATGCCATGGAACATGTAGAGTATAGGCAGCCTCACACGCACGCGCAATCATAAGGCTCATAATGGAGCGTATAGCATATAAACGCATGTGCGTGCTCTTTAACATATATACTTACCTGTAGATGTACGCAAGCGCACGGAAACATACATATACGCATGCATACACACATGCACAAGCACGTAGGGACACACACACGCACGTACGCACTCGCACCATAACACGCACACAAACACACTCACACCACACCACACAACAACAACACACACCGCGCGCGCGCGCGCGCCCACGCACGCACACATGCACACACGTACGCATGCACACACCCACACACATTGACACAAATGCAGTGTACCTGTAACTTTCTGTTTCAGATCGTTCAAGAAAACTGGACCTTTTTAATTCTAGCCTCTGTCTGTCTGTCTGTCTGTCTGTGTCTGTCTGTCTCTTACTCTGTGTCTGTCTGTGACTGTCTGTGACTGTCTGTCTGTCCTCTCCCTCTCTCTCCCTCTCTCTGTCTGTCTGTCTGTCTGTCTGTCTGTCTGTGACTGTCTGTCTGTCTGTCTCCCCCCCCCCCCCCCCCCCCTCTCTCTCTCTCCTCCTCTCCTCTCCTCTCTCTCCTCCACTTAGTAATTACCTCCTACTATACACGGAGGCAAAGTATCTATTAGTGAAAGAGCTTATGGAGTGTATTAGTCACAAAGTCAGGTGCTCAGGCATTCGTGAGTATGGAAGATTATGTGTGTGCGTTTTCTATGAGACAAGGGCTGGATGAAAAAAGGGTATCTCCTGCGATCCTTGGAATTAAAAGAGATTGGACTGGACGTGATTGGATGGACTCTCCTCTCTCTCCTCTCTCTCTCTCTCTCTCTCTCTCTTCTCCTCTCTCTCTCTCTCTCCTCTCTCTCTCTCTTCTCTCAAAAACACACACACACACACACACACACACACACACACACACACACACACACACACACACACACAACCACATTCACTGACTTCTTTCTTTCTTTTTTCCCCCCTTACTTTTAGTAAGTAATTACCTCCTATTACACGGAAGCGATGTACCTAATATTACTGAAAGAGCTTACAAGTATTAGTCAAAAAGTCAGGTGCGCAGGTATACGTGTGTGTGGAGATTTACACGCGGGTTGTTTTTCTCCCCATGGAACAAAGATATACTAGATGAGAAAAAGTGATCTGCTGCGATCTTTGGATTTTAAAAAATTGAACTGGATTGGCTTCTCTCTCTCTCTCTCTCTCTCTCTCTCTCTCTCTCCTCTCTCTCTCTCTCTCTCTCTCTCTCTCTCTCTCTCTCCCCCCCCTCTCTCTCCCCTCTCTCTCTCCCCTCCCTCTCTCTCTCCCCTCCCTCCCTCATCTCTCTCTCCCTCCCTCCCCCATCTCTCTCCTCTCCTCTCCTCTCTCCTCTCTCTCTCTCTCTCTCTCTCCTCCTCTCTCTCTCTCTCTCTCCTCTCTCCTCCTCCACTTGGTCATTACCTGTCATTCTGGAGGCAAAGTGTCTAGGAAGGAAAGAATAATTCAGGTATTACTCAGGAAACCAGGTGGGCATATATGCGCCTGTATAAAAGAGTGCGTGCACGCGCGTGTTTGTTTGTTTGTGTGTGTGTGTGTGTGTGTGTGTGTGTGTGTGTGTGTGTGTGTGTGTGTGTGTGTGTGTGAGAGAGAACGCAAACGCAAACGCAAACGCAAACGCAATTTATTTAACGAGGTAATAGATTAAGTAACAAGAGAGAGAGAGAGAGAGAGAGAGAGAGAGAGAGAGAGAGAGAGAGAGAGAGAGAGAGAGAGAGAGAGAGAGAGAGAGAGAGAGAGAGAGAGAGAGAGAGTCTGTGAGTGTGTGTGTGCGCTCGCGCGTGTGTATATGTATGTATGTATGTATTTGTGTGTGTGTGTATTTCTGTGTGTCTGTGTGTGTGTGTGTGTGTGTGTGTGTGTGTCGGTGTGCCTGTGTATTACCTGTGGTTAAAAGGGTTAGGTATTAAAAAAAAAAACCAACAGCATCTGTTGCTTATGATCTATAACCCTTGGAAACAACAGATGCTTGATTTTGTTTGCTTTTGATCTCTCTCTCTCTCTCTCTCTCTCCTCTCTCTCTCTCCATCCTCTCTCTCTCTCTCTCTCCTCTCTCTCTCTCTCTCTCTCTCTCTCTCTGTCTCTCTCTTCTTCTGTCTGTCTCGTCTGTCTGTCTGTCTCGTCTGTCTGTCTGTCTGTCTGTCTGTCTGTCTGTCTGTCTGTCTGTCTGTCTGTCTCTCTCTCTCTCTCTCTCTCTCTCCTCTCTCTCTCTCTCTCTCTCTCTCTCTCTCTCTCTCTCTCTCTCTCTCTCTCTCTCTCTCTCTCTCTCTCCCCTCTCTCTCTTCCCTATTTCCAGTTAGTCATGCTCCCCCCCATTCCAGGTAAGAGAGGCAAAGCGTCTATTAGTCAAAGAGCTTACAGGTATTAGCTGAAAAGTCAGGTGCGCAGGTAATTGTACTGTTTAAAGCAAGAGCAGGGCTGATTGTACTCATGAACACACAAACGTACATTATGCACGGAAGCATGCACGTATGCTGAAAGGTAAACAATAATTAAACATATGTGCATGCATGCATGCGGGTATGCAAGTTTACACAAACGTATACAGACATAACCATGTGCGAATGCATGCACATACGAAGCTCTCTCTCTCTCTCTCTCTCCTCCCTCTCTCTCCTCTTCATCCGTCTCTGTCTCCTCTCTCTCTCTCTCTCTCTACTCTTTTCTTGCTTGCTTGCTTGCGTGCGTGCGTGCGTGCGTGCGTCCGCTGCGCAATGTGAGTGTGCGCGCGCGCGTGTGTATGTGTGCGGGTGCCCTTGCACGCACTAACTGTGTCTGTGTGCAGCTGCTGTAGTTATTCATGCCTAGTTTATATTTCATCAACCCCTGTTATCCGTCTCAAGTTTTCCACGGAAGCAGCATCAAAGGCAAATTAAAGCAGCAAATGAAGATGTCTTCATTAATTACTCTCTTACAACTGCAGGGTCGTATCAAGCCCAACTGACAATATCGTTTTTTGTCACGTATGAAATTTCCTGGAATTTTCTCCCTTTTTTTTTTAGTGGCTAAGACTAACTCTTTGATCTCTCTGTCTGTTTCTCTCTCTCTGACTGTCTATCTCTGTGTATGTGTGTGTGTGGTGTGTGTGTGTGTGTGTGTGTGTGGTGTGTGTGTGTGTGTGTGTGTGTGTGTGTGTGGTGTGTGTGTGTGTGTGTCTTTCTGTCTGTCTGTCTGTCTGTCTGTCAGTCCTGTCTCTGTCTCTCCTCTGTCTCTCTCTCTGTCTCTCTCTGTCTCTCTGTCTCTGTCTCTGTCTCTGTCTCTCTCTCTCTCACACACACACACACACACACCACACACACACATACACACACACACATACACACACACGGACGCGCGCGCGCACGTGCACACACACACACACCACACACACACACCACACACACACACACACACACACACACACATTTAAGCAACGTTTTTTTTACACTCAGTTTACTTAAGTATACGAAATCTTCCCACACTCCAAAGCGAACATAAATCGATCAATATAGAAGCATTAGCAAACCAAAGTGATTATTTGCATAACTATGTCTAAACTTTCATTCCTGTTCTTTACTTTTGTATGCTGAGTAACAATGGCGGTATTCTGTATGACATATGCTGATAGATCTCAATAAAAGTTATGGTATGGTATGGTATGGTATGTAGGGTATGGTATGGTATGGTATGGTATGTATGGTATGGTATGGTGTGGTATGGTAGGGTAGGGTAGGGTAGGGTAGGGTAGGGTAGGGTAGGGTAGGGTAGGGTAGGGTAGGGTAGGGTAGGGTAGGGTAGGGTAGGGTAGTGAAGTGTCGTGTCGTGTCGTGTCGTGTCGTGTCGTGTCGTGTCGTGTCGTGTCGTGTCGTGTCGTGTCGTGTCGTGTAGTGTAGTGTAGTGTAGTGTAGTGTAGTGTACCGTACTCTATTATATGATGTTGCGTTGTATTATATTGTATTGTATTGTAGTGTAGTGTAGTGTAGTGTAGTGTAGTGTAGTGTAGTGTAGTGTAGTGTAGTGTAGTGTAGTGTAGTGTAGTGTAGTGTAATGTAGTGTAGTGTAGTGTAGTGTAGTGTAGAGTAGTGTATCATATTGTACTGTATGGATTTTATCACATTCAGAGATTATTCATGATTACGCTAGTAGGTACATGTGCACCAACCATACAAGCTAGAATGAGGATGTAAATCTATACAGATAAACAAATGTACCCAAATATAGCTTACAGGTTAGAATCTAGGGATGTCTCCTAACAGATGAACCAGTCTGTTCCCAAACTTTAAAAAGATAATAACCTAAAGATAAAGATATCCGATAAATCATCTACAGCGTGTTTTCTTTACTTAACGAGGTAAAAAACAAACTACAAGAGCAGACGAGGCCTCCAAAACATGTGGAACTACAATATACTCACATTCCTTCTTTCTCCCCAAAGCTGAGAAACCCCAGCTGATTGACAATCGAACATTCCAGAATTTCCCTACCCCTCAAACTTCCCCTCGCCCCCCCCCCTCCCCCCCCCCCACCCCCCTAACTACTCAACCCTCACCATTCCACTGTTCCTCTCCATCACTCTACGATCCACAGCCGGTAAAATTAGAACAACGTGACTGACACTTCAACT
>CM060323.1:23400819-23403319 GCA_030674155.1 Stramonita haemastoma | reverse complement strand
CACCAACACACAGGCACATGCATGATCTGTCATTCCGAAAGTAATCAACACAAAAACACACAAACAAACAAAAACAACCACCAACATACAGGCACATGCACGATCTGTCATTCCAAAAGTAAATCAACCCAAAAACAAACAAACAAACAAATACAACAAACCAACACACAGGCACATGCATGACAAAAGACGCACCCAGCAGACACAAACACCACCCGTGGCTAGATAAGATCGATCAACGCCTACGCACAGAAAACCTGCAATCCCGCCAAGTGTCCCCTCAGCTAACAACAACAACAACAAAATCAAGAAGAATGGAAAGGCAGCCCCCATTCTTTTCTTTCTTTCTTTCTTTCTTTCTTCTCTCTCTCTCTCTCTCCTCTCTCTCTCTCTCTCTCTCTCTCTCCTCTCTCTCTCTCTCTCTCTCTCTCTCTCTCTCTCTCTCTCTCTCTCTCTCTCTCTCTCTCTCCTCTTTTCTTTCTTTTACAAGTGAAAGATGGTGGGCGCAGAATCTCACACAATCGTGGTCAAGTGAGAAGGAAAACCTCAGCTCGTATCGTTTCAAGATACCCCTTCTCTTGAGAAGTCTGACAGTGATAGCTGGTGGTGGGTGACCTGGCCACAAGAGTTATTGCTTTCTAGAGTGCAGTTCTGTTACCGAGTTCAGTGCCGATTGTAAGGAGGGGGAGGGGGGAGGGGGAGGAGTGTTCTTTGGCTGAGCTCCGAGATTCACCACTGGTAAGATTTTGCCTACATGATCGGTTTTGCCCACCATTCAGGTAGCCGCATTCCGACTTTGGAGATGATGTACCATACGCGACACCAGTAAGCATGCGTATTTTAAAATTCATCATTCGTTTCTTCCGGCACGCAATACCCTACTCTTCAGGCTGTAAATTGAACCCAAAACCTTGTGGTTTACTTGTTAGGGCAGGTGACCAACCAAACCGGGGTTCGTACCCCGTTGGACCCAAAACTTTTTCCCCATCCATTAGACCCTGAGTGGTGGTCTGGGCGCTAGTCTTTCGGATGAGACGATAAACCGAGGTCCCGTGTGTTACACATCACTATTTAGCGCACGTAAAAGAACCCACGGCAACAAGGGGGTTGTCCCTGGCAAAATTCTGTAGAAAAAAACCACTCTGATAGGGAAAACAATTACACTTGCATGCAGGAAAAAGGAAAAAAAAAAAAAAAGGTAGGCGCTGCACATGTGGCGACGCGCTCTCCCCGGGAGAGCAGCCCGAATTTCACGCAGAGAAATCTGCTGTGACATAAAGTGGTACAAAATACCAAAAAAAAACAACAACAAAAAACCTCCTGCTACCTTCACATATTAGATGAGACAACAAATCGAGGTCCTTTGTCCGAACACACGCAGAACATCTTGCATGCACATTAAAAACTCCCCTCTCTCGTAGAAGTTTACATACGGCTGTGGCTGGATGTGCGGACAACACACAGGTACCTAGCATACAGTCACCACATTCGTAGTGGTCCAAATGAACCCTGATGAGCACTGGGACAGTACATTAACCTACCTAGCCAAGACCAAGACTTTGCACCAGTAAAGGTAAAAAGAAAACAACAACAACAACAATACCCCCCCCCCCAAACAAACCCACATTTATATGCAATTTGAAACCACAAAGATTCAAAATAAATTAAGATTTACTTATTTTAGACATTACAGATTTGCCAAAACACTTATATGTCTAGCCAACTTGTTTCGTTTTATGAATGCCTTACAATCTGCTCTCTCATTTCAGTTGCTTACTCTGGTCATAACTATAATCAGAAATGACAACATCAGTAATTCAAGGAAGTGTCAGTGTGCGTGAATTATGCCATGTACGTAACATCATGCCAGTCACAGAAGGTGGGAAACAAAAGCATTGTCCAACGTAAACGGTAAAGGTGTCTCATAACCTACGTGGTCGTATGGGAGCGAGGCATTACAGACCTCAGCTTCTCTATGGGCCAGCATATTGGGGGCGGCGCCCATCTCATCTCCCTCGCTGCTTTACCTTCCCTGACCCTAAAGAGGGCATGTACCCATTGACGGATGGGTGAACAGGGGCACTGTACTGAAAGCCAGGGCGCGCAAACAGTCACCCATCCCATTGATAACGATGCTCGAAGCTGCTTGACCTTGGCTTGGGGAAAGCGAGTGCTCTGTCCACTGAGCTATCCCTTCCATTTAAGAATCAAGGAAAAGATGCGTGTGGTAAAGAATCTTGAAAAGACAGTGTTAGTAATGAATTGCAAATTTAATTTCTCTCTCTCTCTCTCTCTCTCTCTCTCTCTCTCTCTCTCTCTCTCTCCCTCTCTCTCTCTCTCTCTCTCTCTCTCTCTCTCTCTCTCTCTCTCTCTCTCTAGTGGTCAGAACATTGCACTGGCAATTTGACGACATCCGGGTTCGAGTGCGGTCGAGGAGAATTTTTCTCTAGAGTTAAACATCAGTGCTGATCTACTTCCCGCAAAAGTCTTATGATGAGAC
>CM060323.1:23393319-23395819 GCA_030674155.1 Stramonita haemastoma | reverse complement strand
GCATGTTCAAAAGCACACACGCGCGTGCAACACACACACACACACACACACACACACACACACACACACACACACACACTCGAACGCTCAAGTCGCAAAAAGCTAAGCAAATTATTGTAATTCTCTATTGACAACGCCCAATACCATCGACTTATAGTCAACAGTGTTCCAGAATTCAATATTTGACGTCACTTGTCTGCATACGTCTCGTCAAAACTACCGCTGACATCGGCTTACTGTCGCTTGTAGGCCCTACAGCTAGGACTATTTGAAAAGCGCTGATCTTGGTATTGTGCCACTGTTGCTAGATCCAGTGGCAAGAATAGGCCTATACATGTTTTGTCTTCGACGTCATCTTCATTATCTTCTTCTTTTCCTTTTTCTCCTTCAGCTCCTCTTCCACCTCCGCTCTCCTCTTATTTTTTTTCTAATTTCTCTCATTTTCTTCGCCCCAGAATAAGAAAACTTGAAACATGTGTTTGATGAAAAGCACACACACACACACACAAGTTCTCACGCTCGCACGCGCATGCGCATGCGCTCTCTCTCTCTCTCTCTCTCTCTCTCTCTCTCTCCTCTCTCTCTCTCTCTCTCTCTCTCTCAAACACACACGCACGCACGCACGCACGCGCATGCAACGCACACATACACACACACATTCAGGGCACTTACACCCTTCTCTCCTCTCCCTTTTCCCCCTTCTCCATCCCTATTTCCTGCGCGCCCCCACCCCCACCCCTCGACTTCCCGGCGTCCAATTTATTACCAGTGCGCACTCAACAGACAAGCTAGCAACACACAAACATGGCAATAAACACACACACGATGCGCAACAAACACACAACACCACACACCACACACACACACACACACACACACACACACACACACACACACACACACACACACACACACACACACACACACACCACAAAGGAAAGCAAATAATTTCCTGCTGCATTCAGTTTCGGCAGCTCGCGTGCACGTTCACTGATCGATTCCCTAATTGGTGGGTTAATCACATAACGATACCCCCATTGCCCACACCCGTAATAAAGCTCCTATGATGCGTGGCATCGTTCTCCTTGCATCGGGGCGATTAATTAATTATTCTGCAAACCAACGAATCTGGATAGGCAGTTTGCAGAATTGTCGTCTGGTGTCTGCTACTTGCTGAAACAACTCCTGTTTGGCCACACCTAGTGACCGATGTGAGAGCATTTAGACCCCCCCCCCCCCCCCCACCACCCACCACACCACCACCAAATATTTTGATTTATGTCCCTGATTGTGAAATTAAGCTTTGCATAGGTACACAACCTCTTACCTGTATTTCTCCACCTTTGTCGTCGCCCTAACGCTCAGACAGCAACTATTGTTGTCATGTCTTGTGCGCGAAATAATTTGCGCTACCGTTCAAAAAAAAAAAGCAGCAAAAAAACAAAACACACACGCACGCACGCACGCACGCACGCACACACACACACACACACACACACACACACACACACACACACACACACACACACACACACACACACACAACACCAAACAGAACAACAATAACAAACGAACAAAAAACCCAAACTCAAACAACAACAAAAAAATAGCCAAACAAAAATAGCCGATATAATATAATCTATAAGTCACGTCATCTTGAACCAAAATTAACTTCAATAATCAACACTATTCCCGATAACACCGCGGTGGTCTGCAAGGCTAGATCTATACTTTAGGCATCACGTCTGATTGATCGGAACATTACAATCTGTTACTATAATTTGCAGATTTCGTGATCGTGCACTCGTTGTATTCAAACCCTATCGATGATGGTTGAATAGAGCGGCAGTTGCATTCATATCGGCAGACGACAGACAAAAGTTCTCTATAACTTTACCTAAAGGTCAGGGTCGAATGGGAAGCGATGATGACTTGTGAAAGGTTTGTGCTGACATACAACCTTAACGTTGGATTCCCATGTCGCGTTCAGATGTGGGTTTTGTTGTGTGTTTTTTTTCTTCCAAAGTCGTTTTAATCATGCGTAGATTTCTGCGCGCTGTTTCACAAGTGTGCATGTTTGCGTAGGCGTAGGTACGGGCACGCACGCGCGCGCGCGCACGCACTCACACACACACACACACACAAACGCACGCACTCACTTACGCACGCACAAACACGCGCACGCACGTACACACGCACGCGCACAACACACACACACACACACACACACACACACACACACACACACACACACACACATCACCATTACCAACACTTTCAAGAAAACAATATTAACGACAAAAACAACAGCGATGCACACACTCATGTACGTTTTACAACTTATACCTTTGTATATAAATGCAAAACAGGGCGTGTGTGTGTGTGTGTGCGCGCGCACACACACACGCACGCACGCACGCACGCACGCACGCACGCACACACACACACACACACACACACACACACACACACACACACACCACACGTAAAGACAAACTGC
>CM060323.1:23370819-23388319 GCA_030674155.1 Stramonita haemastoma | reverse complement strand
ACATAATATACATGTATGTATACATCTCTGTGTGTCTGTTCAACTTGCTCTGCCCTTTTTCGGAGTGAGTCACGCTGTCTGTGTGTGTGTGTGTGTGTGTGTGTGTGTGTGTGTGTGTGTGTCTGTCTGTCTGTCTGTCTGTCTGTGCTGTGCGTGCGTGCGTGCGTGCGTCGTGCGTGCGTGTTGTGGTGTGGTGGGGTGGTTGGGGGTTGGGGGGTGGGGGGTTGATGGGAGGTGTGTTGCATTGATGCATGTAGTATGGGTGTGCCTGCTTACATGCATCCGTACATGTGAGTGGGGGCTGCGCACGCACACACATGCACACTCACACACCCACACACGTGCGGACGCATGTACGCAAGCACACCCATACTCAGTATGTGCATGTGTGCGCGCGTACGTTGTGTGTGCGTGCGTGTGTGTTTGAGTGCATGCGCGCGCGCGCGAGAGAGAGAGAGAGGTGTGTGTGTGTGTGTGTGTGTGTGTGTGTGTGTGTGTGTGTGTGTGTGTGTGTGTGTGTGTGTGTGTGTGTGTGTGCCCGCACGCCTGCGCGCGCGCCTTCTACCCAAAAACCTGAGGACCTTAACAATAGATGCTGACACAGAAGTAAATCAAGCAAAATATACCAAAACAGCATGTTCATCCAAGGTAACCCATCACATACCAGCCTATATACTGCATCCGAGGTAACGCGTCTGTCTATCCATAGGCCTACTCAGTATGTATTATACTGTATTGTAATGTTCTGTATTGCATTGTGTTTTTTTGTACTGTATTGTACACCATTCTTAATCACTGCAGATTTATCTCCGTAAAATTTAGGATGCTCTCCCAAGAGCAGCGGCACGTATCTGTATGGCAAAGGTGTACGTGCCATAAATTTTAAATTAAAATAAAAAAAATTTAAGCTGACTGCGGCATAATTGAAGCGGAGGCCAAAAATGCCATTAGTGTTTGGCATCGACAAGACGGGCGTCACACTGTTGTTTTGAAAAGCAACGTCACGTTTAGATCATTTTCTGCCATAGTATGCTTCTAATGTGAAGAAAGCTGATTTTTCTTCTCCGTCGTCGTCGTCGAACGTTCAGACAGCAACTACTGTTGTCTTGTCATATGAGCGAAAATGCGTTTCGCTGCGGTTAAGTGCCGGACAAGTCAGGCCCAGCGCATCCAACTTTGGCGTGGGAGTGAATTGCTGTTTTAAGTCTTTCTGGGGAAAACAAGGCAAGAGAATGTACCAAGAAGGCATAAGATAGACAAGAAGGGAGTGACCGAAAGAAAAGGAACAAGGCAGAAATAAAGAGAGTGGTAGAAAAGAGGAAATGGTTAGCACAGAACTTGCAGAAGCTGGGAATGCTATTTACACTGACAGGCCCCCTGCATTCCCACGGGGGAGAGAGAAAGTTGATGACGGCTACACTTCTCCCTTAACTCCCCGGGGAACTCTTCAGCTACTGCACTAAAGCTTTCTGGCAGCGTGTCTTGTGCAAGTTGAACAGACCTACCACAGCCTATCTCCCTTGTTGCAAAAAGCACGCTGGCTATGTTCATCTATGCAACCAGCCATACACACCATTTAAAAACCAGAACAATCTGCAGACGATAAACTATGACTGCCTGTATCAAGTTTCGATCTAAAATACAACTGCATAAATGGAGTTCTTATCACAAATAACGGCACATGCCTTCATCTGACAGACACACTTATCAGTGCAACATTGCATCTGGTTATGACTGTCTGTGCATCTCATGTGCTTCATTTCCATCTATCGCCCCACACTATCTGGCGGCCAGGCACAGACAGAATTGATGCCAGCCTAGAACTTGCAGAACACATGTCCTTTCATAGATCAACGATGTTCTGTTTTTGTATGATAATTTTCTCTGGAGGACAGATCAAGGTGCTCTTCGTGTAAAATTAGCAGTGCAAAAAGTGTATAATATTTTTCTTATTTATTCATCCAATTATTCTTTTATTTCGAGGATAATAGAATAAGCTCTCGAGTGCTGTTTTACATCCAGTCCACCTATGTATGCAGTTTCGTAAAATTTTGTCATCTGTTCCCACCGGCCACACGATGGCCTACTCTTCTGATACATCTGGGGAAGGATTGTCAGCCACCCTGTAGCTTTTTCCGTGAGGGAGTGGGTATCATTTCTTTTCAGTTTAAAAATTATCGCAAAGTCACGAAAGAAACCTGTTTCTGCTGCTTTGTGTGCTAATTATGATGCCACAACTGCTCTTACTAACAGCATTGCTGTTGAGACATCTTGGTGAAAAAACGAGTGTGTACAGCCGAAACTGAAGTGTTATAACTCCACCTGAACGTAAAGAGTACTGGTCATAATTATTATCGTAATGCATTACATTCTGTGATGTTTACGTAACACTATTATCATAAAGTATTATCCTCCGTAGAAAAAGAATCTTTGCCATCAATTATCAGGAAAAAAAAAGACTGCATCGTTTATACAAAGAAACTAGAGTCCGCCATACCAGTATGCTCTCCATATAAAGACAGTGCAAAGTACACACAATGCACAGAACAAAAAGTAGAATTCGTCAAAAGTAACCAAACACGTACAATCTCCAAGGAAACATACTGGAGTTTGTCAAAAGTATCAAGAAAGTGCACCTTTCATAGAAGAATAGTGTTTTCTGTATAAGTCAAAAAACCGTTGTGAAATCAAAACCCAGACCTGTGGTCAATCTTATCATAATAATCTGTGTCTTGCAAAAGTATAATCAGGTCTGGTTTTCTGTTATTTTAGTTCTGTGGTGGTCTGCTCTCCATCATTTCGACACAAACAGAACGATGTGACCACGTCACCCTGTCGGCTGACTCCATCAATCCAAAAGTCCTTCGGATGAGACTATAAACCGAGGCCCCGTGTGTGAACACACGCAGAATATCTTGCGCACAAGTTAAATCCTGTTCCGCTTTTCGTAAGAGTAGGCCATCCTGTGCCGGTGGGAACAAATGACATTTACAAAAACAGCATACAAACGGGACTGGATGTAAAAAAGCACAAGAGTGCTTATCCCATCATCCTCGATATAAAAGAATAAAATAAATAGATAAACAATCCTAATCTCTTTCTAAAACCTTCTGCGGGTCACACTGACCCATCTTCACCCCTCTCTCTCCTATCCGCCGAAACTGGTTGGCTTAGTGGGGAAGAAGATTTACGGAGCAATATTAGTGGAGTTGGGTTATAAGGTTATTGGAAGGTCTACTGCAAATAAATCTCACCCAACAGGAGAAAGACAGCCGCAGCTGCACCCTCTATAATCACGTCAGGACTGTTGATGCCGCGTCCAACACTAACAGTGAAAGTGCATCGTTTCCGCTGCTAGCTGTGCTGCTCTTGTTAGTGCTGTTGTTGTTGTTGCTGTTACTGCTGCTAATGGTGTGTGATTGCAGGGTGGATAAATGCTGATTTTGATTGTTCGTATGTTTATGGCAAGCACTGTAACTTAATGAGTTTCTTGATTACTGAGACTAGAAAGTATTGATATTGGATGTTGTAATCGTTGCCAGTTTCCAACGCCTTACAAATTTATATGGATCATATCAGCGCAGATTGCAGTAAATTATTCAAATTATGTACTAGTAAAGATAACAAGAGTATTTGTACGTCCACCCACTAGCTAGCAAATAGCAAAACGGCAGACAAAGGAAGTAAAGGAGATTTCCTTCTCCTGGCCTCACCTCCTTAGTAACATGTCGTCTCCAATTATAAAGTTATTCTCTCTCATACTCTCTCTCTTACTCTCTCTCTTCTCTCTCTCTCTCTCTCCTCTCTCTCTCTCTCTCTCTCCCTTCCTCCTCCCCCCCCCTCTCTCTCTCTCTCCTCTCTCTCTCTCTCTCTCTCTCTCTCTCTCTCTCTCTCTCTCTCTCTCTCTCCATCACTGAGCTACGTGTTCAGACTGAGATAGTCCCCGTTAGTCTGGAGGTCGCTTATTATTCCCACATCACAAGAATGATGGCCCAGACATGAGTGGGGGTCTGGCCAGAGCTTCACACACACACACACACACACACACACACACACACACTCATACTGACGGGAAGTTTATGTCTCCAACTGGGTCAATACTAAGCTTTCGCTTTACCACCAGAAACCGAGTGCATATCCGGGTGCTAGTCTTTCAAGTGGGGCAAACAACTCGGGTCTTCTGTGCTTTTATCACTTGTAAAGAACCTATTGCACATAGTCCTTTGTGCTTTTAACAATTATAAAGACCCATGAGCCAGCAACCATCAATTTGTGTTTTTAGCAATTGCAAAGACCCACAAAAGAACAACTGTTGTCTCTGGCAAAAGTATAATAGTTAAACTGACCGCTTTAATAATTCAGAGGAATACGCTCCACCTTGTTCCACTTTCTCATCACCTACTGCCCGTAACTTTCAGTGCATTTGCCCCAACGACTCCTCAAAGAGTTGAAGGAGAAGTTATCCATCATTTAGCAAACATAACCCTAACCGAGGTCAAACCCCATTAAGACAGACTGACAGACATACCTGTCAAAAGAAGACCATCACTCCATCAAGATCAACCCCCATTAAGACAAACTGACTGACATCTCTGTCAAAGATAACCTACCCTCACCAATGCCAATCCAATCCAATGATGTTGCTTAGAGCCCCGCCGACCGCACAGGCCATATCGGGGCTGTCACCTCATCATATTTTAAAACTCGTATTAAAACTGTGCGACTTTATACAGTCAACCCCAATTAAAACAGACTGACTAACAAGCCTGTCAAAGAAAACCTACCCCCTCCCCCCTAACCCCACACCAAAGTCAAACCCCATTAAGACAGACTGACTGACCCTCCCCAAGGTCAGCCTCGTTGATTAAAACAGACCAAGTTAAACATTTATAAGGCCGCAAACGACCCACCGTTAGACAGTTGCCACAGGAAATGGTTAGAGTGACTTTCCATTGGATGGGCAATCTCTGCATGGAAATCGATGTCTGGCACTCCCCAGCCTTGGAAAGAGACAGAACTACATTTTACATTTTAGCTAGCTCCCAGTACTATCATTGCTCCCTCCGTCTGTCTGTCTGTCTGTCTTGAGATTCTCTAGAAACAAGAACGGGGTCACGGAGCATTGTCCTGTACCAGTGTGTATGTGTGGGGGGAGGGGGGGAGGAAAGGGGAGGGGGGAGGATAGCGTGGGCGCTGGGGTAAGAGAGGGGTGTGTGGTGTGTGTGTGTGTGTGTTGTGTGTGTGTGTGTGTGTGTGTGTGTGTGTGTAAGGGGGGAGGTTTATGTGTGTAGAGGGGGTGAGTTGTATGTCTGTCTCAGTGTTTGTGTCTGTCTGATTGTATCTGTCTGTGTGTCTGGGTGTGTCCATTAACCTCTCTTTTGCAAAAAAATGCTGTATGGTCACCAACGGTCGTCAGAGAAAAAAAAACCGCCTTCTCTCTCTCTCTCTCTCTCTCTCTCTCTCTCTCTCTCTCTCTCTTCCTCTTCTCTCTCTCTCTCTCTCTCTCTCTCTCCTCTCTCTCTCTCTCTCTCTCTCTCACTCTCTTCTCTTCTGTCTCGTCTGTCTGTCGTCTCTCTTCTATCAGACACTCTCCTCTCTCTCTCTCTCTCTCCTCTTCCTCTCTCTCTCTCCTCTCTCTCTCTCTCCTCTCTCTCTCTCCTCTCTTCTCTGGGCTTCCCTTGCTTGGCTACCAGCAAGAAGGCATTTGAACAGCGAGTAAAATTTTTGTCTAATTTCGACCAGAAAGACCTCCAATATGCCAGTTACAGGTCTACCTTTGAATTTAGAAACGACACTCAACACGTTTCTACAAGAAATGTGTCTGACGTCTTTCAAAATCGACGGACGAGAAAGTCAGACAGTTATTGTGCTTCGTCTGTCACCAACCCAGCAGCCTCCTGCCATGCAGAGACGAAGTGACAGTGTGGCTTTCCGAAGAAAATCTGTAAGTCAACTTGCCAGAGACAAATCCAGGGCCGAGACACACAAGGTGGGTTTATTGAAGAAACAAGAAAAGTCTTCACCCCCTTCTGATTTGTTTCTGCCAACACCCCCCAGTTTATTTTACAGTACACAAAATGCCACTGCACTTGACACATTTACAGAAGACAGGCCCGCTGACACTCCACGCGGTGCTGTACAGTTTTCACGTGCAGCACGACCAGGCAGCCAGTCGCCTACAGATGTGTGCAGTGTGGATCCTATGTCGGTGACAGTGCCGCCTTGTGACTTGAAGCTTGAAAACGAAAGTGACGATCCTGACACTGACAACGATGTTGAAAATGACAGCAACCGCTTCTCCACGGCAAACACAATACCATCTGTGACACTGACAGAGGAGGACTCTACTGTAAACGTGACCGAGGACGAACAATGGAAAAATACAGTGGACAGTGCACCTTCAAACAATGACTTAAGAATTGACAGCACTTTATCCACTGACGAGATGAGGGCAATCATGGAAGCATTTCAAAAAGGAGCCAACAAGTTGAGTCGCAGCTTGTGGTCACAGATAAAAGACTTTGGCGAGGATAGACAGCTCTCCGACACACCCAGTGACCAGTCAACGCGGGGAACGGTACAGCCACATCGATAGTGACATTTTGTGACAATTCCTGCTGGATACCTACGGCTGTGGAAATAGCGAGTAATACCAGCTCAAGCATTTTGTGTTACTGCATAAACTATACATTTCCGTGTTTCGGTTTCCATTCGCGAAGATAACTATTTGTACAATGTTCCGTTTTGTTTGTGTACTTTTCGATTTCGGTCCCTACCCCCAAACTCCTATTGTAAATGGGTTGTAATAACCTCACGCAATAAACCTTTGTCATTGTCATTGTCATTGTCATTGTCTCTCTCTCTCTCTCTCTCTCTCTCACACACACTGTGTGTGTGTGTGTGTGTGTGTGTGTGTGTGTGTGTGTGTGTGTGTGTGTGTGTGTGTGTGTGTGTGCGTGCGTGTGAGTGCGTGCGTGCGTGCGTGCGGGTGAGTGCGGTGTGCGTGTGAGTGCGTGTGTGCGTACGTGCGTGTGTGTGTGTGTGCGTTTGAGCACGCGCACGAACTGCAAGGGTGCACATGTGGGGGGGGGGGGTGCATGCGTACAAGATCAACTATGAGTGTGCCAAAAAATTTGAGCGAGACATGCACAAGCGATCATGATATCTTAATTTGTATCACTCAATACATTATTATTCATATTTTGTATGCCGATGTGTACAATCATGTTTACTCTTTGTAGTTTCCTTTTCAGAATCCAGGCAATCTGTATACCGCTGGAAATTGCATGAGTTAGGGTGCAAAATGTTAGGAGTCTGAAGACTTATGAACATTAAATTATTTGAAGTCTGAAGTCTGAAGTCTCACACACACACACACACACACACACACACACACACACACACACACACACACACACACACACACACACACACACATCAGCGAAACAAAAAAAAACAAACAAAAAAACGAAAACAACACAAACCCAACTCCCCGGTACCCTCAGCAGGTCTCATCATTAATGTAAAGAACTTTAAAAACAAAGGGTAAAAACCCAAATCCAAAAACCAAAAACTATTATCGGCCGCTGAGAAAACGTGATCACAGGGAACTAAGCGTGCTTCCATATCGTTCATTGCCCCCCTTGAACACTCGAAATCCGTCACGTCCCTGGTGTTAATCCAAAAACTATCAATGCTTTCAGGACCCGGAAAAACACGCACGCACGCACGCAAGCGCGCACGCGTGTGTGCGCACACACATGTAGGCACTAACAGATATACAGGTCGCACATGGCATATACACACGCGCGTGCGCGTGCGCGCGCGCGCGCACACACACACACACACACACACACACACACACACACACACACACACACACACACACACACACACACACTAATGCCCTGGTCACACAACACCCACCCATTACGGTGTAGTGCTGCTATAAAGCTCGTGATCATCCTGTCCTCATTTCCACGGAGCGACAGAGGAGAAATAGGGGATCGCCAGACGCACTTCGTTATAGATAGATAGATCTGTGTGTGTGTGTGTGTGTGTGTGTGTGTGTGTGTGTGTGTGTGTGTGTGTGTGTGTGTGTGTGTGTGTGTGTGTGTGTGAGAGAGAGAGAGAGAGAGAGTGTGTGTGTGTGTGTGTGTGTGTGTGTGTGTGTGTTGTGTGTGTGTGTGTGTGTGTGTGTGTGATGAGAGAGAGAGAGAGAGAGAGAGAGAGGGGAGAGAGAGATTTGATGGGCTTTTGTAGGCTTCCATCTAGAGTAGAATGTACTATGGGTTGTCTTTCCAGGGTATAACGTGCTATGGGGTATCCAGAATACAATACGCTATAGAACTTCGGTGGGGGTTTTTTTGGTTCCTCGGCTGGAGCTCCGACGTTCACCACCGTTGAGATTTTGCGAATACGGCCGTTTTTTGCCCACCATCAAGTAGCCGAATTCTGACTCAGAGTATGTCTAAACAAACACCATCATCCATGCATTAAAAACAAATTAATCTGCTCCATACCAGCACACAATGGCTTACTCTTCCAAAAGCAGAACGGGTTTCAACTTATGCCCAAGATGTTCTGCGTGTTTCGCACGTGGAACCATTAGCTTATAGTCTCATCTGAATGACTTTCGAAGGGTAGAGTCAAAGTGATGTTAACTCCAGGAGGAAAAAATCTCCTTGTAAGGTGGCTAGGTGTACCCAAACCTGCAATCGACCGCAGGCACTCAGATCACGAGTGCCGCCTTTAACCACCAGTTATCCCCTTCCCCTGAACTTGAATAATTATCATCTTTTCAGACGCCCCAGAGAGCACTAACATTACCGGATCAAAGCTGCTGGTGCCTGACCTCTATCTCTAGGGCATGATTCAGGACGTGACACATAATCAATTTATAAAGCAGCTGATCACTTCTTTGATACATAATCTCCAAACTTAATCCTGTCCGAACAAGCATCGTAACTGTCCTCCTTTAGGAGATTGATACCATGTTAATCCCATGCTTTCAAATTACCATTATGGCCTAAAAAAGCACACGAGTGTTTATTCCATTATCCTCGATATAAAAGATAAGCAAAACAAAAAAAGCAAATCTCTCCTTACCTACCCATTCCCTCCCTTAACTTCGCCCCTCCCCCATGGCCTAACCTACTTCCCCAACCTATTCTACTCCTCCTTCTACCTGAATTTGAGCAACACTCTCAAACTCGCATAATTTGAAATGTAATAAAGATGTAAAAAAAAAAAAAAGCATGGTGCTATTTATTATCATCGATGTAAAAGAATGAATAAATATATTAACCCTATCATCTCCCCGCCAAACTTAACCCCACCTAAACCTCTCCCTCCCTTACACCTATCCCACCATCCTATCCCACCCTTAAACCTCTCCCCCCCCCTACACCTACCCCCACCAATCCTATCCCCCCTAACCTCCTCCCCCCTACACCTAACCCCCACCATCCTTTCCCCCCTTCCCTACCCCTAACCATCCTCCCCCCCTCCCTACCCCTACCCCCACCATCCTCCTTCCCCCTAAACCTCCCCCCACCATCTCCCCCCCTAAACCCTTCCCCCCTTAACCTCCTCCCCAGTCCCTACCATCCTCCATACATCCTCCCCCCATCCCTAACCCTCCCCCACCATCCTCCTCCCCCTTCCCTACACTTACCCCTACCATCCTCCCTCCCCCAAACCTCCTCCCCCTTCCCTACACTAACCCCCACCATCCCCTCCCCACTCCCCAAACCTCCTTTCCCCCTTCCCTACACCTTACCCCACCATCCTCCCTCCCCCAAACCTCCTCCCCCTTCCTATACTTACCCCCACCATCCTCCCTCCCCCAAACCTCCTCCCTCCCCCCCACCATCCTCCCTCCCCCCAAACCTCCTCCCCCTTCCCTACCCCCACCATCCTCCCTCCCCCAAACTCCCCCCCCTGCCATATCCTCCCCCTAAACCTCCTCCTCCTTCCCTACAACCTTCCCCCACCATCCTCCCTCCCCCAAACCTCCTCCATCTTCCCTACATTTACCCCACCATCCTCTCTCCCTAAACCTCCTCCCCCTAACCTCCTCCTCCTTCCCTACACCTTCCCCCACCATCCTCCCTCCCCCAAACCTCCTCCATCTTCCCTACACTTACCCCCACCATCCTCTCTCCCCTAAACCTCCTCCCAAACTCCTCCTCCTTCCCTACACCTTCCCCCACCTCCTTCCCACACCCACCCCTACCCCCACCATAGTCCCCCCTATTCCTCCTCCTCCTTCCCTCCACCTCCCTCCTTAAGACTTCTCCACCCTCCCCACCTCCTTACTTTCCTCTACCCTTCAAGTAGATTTTTTTTTTAATAGGGTATAATTTTGACAACTACTAGGAAGACAGTAAAACTCCCACTGAAATTCGAACCCATGACACCAAGAACATGACCACAACTCCGTCGTCTTATCCAACAGGCCACACTGCCTGTTTCTGAACTACCTGAAACTGGAAAATATATAATTTATTTGAATTCAGACTGAGAAGCATGTAAGATATAGACAATGTATATTATGCTGTATTGTGTTCTATTCTACCACAATGATACAAAGATGTTGTTTTTCTTATGTTTATTAATTTTTCTATTCATTTTATTTAGGGTTGTGTTTCTGGCAAGATCCATCCTTTCGTAGATTTCCGTAACTAAACGGTAAAACCCAAGATGTATGAACTCTACATTAAACATTTTTATGTGAGTAGTTGTCAGGTGTTCAGTTGATGGGGCAAAATGTAAATATTGTCCAATTTGCTTTATTCCTGTTCTGGATGCGTATATATTTTGATCATTGGCAATGTGGAACATTTGCTACATTGAGCCTAGCTTTGATGGCATGCAGGAAAGTGCAGATGAAGACATGTGGAACAACAACTAGCACTGAGGCCTCGCTTGGAAAGGGCCAAGGGAGAAAGTTTTCAGTTGTCAATCCTTCTATACAACACACACACACACACACACACACACGCACGACGCACGCACGCACGCACGCACGCACGCACGCACCACGCAGCACGCACGCACCACGCACGCACACACGCACGCAACGCACGACACAACACAAGCTAGCATCACACACGACAACATGACATGCAAACAAGCACATTGTAGGTGAACATGCAAATTTAAACGCAACACACGAAAATGATGCTAAAAAGCACATTGTGTGCTTTTCCAATTTCCTCAATATAAAAGAATAGATAAAATAAAATGAATGAACACACGTGCGCGCGCGCGCACACACACACACACACACACACACACACACACACACACACACACACAAACACACACACACACACAGAGTCAGCCCCCCCTCTCCATCCCCCATCCCCCACCCTCTCTCCACAGACACACACCATCTCTAATGTCCACCATACGATTCACCGGTAATGGCCCACCCTTAACGGGCAAGAAACCCGTTACCAGACCAGGAAACGTGCTTCGAGTCTGGCCGACTGTCGGCACCACTCATCCCCCTGCCCATTATCTCCTGATCATTAGGGGCTTTTGCCTCCCTCCCTCTTCCTCCACAAAGCGTCATCTGCTTTGCATTGTTTACCTTGCTTAAAATCCCATTCCGCTCATTAACAATCACGACTTCATGTCAAATGAAATTTAAAAGCACGTACAGTTAAATCTGACTGCCGTGGTTTATGGGTTGGGGGGGGGGGGGGGGACGGGATCAAAGCACACGCTTTCCCAAAGTTAAGGTTAAGCAGCATCGAGCTAGCGTGGTAACATGTTGGACTGGTGACCTTTTGCATGCCTTGGATTTAGTACAGTCCCCTACCTCATCCAGCTGTAAATTAATGGGTACCTGCCCTCTTTAGGGTCAGGGAAGGTAAAGAAGCAAGGGAGAGGAGATGGGCGCCGTCCTCAATATGCTGGCCGCTGGAGAAACTGAGGTCTCTGACTCCTCGCTCCCCTACGACCACATAGGTTATGGAACACCTTTACCTTTTACCTATAAAAAAAAACGTTCTGATATAATGTAAAACAAGAGTATTGTGATATGCAGGTGTTTTGTTGTGTTGTGTTGTATTGTTGCCTTGTACTGTATTGTATTGCAGTTCTTACTCTATCTAGTATAAAGGGACGGGAAAGCCTGGTGGTAAGAGTGCTGGGGTGCCCCAAATTCTCAGCACTGATCCTTGTCGTGAACTGGCATCGCTCTTCC
Organism: Stramonita haemastoma; assembly: GCA_030674155.1. NCBI lineage: Eukaryota > Metazoa > Mollusca > Gastropoda > Neogastropoda > Muricidae > Stramonita > Stramonita haemastoma. The sequence continues at coordinate 23,376,102 of CM060323.1, read as the reverse complement.
TTGCCCAAATTGCTTCAAACCCAAGTCCAATTACAGACATGCACAGAAAAAAAAGGTATTTGGGTACATCAGAAATCTGTTTTGATATGTTTAATCCTGAGCAGCATATTGTTGGATCCGTGGTCTAGAGGTTCACTACGCACCCCTTTATTAAGCAAGAAGTCATAATATATTAAAAGTTAAAGTCTGTCCCGAGCCTAAGGCTCATCAGGCCAGTGCTTATCCCGGTTTATGTGGCGTTAAGCGACTGAGAGTCATAGACTCCCCCCTAGATAGGACGCCAGTCTATCGCAGGGTTAACCCCCAACACAAGGTTGGCACCCCTTTTACACCTGGGTGGGGTGAGAAAATAGCCGAAAAGTGCCTTTTCCAAGGGCACAACGCCATAGCCGAAAGCTGGGATTGAACCCACAACCTTTAGATTTCGAGTCCAACGCCCTAACCACTAGACTACAGCGGCAGCTAGTTATAATATGAGTTCATCTAAATCTTTTTTTTTTTTAATCCATCAGAACCGTGATGGGTGGAGAAAGGTGGTTGCAAAATATTCGCCCCAAAAGTCTAACAGACTATAAGGATAGGTAAGTTGAAAGTGAGAAAAACCTCCACAGCCAAAATGTTCGATAGCACCGTTTGGAAAGAAAAAATCTGAACAGCTTCCCCCCATCCACTAGACCTTGGACAGGGGTCTGGGTACTAGTCTTTCAAAGAAGACGACAAACTGAGGTCCTGTGTGCAACACATATTTCGTGAATGTAAAATAACCTATGGCAACCAGTAGATCAGCTGCCCCTGGAAAGTTCTCTAGGGAAAAAAGTTACATCTTACAGAAATACACAATATATATACAGCTATACGGATTTTTTTTTTCAAATGGTGGCATTGCTCTTGTGGTGACGCACTCTATCCGGTGAGATAATCCCGAACTTAGCGCAAAGAAATGTATACCAATTTGTGTATGTGTGCATGTGCGCACGCAAGTGCGTGCACGGTGCGTGCATGGGTGCGTGCGTGCGAGCGTGCGTGGGTATATGGGGTGATTGTTGTTTTGGTGGTGTGTGTGTGTATGTTGTGTGTGTGTGTGTTTGTGTTGTGTGTGTGTGTGTGTGTGTGTCTGTGTTGTGTCTGTGTGTGCTGTGTCTGTGCTGTGTGTGTGTGTGTCGTCTTGTGTGTGTGTGAAAGAGAAACAGAAATAGCGAGCATGCGTATTGTGATGTGTGTATGCACTTGTGCATGTGTGTGAATGCATGCGTGTACGTGTGTATGTGTTTGTGTGTGTGTGCATGGTGCGTGCGTGCGTGTGTGCGTGCGCGCGCGCATGTTGGTGTAGGTGTGGGTGTCAGTGGTTATTATATTCCCGCATACCTCCCTGCGCCTGTGTTGTGCATGTGCGCGAAGACGAGCCCGAAGTAGTTTTAGAATTTGCAAATTCTGTCTTTTTCTGTTTGACTGTCTTTTCTGTCTGTCTGTCTGTCCGTCCGTCCGTCCGTCCGCCCGTCCGTCCGTCCTCCTCTCCCCTCTCTCTCTCTCTCTCTCTCTCTCTCTCTCTCTCTCCTCTCTCTCTCTCTCTCTCTCTCTCTCTCTCTCTCTCTCTAAACCATCTGATCACACCCACACCGCCCCCCCCTCCCAGAACCCCCCCAACTTTTCTCAAGTTTGAGTGGGTTTCACTGTTTTAAAGCAAAAAAAATGAACACAAAACAAACCCTTGCCAGCCAGAAAACATGTCAGCAAAAAAGCTTTTTCCTAAGTGTGTGTAGGTTTTTTTTTAAGTTAAAATAAAAAGTAAAAATAAAAAAAAAGCTCTTGGATGTCTACATAAACTGGGCTTACCCCAGCTTCCTTCATTCGTCCTCCCATCTATCTCTCCCCACCCCATACACCGACCCCTTCCTCTCCTCCCCTTCCCTCTTCCTATCATCTGAGTCACTCTTCCATCTCATATCAAAGGTAAACTGGTACATCTTTCCCACCCTGCTCTTCTTAATTAAACACCCATACCCGTCACAGATACTGCATAATAACGGATTTTTTTTTAAATTCTATTTATAACCTAAACTGTCTTAGCGTGCGATGCAAACTGACTTGTCAAGCTTCTTCGACTATTCTGAGGCATAGGGAGCGGCATGTACATTGATGTCAAAGTAGGACTATGTTCGTAAGTCTCTACACTGCAAGTTTCATAGACTAAGTGTCAGAATAGGTAATACAGAAAAGATGTAGAAGAGTATTGATGATGTGACACGAAGTAAAGATGTTGTTGTGTATATGGTGTGGAATGAAGTAAAGATGTATGTATATCGTGTGGTATAAAGATGTGGAAGTTTATTGATGGTGTGGTATGAAGTAAAGATGTTGTAGTGCATTGATGGTGTAGTATGAAGTAAAGGTGAAAATTTAGTGATGATGGTGTGTAGAAGTAAAGTTAAGTTGATGGTGCGGTATGAAGTAAAGATGTAGAAGTGTATTGATGGTGTGGTATGAAGTAAAGATGTAGAAGTGTATTGCAGTGTGTATGAAGTGAAGATGTAGAAGTGTATTGATGTTGTGGTATGAAGTAAAGATGTAGAAGTCTATTTAGCGTGTGGTATAAAGTAAAGATTTAGAAGTGTAAAAAAAAACAAAATGTGTCAGAGTATGACTATGAGGATCACAGTGTTTACGAAATGAAGCTTAAAAGACTGTCGCATCGCATAATCAAAAAGAAAGACCACTAAACACACACCAACACACACACACAACACACACACACACACACACACACACACACACACACACACACAACAAATCACTAAAACATACATACATACCATACATACCATACACAACAACAACATACATACACCAGCACACAACACACAGAACACACAGACACAGACACAGACACACACAGACACACAGACACAGCAACACAGACACACACACAGACACACACACACACACACACACACACACAACACACACACACAACACACACACACACACACACACACACACACACACACACACACACACACACACACACACACACACTCCTTCAAGTTTTCTGCTGTTTTTGAATAGTTTGGACATTAACAATTCAAGACGCTGCCCTTATTGTTATCACAGTTTTGTTAAGTCTGGGAAATGTCATCTTGAAAAATTCTTTAAGATTTTAGGGTAAAAAATGTGTGGTTTTTCCAACATCAGAATGATTCAATAATTTTTTTTTTAAACATTTTAAACAGAAACTTTTTCTTTCGAAACAGCAACAATGTGTGTGCGTGCGTGCGTGTGTGCGTGTGCGTGCGTGTGTGTATGTGCAAAAAATAAGAACTCTCTCTCTCTCTCTCTCTCTCTCTCTCTTCTCTCTCTCCTCCTCTCTCTCTCTCTCTCTCTCTCTCTCCTCTCTTCTCTCTCTCGTACAACTAAGTTTTCAATGCTAAGTCAAACATAACCCTTCACCCACATCATCAAAGCAGTTCAGTCCATTGCCATCTAACCGTTAATGACGACTGGTTGATGGTACAGTCTCCGAAATCGGACAGCTCCGCTGGGACTTTGATACACTAAAACCAACCAAGCCATAATCTAGGACTATGCAAAGCCAAATCTGCTGTACAACCCTCGATAACTAAAAAGAAAAAAACCCTTTCCTATCATAAACATCAAACTCGTGTGTATGGCGTAAGTCTTCATCGATGAGTGGGCACAGTGCAAATGTACCACAGTGTTTAGGCCTAGTCACGCTGTAAGCCTTTACTATTGTTTTTAGTGACCTATAGGTTGACCCCATGGTCTTAGGAAGCATAATGTCAGTGGCTTGAAGCCAAAGCACTCCCCCACTCTAACCATTTCATTCATGAATACTAAGTCCCGCACACCAGCAGAGGCCATTATCAGGGCTGTCGCCTTGTTCTCCCTCATTCTACACACACCGAGAACTTGTGTTAGTACGAGTGAGACAGATGCACAGGTCTAGGACCTGTGTCCGACATCCTTTTTGCGCAAGTAAAAGAACCCACAGCGAAAGAGAGTTGTTTCAAAGTAAAAATTATTTGATAAAAATAAAACCGTTGACAAGATGTGAGAATTAAGACAAAAAGGAAAAAGAAAAGAAACAAAGTTAATGGGCTGCACGGTATTGTAGAAATGGTCTTCTCCTGTTGAAGAGCGACCATTAACTAAAAACACTGACTGAATCTTTCATTTTATTTCGTGTTGTTTATAGCCCCTCCGACCACGAAATAAAAGTCACGTATAAAGGCTGTCACCTCATTTAGTTTCAGTAACTCCACTAACGTTCAACTGAAGCCAAACTTATTCCTTCAAATATCCAACACCGTCATCCTGAAAAAAGTCAATTAAATGAATTTCTTTCATTCCTTTTGCGATCTTTGTTTTTAGTCTAAAAAAAAACAAGGAGTGAATAGACTCTAAGTAAATGAAACGAAGTCAAATTTATACAAACCAATACAAAACTATACAATACGATACAACATAAAAGTACAACAATGCCTTCCCCCCAAAAAAAAAACACAACCAAACAACAACATCAACAACAAACAAACCAAACCTGCAATACAATATAAATCATGATTTCTTTTTTAGTGCGAGACAGCAGCAAAAACTGCACCCGGGAAGCTGACATTATAGGAGCATACTTGTCACCCTACGTGAAGTGTGTCAGAGACAGTAAGACAGCAGTAATATACTGTCTGACAAACAGCTGACCTCTATCCTCATTAGCCCATATGACGTAGTAGTCTTGTGTATGACGTCAGGCGGCCTATGCTGCTTGCCTCACATGGTGAATCGTTTTGACATCACATCAACAACACCACATCAGGTATTTCCTTTGGGTTTTTTTATTCCACGTGGGGGTGTCGGAGACCTGTCAGTATAAATAGCATCCGAACCTTCTGGAATTCTGTGCTAAGGATTCCTCTTTTTTTTTTTTTTTAATTCCTCTCTTTGTCTCTGTCTTTTCCTTTTCTTACTGTTTCCTCTTTTTTGTCTATTTTCTGCCATCTTGGTCGATTTCCCTCCTGTTTTCCCCAGAAAGACTTAAAAGATAGCCATGCTCTCCCACGCCGAAGTCAGACGCACTGGGCCTGACTTGTCACGCGCTCATCAGCAGCGCAACGCATTTTCGTTCACATGACAGACAACAATAGTTGCTGTCTGAGCGTTCGACGAAGAAGAAGTTTCATTTTGTTGTGTTGCTTTTCCATATGTTAAGTTTGCCAAAGAAGTGTAAAGATGTATGCTATATTACATACACAAGCTACACCATAAATGTCA
>CM060323.1:23363319-23368319 GCA_030674155.1 Stramonita haemastoma | reverse complement strand
AACAGTAAGCTAACATGGGCGTGTAAGTCAGGCGACTATAATTTAAAGTCAGGATTAACCGAAGCTCGTGACCCTGGTCTTGATTGAAACTGCAGTGCATTTCTTCTCTCTCTCTTCTCTCTCTCTCTCTCTCTCTCCTCTCCTCTCTTCTCTCTCTCTCCTCTCTTCTCTCTCCCTCACTCTCCTCATCTCACTCACTCACTCACTCACTCACTCACTCACTCACTCACTCACTCACTCACTCACTCTCTCTCTCTCTCTCTCTCTCTCTCTCTCTCTCTCTCTCTCTCTCTCTCTCTCTTCTCCTCTCTCCTCTCTCTCTCTCTCTGATATCAAAACAATTTTCTATACGTTTACTTGAAACTATTAGTAGTGATTACTATGGTCAAAGGCTGGATGATTAGAGGGTATGTCAAGGAAGGTATCTCTGGTCAAAGGCTGGATGATTAGAAGGTATGTCAACACCTGTCTCAATATCTGTAACCCTTGGGAATAAAGATAATCAATCAATCTGTGTGTAATCAATCAATCAATTAATTTGTGCCTGCGTGCGTGCGTATGTACGTGCGTGCCCGCGCGCGCGCGCGCGTGTGTGTGTGTGTGTGCGCAAGCGTAGGCGCGGGCGTGTTTTTGCGCGCTCGCATGCGTGCTCACGCGGGCGTGTGTGTGTCTGTGTCTGTGCAAGCAAACATGCACGCACCAGGACATCAGTACGTAAACGCACGCGTTTGTTTCTTGCAAAGGGTTAAAAACCAACTAAAACAACACAACAACAACAAAACACCCATAACTTCTATGGCAAAGTTCTGAAAGGCCAGAAAAAAAAAAGCATGCAGCAGAGATAATGAGCCAGACAGCCAAAAAAGTTTCTAATGTCAAACTAGAGAGTCTAGCAGTCCCAGTCAAACTTTCAGCCTGCCAGCTGTTTGGCGAATTTCATACTCGGAAACACAGCTGAAACATTAGACTGAATGAAGACAACAAAACCAGAAGATGGGAAACAAGTCAGAGCAATGGAGTAAAGGGGGGGGGGGGGGGGGGGGGGGGGGCAGGAAAGAAAAAGAACGGAAAGAAGAAGATCGAGGAGAAATGGGTGAGATGGAGGAACAAGAGCAGGAGAGGAAAGGCAAGAAGGGGGAGGGAGGAGGAGGAGAGGGATGACGACGATGACGTCGACGACGAAGATGAAAGAGAAGAAGAAGAAGTAGAAGAAGAAGAAGAAAAGAACAACAACAACAACAAGAAGAACAAGAACAAGAAAAGAAAAAAAGACAAACAAGAAAGAACAAGAAGAAGAAAACAAGAAAAACAACAACAACAACAATAATAAAATACAACAACAACAAAACAATACCAACAATAACATAGGAAGAAGATGAACAACAAAATCAATATATAATCATCAAGACAAACAAGAAGATTTCAAAAAAAGAGAACAAAAGGATAACATCAACAACAAAAATGACAATAAAAACAAGAAGATGAACATCAAAAGACGAAAAAAGGAAGGAGAGAATGAAGAAGACAAGCGGGGGAAAGAATACAAGAACGAGAACACTGAGAGAGACAGAAAAAAAGAAGTCGAAAAAACAGCATTAGAGAAGGCGAGAAGGAAGACGGGATGGAGAGGAAGAAAGGGGAAAGAATTTTAATACTGAAAAATAGCATGGCAAAAAAAACCAAAAAAAACCAAGGGTTTGCGCAGCTGTACACCAAGAACAGATCGTTTCTACGCTCGGCTAGTTCTACCGTTCGTCATTTTAACACACGTGTATATGCGTGAGTTCGTACATTCACACTTACCCGCACGAACGTGCACACGCGCGCGCACACACACATACATGTATACATCATACATACATACATACATACATACATACATACATACATACATACATACATACATACATACAACATACACTACAACACAACATACATACATACATACATACATACATACATACATACATACATACATACATACATACATACATACATACATACATACATACATACATACATACATGCATATATACATGTGCATGTATACATACGCACGCGCGCACGCACGCGCGCACGCACGCGCGCGCGCCACACACACACATCACACACACACAACAAACACACACACACAACACAACAACACACACACACACACACACACACACACACACACACACACACACACACACACACACACAACACCAAACACACACACCACACACAACACTGCTCTTTCTGTAAACCTTACTCTAAAAATTCAGTTGGGGCATGCAGGTAACAGAATCCTTGCAGCACATCTGCAACATGGTTGAAAAACCGTTGCGCTCTCTCTCTCTCTCTCTCCTCTCTCTCTCTCTCTCTCTCTCTCTCTCTCTCTCTCTCTCTCTCTCTCTCTCTCTCTCTCTCTCTCTCTCTCTCCCTAGCTCTCCAAAAACAAACTTTTAAACTTCAAACATGCTAATTATAATGAAAGCTGGTAAATATCCCACCCCCGCACTTTTCTTACCTTTTCCGGCTGTTCATGGCTTTCATGCTGCTCATCTGCTCGTCTTAACGATCAAAGCAGAACCATCACAGGTACGTACAAAAAGTCGGATAAGATCTTGTGTCATGAGGTTTTGAGTTGTAGCTTCCGGAGTTATCTTCGTCGTCAGTACTCCACTTCGTCGTTATGGTAATCCAGGGAATTCCGATACACCACAGCGAAATCACAAGAGATGGCGTTCTTTTTTTTCTTCTTTATTCCACCTTTTTTGTATGTTTTTTTTTCTCGCGGTAAAAATCCAAACACAAGCACACAGTGGGTCGCCGTCACATTACTAAAAAAAAAAAATTCTTGTCTGCAATCAGTCTTGAATCAGGACACATTTGAATGTACCTCGCTTTTTTTAAAATTATATCTCCACTCCCGCTGTTTTCGCATTGTTTTTTTTTAAACACATTCAGACAGCCAGTCATAGAGTTTATTCGTCTACCTTCTCCTTTCGACACTATAATTTCTGCCAATTGAAATAGTTCGCGTTTAGGTCTGTTACAAAACTCAGAAACAGGCACACGGGAGCGATCTTATTTTTTTCCCTCTTTTGTGGTTATCTGTTGTTCCTCTAATTTCAGCAAAACACAGCACAGTTACAGGGTAGTTTTATGTTGTGAGCCTCTTTTATTCCACATCTACGTTTGTCTGTGTATCACACTTAAAACCATATAAATAATGCAATGTTTTGTGCTAGGCACTTTTCTGGTACACTATACTTCCTTTGAATTCAGACGCAGTAGTTTAAACCCGCTGTTGAATATCTTTTACCTTTTCTTTTTTGCGTTAATCAAAGACAGTTAAAGGTGACGACAAACAGATGACGTAGGTGATAAAAGCTGTTTAACTATCATGTTACGAAATCTCGTTGAATTTTTGGGTTGTTTTTCCCATTTTTATTTCATTCCTGTCTTTTTTCACACCTTTTTTTCTCTTTTAGTATCGTCTGACATTCTGTCACCAGACAAAGCAGAGCAGATTGAGAGGGTCAATGTCCCTGATGCTATAAACGGTAACAAGCCACCGCACACTCTGGCACCATCATCATGTCTGGTAGGTAGGGGTTGGTAGGTACGAAGGAAGACCCAGGGTGGAATCCGCAGACGAACACATCAGAGGGCTGGGAAGCAGACAGTAAATCAATACTGCAGTCACCACTCCATTCTAGTACAAGGAGTCGGCGCTGTCACACTGTCAGGAAGACAACGGCCAGTGGCCTTTGAAGTCCAGTCATCAATTAGCGACAGAACATATCACACTCCGCTCAGGGACTGATGACGGTACTACTGCTCTTTTCTCTTTAGTACGTTGCACTGCCTGACAGCGCGCGCGGTGTTGTGTGTGTTTGTAGTTCTGGGTTTACTTTCTCACTGATCGTCAATTATTTTCGTTCTACATAACGGTTTCCTTACACGGGATTCTGTGGATGTTATAGAATAGCAGCCTCTCTGTTTCAATTTGTTTCTGTTTCTGAATCTCTTCGATTCGGTTTCCAGTTTTTCGATGTATGATTTTTGCTTTGAAATATAAAAAAAGAAAATATAATCCAATCAGGTTAATTGCCTCAGACACTCAGAAACTGCTTCTATACAGGGAACTAAAAAAAAACAAAAAACTAAATAATTGTTGCTCTAACCGACTCAGTGTTCCTTTTAATGAAATAAAAACGATGCAATGTCGTCTGCGTTGAAGTCTTCAAGTTATCAACCACACAACTTTTGATTTTAACTAAACCACAAACACTTTGATCGTATGTATCCACACACAAGAAACAGAAGCACAAAAAATCAAAAACCGATCTCCAACCTTTTCTCCATTTTTTTGTTTTAAAAAACTCTAAACACACACAAAAAACATCACCAAGCACAAACACTACCGGCACCACAAACACATAACACCAGCAGACGACAATCCAGCCAGCGAGCATGCTCATACCGCTTGTTTCCCTTCCACTGTCTAAAAACACCAACTGAAGACAACAATCGAAGAAAACACGAAAAGAATCTGGAAAGTAGCCCCCTGCTAGAGAAGATCAGTAGCGGAGTTGGCTTCGGCAAAAAGCTGGCGTGCAGGCACTTGAGGAAGGAAGCCAGCGCCTGAGGATTTTGAGCAGGTGCGTTAGCCACCGGCGTTTTGCAGCTCTGGACTGAAAAGACGTTTTGCCGGCTAAGCTACACTGCGTAGCCTAGTAGGGGGTGGTATACAGGGCAGACACTGAGACAGACAGACAGACAGACTGTAGACCAGAGAAGCACTGTGGCGGCTGGCTCAGCCAGCATCCTACTTCGTCTGCTTCAAGTGTCAGCCCCCGTGTTGTGATCTGTGATCGAACTATATTAGGCCTACAGATTAATTTTGTCGTTGAACAATACACAGATTGGGTATGTGTATCTGCGTGCCAGCTACTCGTAAGCTTGGCGTACACATAACGCACGCACGCGCGCGGGCGTGGGCGCAGGGGCGC
>CM060323.1:23355819-23358319 GCA_030674155.1 Stramonita haemastoma | reverse complement strand
CATATAAAATAATAAAATTTTAAAAAATAATAATAACATGCTGGACATCTCGACACTCCCTGACGCCCGTTAGGACGAACTGTTTCCCCTGGAGTTAACATCAGCACCGATTCCACTCCCCCGAAAGTCCTTCCAATAAGACTATAATTATACTAAGGCCTTGTGGTCGAACACACAAAGATCATCTTGCCCACACGTCAAAAACTCGTTCCACTTTTTGAGAAGAGTAGGCCAATGCCTGCCGGAAGGGACGGATCGGATGAAAAACAAAACAACGAACAACAACAACAACAATAACAACAACAACAACAAAACCAACAACACACCAAACGGCATGCACACTGGTGTCGTGTTCAGACATCTTCCCTGACGTTGGAATACGGCTACTTAAATGGTGGGTAAACGTCAAATAATAAATATGCAGAATCTCACCATCGGTGAACCTCGGAGCTCTAAGCCGAGGAACCAAAAAAGAAAAACTAATGCCTAGTGTACCCCCCCCCCCCCCCTCAAAAAAAAGGGGGGGGGGGGGGGGTTGACCCTGGCAAAATTCCGTAGAAAAAAACCCACTCTGATAGGATAACAAATACAGTTGCATGCAGGAAAAAAGAAAAAAAAATGGGTAGGCGCTGCACCTTTTGGCGACGCGCTCTCCCCAGGGGAGAGAGAGCAGCCCGAATTTCACGCAGATGAAAGCTGCTGCAACATAAAGTGGTACAAAATACAAAACTAAAAAAAAAACAACCCAAACAAACAAGCAAAAACAAACAAACAAAAACAAACAAAAAAACTGATACAATGGGGTTTCTATGAACAGGCAACAACAACAACAACAACAACAACAACAACAACAACAAAACTAACAACCCAATACATCGCCCGCACATTCATTCCCCTTTAGTGTTGTTGATGAGGTAGTTCTTCATCATGAACACGTCGGAACCATTAAAGTCAGTGTTGTGTGGAAAATGGACAGTGCTATAATGGCAGACATCAGGTGTAGCGGGTAGGGTCTGGACTGCGGTTCATCTTTTTAGTACTTCGTTCCTGATTAATCCCCAGCTTCTGCGTGGGTAAGCAAGTAAGGAAGCATGCATACACACGTGTATGCTCACACGCATGCATACGCACAAGTCGCAAGCATGTACTCACGCGCACGCGCGAGCGCGTGCACACACACACACCACACACAACACCACACACAACACACACACACACACACACACACAGAGCCACGCACATGCGCATGTGCACTCACACACACATAGAGGGAGTTACACACACACAACACACACACACACACACACACACACACACACACACACACACACACACACACACACACACACACACACACACACACACCCCAATCCAAACCAACCAATCCAATCCAATCCAATCATGTTGTTTGTAGCCCTGCCGACTACACAGGCCATATCGGGGCTGTCACCTCGTAAAAGTTTTAATATCACAATAAAACTGTGCAACTATATACAGATTAAAACAGGGTATAAACCATCTCTACTGTCCTTCCTTGTACCAACGCCCTGGTCAACCATAAGGGTCAGCCCAAGGAGGACACCGCGTTGTGGGAAAAACCACATCAACCACACATTAAAATGAGATAAAAGCAAAACCAGATTCCTTAAAACAACCTTGTCCTTAAAGACCGACTATACCACTTTCACTCATATCAGACGGGAAAAGCCCGATTCTCTCTGGACGTTAAAAATGGTGTCTGGTGGAACATCACAAAAAAGGATCTTTAGGGAGTCTGCAGTAAAATGTTTGTGCCCAATATCCTGGGATTCATGACACTCCAGAATCAAGTCAAGTCAAGTCAAGTCAAGTCAAACTTTTATTTCCAGATGGTACACCGAATAAGCAGCGCAGTTGCTTTTTTTCATCAAGCCATCCATCTAAGAAAAAAAATCACATAATATGCATATTTGAAAAAGGAAAAACCTTAAGAAGATCTGTCGTACAAATGAAAAAAGATTTTTTTTTAAAATAAAATAAAAAAATTCCCACACCTAATCAGATGCCTGATGGTTACCCACGCATCACAAGTCACACACCATGGGGTTCCCTCACCTATTAGCAAATGAACGCGCGCACGCACGCACGCACGCACCAACACACACACACACACACACACACACCACACACACACACACACACACACACACACACACACACACACAACACACACACAGAGTAAAAGAGTGAAGAGAGGCTCTTACTGTAAACCGTGATCTTTTTCAGATCATTTTTTTTCAAAATCAGTTCTTTTAGTTAACTGTCTATAGGTCAGATTTGGATTTTAAAAATGACAGACCAGTTTCTATACTCACTTGAAGGTTGCTCTTTTTTTTTCCAACATAAAGTAACGCCAACATCGACCAACTTTGAAAAAAAAAACAACCCGAAGTCGGACCGTGGCTACCTCAACATTGGGTAAAAACAGCCGCACAACCCAAAATCTCACCATTGGTGAACC
>CM060323.1:23354312-23355719 GCA_030674155.1 Stramonita haemastoma | reverse complement strand
CACACACACACACACACACACACAAGCCACGCACATGCGCATGTGCACTCACACACACATAGAGAGAGTTACACACACACACACACACACACACACACACACACACACACACACACACACACACACACACACACACACACCACACACACACACACACACACCAATCCAAACACCAATCCAATCCAATCCAATCATGTTGTTTGTAGCCCTGCCGACCACACAGGCCATATCGGGGCTGTCACCTCGTAAAAGTTTTAATATCACAATAAAACTGTGCAACTATATACAGATTAAAACAGGGTATAAACTAACTCTGACTGTTCTTCCTTGTACTAACGCCCTGGTCACCATAAGGGTCAGCCCAAGGAGGACACCGCGTTGTGGGAAAAACCACATCAACCACACATTAAAATGAGATAAAAGCAAAACCAGATTCCTTAAAACAACCTTGTCCTTAAAGACCGACTATACCACTTTCACTCATATCAGACGGGAAAAGCCCGATTCTCTAGGAACGTTAAAAATGGTGTCTGGTGGAACATCACAAAAAAGGATCTTTAGGGAGTCTGCAGTAAAATGTTTGTGCCCAATATCCTGGGATTCATGACACTCCAGAATCAAGTCAAGTCAAGTCAAGTCAAGTCAAACTTTTATTTCCAGATGGTACACCGAATAAGCAGCGCAGTTGCTTTTTTTCATCAAGCCATCCATCTAAGAAAAAAATCACATAATATGCATATTTGAAAAAGGAAAAACCTTAAGAAGATCTGTCGTACAAATGAAAAAGATTTTTTTTTAAAAAAAATAAAAAATTCCCACACCTAATCAGATGCCTGATGGTTACCCACGCATCACAAGTCACACACCATGGGGTTCCCTCACCTATTAGCAAATGAACGCGCGCACGCACGCACGCACGCACACACGCACACACCACACCACACACCCACACACACACCACACACACACACACACACACAACACACACACACACACACACACACAGAGTAAAAGAGTGAAGAGGGCTCTTACTGTAAACCGTGATCTTTTTCAGATCATTTTTTTCAAAATCAGTTCTTTTAGTTAACTGTCTATAGGTCAGATTTGGATTTTAAAAATGACAGACCAGTTTCTATACTCACTTGAAGGTTGCTCTTTTTTTTTCCAACATAAAGTAACGCCAACATCGACCAACTTTGAAAAAAAAAAAACCCGAAGTCGGACCGTGGCTACCTCAACATGGGTAAAAACAGCCGCACAACCCAAAATCTCACCATTGGTGAACCTCGAGCTAAGGAGATAGTTTTTTTTCTTAAATTTTTATTGTTGTCAGTTCGTACACTCACAGCCTTGGCAATAATCCCAGCAGCTGTAAGCCGAGTGGTTAAGAGCGTGTGACTTCCATCC
>CM060323.1:23346812-23349312 GCA_030674155.1 Stramonita haemastoma | reverse complement strand
TCTATGACATAGAAATGTGTGTCTATGACATAGAAGTGTGTGTCTATGATATAGAAGCGTGTGCCTATGATGTGGATGCCTATGATATAGAAGTGCGTGTCTATGATATGGATGCCTATGATATAGAAGTGTGTGTCTATGACATAGAAGTGTGTGTCTATGACATAGAAGTGTGTGTCTATGATGTAGGAGCGTGTGCCTATGATATGGATGCCTACAATATAGGTGCGTGTCTATGCGTGCCTATGATATAGAAGTGCGTTCCTATGATGTAGATGTCTATGATATAGAAAAACGTGCCTATGATATAGATGGCTAGACTACATAGCTGCTTTGGATATTGAGATTCCTAGAATACAGAGGTGCATAGGATATAGACATGTCTTGTTATAGAATAGAGGTACCTGTGAGATAGAGATGCTTAGGATACAGAAGCCCTACGGTATCAAGGTGCGTAAACTAGGAAGGTTTTCAATATAGTGGCACCTACGATATAGAGCTACACTGGATGTAGAAGTACCTGCCATAGAGAGGTGTCTATGGTATACAAGTGCCTAGGATATAAAGGTGCCTAGGGTTTTTATAGGGGCCTTTGATTTGGAGGTGCCTATGATATAGATGCTTCATGTAGGTAAAGGTAAAAGTGTCCCATAACCTGTGTGGTTGTTCATTTATTTATTTATTTATTTATTTATTCGTTTATTCGTTTATATCAAGAACAATGGAATAAGCACTTGTGTTTGTTTACATCCAGTCCCTGTGTGTATGTAGTTTTGTAAATTTTGTCATCCGTTTCCACCGACGCACAACGGCCTATTCTTCCGAATAGTGGAACGGGTTTTAACGTGTGTGCAAGATGTTTTCTCTGTGTTCGCACACGGTCATCGGTTTATAGTCTCATCCGAAGGACTTTTTTTGGAGGGGGGAGGGGGAGTAGAGTAGGTACTGATGTTAACTCCAGAATAAAAATTCTCTTGAATGGGATTCGAACCCGGGTCAGCAGGTCACGAGCACAATGTCCATCACTCTAACCAGCAGGCTATCCCCTCCCCAAGATGTCCAGGTATATAGGCACCTTGGAGATAGAGATGCCTAGGATACAGAAAGCCTACGATATCAAGGTGCCTAAGATAGGATTTAGACCTACATAGGATATACAAGTACCTGCCATAGAGAGGTGTCTATGGTATATAAGTGCCTAGGATATAAAGGTGCCTAGGGTATAATCATAGGGGCCTTTGATATGGAGTGCCTACGATATAGGTACTTAGTACACGCGACTTCAATAAACAGATGTCTTGGATGATAAAGGCGCCTGGCATAAATATGACAAGGATATAGAGTGCCTTGTATATATACATGTGTCTAGTTAACACGACTATGAAACTAATGCCTACGATATAAAATTGTGTGCCTATAATGTAGATACCTAGAATATAGAAGTGCGTGCCTATGATATAGAAGTGTGTGCCTATGATATAGAAGTGTGTGCCTATCAGATATAGAAGTGCGGGCCTATGATATAGAAGTGTGTGCCTATGCTATAGAAGTGTGTGCCTATGATATAGAAGTGTGTGCCTATGATATAGAAGTGTGTGCCTATAAGATATAGAAGTGCGTGCCTACGATATAGACGTTTACGATATAGAAGTGCGTGCCTATGCTATAGAAGTGTGTGCCTATGATATAGAAGTGTGTGCCTATGATATAGAAGTGTGTGCCTATGCTATAGAAGTGTGTGCCTATAAGATATGGAAGTGCGTGCCTACGATATAGACGTTTACGATATAGAAGTACGTGCCTATGATATAGAAGTGTGTGCCTATAAGATATAGAAGTGTGTGCCTATGATATAGAAGTGTGTGCCTATGATATAGAAGTGTGTGCCTATAAGATATAGAAGTGTGTGCCTATAAGATATAGAAGTGCGTGCCTACGATATAGACGTTTACGATATAGAAGTGTGTGCCTATGATATAGAAGTGTGTGCCTATGATATAGAAGTGTGTGCCTATGATATAGAAGTGTGTGCCTATGATATAGAAGTGTGTGCCTATGATATAGAAGTGTGTGTCTATAAGATATAGAAGTGTGTGCCTACGATATAGAAGTGCGTGCCTACGATATAGAAGTGTGTGCCTACGATATAGAAGTGCGTGCCTACGATATAGAAGTGTGTGCCTATGATATAGAAGTGCGTGCCTACGATATAGAAGTGTGTGCCTATAAGATATAGAAGTGTGTGCCTATGATATAGAAGTGTGTGCCTATGATATAGAAGTGTGTGCCTATGATATAGAAGTGTGTGCCTATGATATAGAAGTGTGTGCCTATAAGATATAGAAGTGTGTGCCTATGATATAGAAGTGTGTGCCTATAATATACAGAAGTGCGTGCCTACGATATAGAAGTGTGTGCCTATAATATACAGAAGTGCGTGCCTATGATATAGAAGTGTGTGCCTATAATATACAGAAGTGCGTGCCTATGATATAGAAGT
>CM060323.1:23324312-23341812 GCA_030674155.1 Stramonita haemastoma | reverse complement strand
TTCCATTCTCCTCAAAATGAAAGAATAAATAGAATCACACACACACACACACACACACACACACACACACACACACACACACACACACACACACACACACATACATACATACATACATACATACATACATACATACATACATACGTACATACATACATACATACATACATACATACATACATACATACACACACAGCTGGGTGTTTCCTGTCCCACAACAACACAAAACATTCTAACAACAACAAAAACCCAAAGAAAACAAAAAAAGAAAGAGAAAAGAAAATAGGGAAAGGGGGTGTAGGGGTGGACAAAGAAACACAGAAGCCACACGTGCTGAAACAAACCCCACCAGACCTTCCCCTGTCTCACAATCATTTCTCCTACTTTTTTCATATAGGCTGGGTTTCTATGCCACAAATAAAGATGATGTAACAAATCTATCAGTCATAAAGTGCATCATAACTTTCACCCACATAGAGATGATCGCGACTCTGGGGAGAAATGGGGGGAGGGTGGGGGAAGGGGGAGGAGAGAAACTTGAAAGGTGGTCGGATGGGGAATCGAATCCAAATCACATTCATTTGTAGATATGGGAAGAGAGGGAGGGGGGGGGGGGGGGGGGTGGCTATATAAGCTATGAACACATGAATGCAACACCATACCATGCCATACATACCATTTTGTTTTTTTAGCCCTACACCTATGACCACGAAGCCATATCGGAGCTGTCACCTCATTTAGTTTCAGTGGCTCCAGTAACTTTCAACTTCAGGTACACCTAATTCTTTCAAATATCTGACACCGTCCATCTGATCCAATCCAACCCAATCATGTTGTCCATATCCCCACCGACCACACAGGCTATATCGGGGCTGCCACCTCTTAAAATTATAGATCTAAGGAGAAATCTGTGCAACTATAATATACAGATTGAAACGGGGGATAAAACCAACTCTGCTGTCCTTCCAACAGCCAGGTCAACCAAAAGGGTCAACCCAGGGCAGGCACCGCGTTGTGGGAAAATCCACATCAATCACACATTAAAATGAGATAAAACCAAAACCAGATTCCTTAAACAACCTTGTCCTTAGAGACCAACTATACCACTTTCACTCATATCAGACGGAAAAAGCCTGATTCTCTCAGGAAGTTAAAAATGGTGTCCGGTTTAACATCCCGAAAAAGGATCTTTAGGGAGTCTGCAGTAAAATACTTGTGTCTAATATCCTGAACATCCCGACACTCCAGAGGCAGATGCTTGATGGTTACGCGCACATCACAACTCACACGCCATGGGGTTCCCTCGCCTTTCAGCAAATGAACGCGTGTGTGATATGAGAATGACCCGTGTGTATCCTGGTAAGCACTGTTGCTTCCCTTCGGTTTTTGTTACACAGAGGGGAAAACCTCTTTCAGGTTGGGACAGATCTAAAAAAAAAAAAGAAAATTTGTCTGTCTGAGAGTTCCATTCCTCTTGCCAGAGGGAGTGCGCATATCGTTCGCTTTTAGGTTTCAGATCTATGTACGCCATGGTAGACCCAGAAATCTTCCTCTCCATGGCACAGACATACAGAGACAAAGAGACAGACAGAGACAGACAAAAGACAGAGAGAAGAGATAGAGACAGAAAAAGAGACAGACAGAGACAGAGAGATTTTTTATATTCTTTTATGTCGAGGATAATCGGATAAGCACTCATGTGCTTTTTTACATCCAGTCCCTGTGTGTATGCAGTTTTGTAAATGTCATCTGTTCCCACCGGCACACGATGGTCTGCTCTTACGAAAAGCGGAACAGGATTTAACATATGCGCAAGATGTTCTGCATGCGTTCGCACGCGGGGCCTTGGTTTTTAGTCTCATCCGAAAGACTTTTTGGGGGGAGTAGAGTCAGCGCTGATGTTAACTCCAGAGAAAAAATCCCCTCAACCGGGAATCGAACCCGAGTCGTCAAATTGCGAGCGCAATGTTCTGACCACTTGGGTATCCAGAGAGAGAGAGAGAGAGAGAGAGAGAGAGAGAGAGAGAGAGAGAGAGAGAGAGAGAGAGAGAGAGAGAGAGAGAGAGAGAGAAGAGAGAGAGAGATTTGATTTGATTTGATTTATTCTTTTATATCGAGGATAATGGAATAAGAACTCTTGTGCTTTTTTACATTCAGTCCCCGTGTGTATGCAGTTTTGTAAATGTCATCTGTTCCCACCGGCACACGATGGCCTACTCTTACGAAAAGCGGAACAGGATTTAACGTGAGAGAGAGAGAGAGAGAGAGAGAGAGAGAGAGAGAGAGAGAGAGAGAGGAGAGAGAGAGAGAGAGAGACAGACAGACAGACAGACAGACAGACAGACAGACAGACAGACAGACAGACAGACAGACAGAGACAGAGACAGAGAGACAGAGATAGAGACAGAGACAGAGACAGAGAAACAAGCACTCAGCAAGGACATCCAACTTGTACAGACTTCAGCCCACACCTATATCATGGCGAGTCGATGTGATTTTATCCTCGACATTGATCAACCCGTTTGTAGCATGGCTCTCTATACAATTTGCCCTGCACTTCGATTTTATTTTGCACTGTTGTTCATATCGCATATATTCAGTTCGTTTGTAGAAGCTGACTCCATATACTACTAAAAAGATAAAGGGATTTGTTTTTTTTAACAAAGAAATCGTAAACTACAAAGGCTGGACGTTGCAGTTTGGTTTTTTCTAGTTCATTCCATGGTGATGCTTATCAACATAAGCTGGTGGTGGTGAATACATTCTTTCTGCATCCCTGTGACAAGATTTGAGCATCATCACTTCTGGTGTTGAAACAGTGATGCTGACAATGGGCAACACTTCAACCAGCGTTCTTCCTCAACAACCTGGATGCTTTTGCAAGATATAGTTTTTTTCTTAGGTACGTGCAAGTGAGAAGGAGGGGAGGGGGGGGGGTTATAAAGGACTTGTCTCGGGTGTGTGGCTATTGTTGTTATTCTACTGGCTATTGTTGTTCTTATACTGGCTATTGTTGTTCTTATATTTGTGTTCTTGTAGAAATTTCGAGTTAAAGAGTGGTAGTTGTGGCAGGCAGGCAAGGTGTGATTTTAAGAGACAAGCATGGCAACTGAACGTAATAGCCTAGATGGTACAAAGTGTGTTCTAGGTTGTCAAGATGAACACAACAAAGCACTCAACAGATCGGAAATGAGCACAATTTAGAGGACGCCCCTTGTGGACTATTTTATTATTGGTGACTTGCAGTACTGAACCCTCTGGAGCCTCTGATCTCAATACTGGTCATCATTGGGTTCTTCATCTGCATCTGCATCGTTGGCCACCTCCTCATAGTCCTTCTCCAGGATGGCAAGGTCTTCACGGGCCTCTGCGAACTCGCCCTCCTCCATGCCCTCCCCCACGTACCAGTGGACGAAGGCTCTCTTGGCGTACATCAGGTCAAACTTGTGGTCCAGGCGGCCCCAGGCCTCGGCGATGGCGGTGGTGTTGCTCAGCATGCACACGGCACGCTGCACCTTGGCCAGGTCCCCGCCAGGCACCACTGTGGGCGCTTGGTAGTTGACCCCCACCTGGAAAAAAAGTTTTAAAAAAGGAAACAGTTTCTTGTTGGGGTTTTTTTTGTTGTTGTTCTACATGGAGATTGAGTAAATCTAACTTGTTTTGCAGGGAAAAGTTGGTTTTCTTTTGTTTGGGGTTTTATTGTTTGTTTGTTTGTTTTTGCTGAGTAAGACTGAGTAAATTAAACCTGTCAACCATCATACATCTTTGGAGTATGGCTGCTTCTAGGGTGAGGTATTGTAAAAAAAAAATAATAATAATAATAATAAAAAAAATAAAAAGTCACGCAGGCAAACTCTTCATCCAGCATGCTCTTACACTCTCACAGTGATTCTCAGGTGGGATGAGTGTGACTGAGTGTATATTCTGGGTGACCTTCGGGGTATTAAATTAGGGAACGTGCAACAACAACAATCAGAAGCAGCAATATAAGAAGCTTCATAGCACGTCAACAACAGAATCAGCAATAATAGTATCACAAGTAGAGAGGGCAAAAGAAGAAAGGAAGGCAGCAGAAGCAGTACTAAACAGTGATATCATCGTCGAGAAGTATAGCCAAGACTGTTTCACAGGGAACAGTAAAAGGAGGGAAACAAAGAAGCATACAGAGGAAACGATGGGAAGACAACATCAGACAGTGGACAGGCCTTGGGTGGAGCGATCTGCTACGGAGAGAGGAGGACCGTGGGGACTGGAGGAAGCTGGTTGCAAAATCTTCAGTGGTGCTCCCACGGTCCGCAGGACCACGGGACAGGTGAAGGTGAAGGAAGGAAGTATAGTCGTTATATCAACTTTTATCCAAGTATGGCATGGATTCCTGTGTGCATGGCTTTTCTTGTTTAATAAAGGCAGCTTCTTCAGTTGCCTTAAACAGACACTCGTTTCAAGGTGTGGCTGTGTCACAAGGTTGGAAAGAAGTCATTGACCTTGTTGTCATAATTCAAGCTGCCACATACACGCTGTGTCCTAGCTCTTCATACGACTTTTTTTTTTTTCAATCACACTAAATCGTCTTCATTTCAAGAGAAAACTACACCTGCTGTGAGCTGAGTCAGTTTCCCTTGACACGAGTACCTTCTCTTTGACGGTCAGTCTCTTTGTCTGCATGCTTTTTAACTTTTTTTTATGTCACCATAGCAGAGGCAAGATGAAACTGGTGATAAAGAAAATGTACACACTGAAAGAGGCATTCCAAAATTTACTTCAAAGTGATTCCTGAGCCTGAAGAAAATTACTTTGTGTAAAAACAATGTGATTCTTTCTTGTGAATTAGCTAATGGATACTAACACAGGATCAAAAGGACTGGCAAAAACAATACTGCAAGGCACTGTCCTGGGAGGAAGACGCAGACCAAAGAAGAAATGGGAGGACAATCAGCGAATGGACAAGCCTAGAACTCAACAAAACCCTGAGAAAGGCAGAACAGAGAGAGGAATGGAGGGAACTGGTTGTCAAGTCTTCAGGGGTACCCCCACAGTCGCCAGACTAAGGGATATATAGAACAGATAGATAGATACTAACATAATTATTGTTGAGATAAGCCTCTATCTGTCTGTGTGTGTGTGTGTGTGTGTGTGTGTGTGTGTGTGTGTGTGTGTGTGTGTGTGTGTGTGTGTGTGTGTGTGAAGATTTTTTTTAGCATTTACTTACTTCAAGGCAAAAAGCAAAACACTGAAATATCTATGTATAAAATCTGTGTACATCTTAAATTTACTAATGATAAACTTTACTTTAATATCTATTATGTCTGGTTCAATCAATCGTTGATTGACATATATTATTCTTTTTGTTTTTAATATGGCCAAAATAGCACATCATAGTATTGTCGAGGTGTAAAATTGACTGCAACTCCATCAAGTTTTAAACATAGTTGAACCGACTTATAGATACAATTGCTTGAAAACAGAAACACAACTACAGTGAACCATATCTCAGTGGATCAAAAAGAAATCATTTGAAACACTGTTATACTGGCCATGCTCAACAAACCCCTTCAAAACAAACGCACTCAACAGTATTTCCACAACAACAACACAACAACAACAACAACAACAACAACAACAAAACCTACCCTGTACACTACTTCCAACTGGACCTTACCTTAAACCCTGTAGGACACCAATCCACAAACTGGATGTTACGTCGCATTTTCACGGAGGCGATAGCAGAGTTGACGTCTTTGGGCACCACGTCCCCACGGTACAGCAAACAGCAGGCCATGTACTTGCCGTGACGCGGGTCACACTTCACCATCTGATTGGCAGGCTCGAAACAGGCGTTGGTGATTTCAGCCACCGTCAGCTGCTCGTGGTAAGCCTTCTCTGAAGACACCACCGGGGCGTAGGTAGCCAAGGGGAAATGGATACGGGGGTAGGGCACCAGGTTGGTCTGGAACTCGGTCATGTCCACGTTGATGGCGCCATCGAAGCGCAGAGAGGCGGTGATGGAGGACACGATCTGGCCGATCAGCCTGTTGAGGTTGGTGTAGGTGGGGCGGTCGATGTCCAGGTTGCGGCGGCAGATGTCGTAGATGGCCTCGTTGTCCACCATGAAGGCGCAGTCCGAGTGCTCCAGGGTGGTGTGGGTGGTCAGCACCGAGTTGTAGGGCTCCACCACTGCCGTGCACACCTGGGCAGAGAGGTTTCAAAGGTTTTGATAAGGTAATGGAAAAGGTAAAGGTGTCCTATAACCTATCTGGTCGTAGGGGAGTGAGGTGTCAGAGACCTCAGCTTCTCTAGGGGCCAGCATGTTGAGGGCGGCGCCCATCTCCTCTCCCTCGCTGCTTTACTTTCCTTGACCCTCAAAAGGGCAGGTACCCATTTACAGCTGGGTGAACTGGGGGGACTGTACTGAAGCCAAGGCGTGCAGTCACCCATCCAACTGGTAACCACGCTCGACGCTGCTTAACTTGACTGTGGGAAAGCGAGTGTTCTGACCACTTAGCTATCCTGCCCTCCAGGTTTTGATACTTGAGACAAAAAGAACTACGTCTTTTTTCTCTCTCTCTGCGTTCCCATACCGGATGGGGGTGCGTCGTGCCTGGTCTTCTCCTTGTGCTTGTAGCCCTGCAGGCGGTCTGCCTGTTGGTCTCAGCCGTCAATCATTCCGACTGCAGAGCAGCTCTCTTTTTTTAAAGGATCCATACTGGGTCTGTTTGTGTTTCCGTAACCCACCCAACGCTAAGACAAATTATAAGATTATTAACGTGCATATTTCTTCTTTTTCTTCATATGTATATTATACAAGAAGGAAATTCAGGCACTGGTAGGTTTGTACTTTAAATTGATATGGGAGATCGTAAAACCAAAAAAAATCTTCAATTCACCAGATGCCGCATCCGAGATTCAAACCCACGACTTCATGAACTTCACAGGGTTGAACACAAACGGTTTTAACCACTTGGCTTCAACACCCCTCTAAAACGTACAAACTTAAGATCTCAGTCACGGAATCATAACAAATGATTATATAAACAGGCATGGAGGCATGTACTAAACAAGAAAAACGTGAAAGAAAAACTAAGAATGACTAGTACCGACAGGTTCTGGGTCAAGATCATCCACGAAAAACTTCAAACAGCAGCACTGACCTGAGGGGCCGGGTAGATGGCAAACTGCAGCTTGGACTTCTTGCCGTAGTCCACCGACAGACGCTCCATGAGGAGGGAGGAGAAGCCGGACCCCGTGCCGCCCCCGAAGGAGTGGAAGATGAGGAAGCCCTGCAGCCCCGTGCACTGGTCAGCCAGCTTGCGGATTCTGTTGAGGACCAGGTCGATGATGTCCTTGCCGATGGTGTAGTGGCCGCGGGCATAGTTGTTGGCGGCGTCCTCCTTGCCCGTCACCAGCTGCTCGGGGTGGAACAGCTCTTTGTACTGGCCCGAGCGGATTTCGTCTGGAGACAAAGAAGCCATTGAGACCTTTGGATTCAATAAAGATTCTCTGTGTTCCATAGGTAAAACGGGCAAAAGGTGTTCCCATCACCTTTGTGGTCGTTGGGGAGCGAGATGTCAAAGACCTCAGCTTCTCCTGGGGCAGGCATAATGAGGGTGATGCCCATCTTCTCTTCCTCGCTGCTTTACCTTCCCTGACCCTTAAGAGGGCAGGTACTCATTCACAGCTGGGTGAACTGGGGAACTGTACTGAAACCAATGCGCGCAAACGGTCACCTATCCACTTAGTAACCACGCTCATTGCTGCTTAGCCTTTAGTTTGGGGAAAACGACCACTGAGCTGTTCTGTCCCCATTTATTAAGCATGGAACAAATTGTTTGAAGAACATCATCAGCATAAACACTACAAGCTAGTAGCTTATATCGTACTCAAGGACATCAACATTCACATAAGGGATAATTTGTTTCTCCCTATATGGACCTTTGCCGTCACTCCTGGATTTTTATGGCATATAATATACAGCGATTATGGAGACGAAAACAGACTTAAGGGGGGGGGGGAGGAAAACATGGCCCTGAAATGATGAACAGACAGGTAGAAAAGAGAAGAAAAAAAACCAGTCACGAAGCAAATATTGGAATACTTGTAACCATGCTGACGATTATAGAAACAAGATAGATCAAAGCAATGACAAGGGGAACAACAGAACAAACAATAAGGGGGAACAACAGAAAAAACAATGATAGGGGGAACAACAGAACAAACAATGATAAGGGGAACAACAGAACAAACAACGGTAAGGGGAACAACACAACAAAACAATGGTAAGGGGAACAACACAACAAAACAATTATAAGGGCACAACAGAACAAAACAATAATAATGGGAACAACAGAACAAACAATGATAAGGAGAACAACAGAACAAAACAATAATAAGGGGAACAACAGAACCAAAATTGTGGTAAGGGGAACAACAGAACAAACAATGGTAAGGGGAACAACAGAACAAAACAATGGTAAGGATAACAACAGAAACAAACAATAATAATGGGAACAATAGACCAAAACAATTATAAGGGGAACAACAGAACAAAACAATGATAAGGGGAACAACAGAACAAACAATGATAAGGGGAACAACAGAACAAACAATGGTAAGGGGAACAACAGAACAAACAATGATAAGGAACAACAGAACAAACAATATAATGGGAAACTAACACATTGACAAAAACAAATAGGTAAAGCAATGAAAGGAACAACAAACAAACAAAGGTAAGGGGAACAACAGAACAAACAATGATAAGGGAACAACAGAACAAAACAATGATAAGGGAACAACAGAACAAACAATGGTAAGGGGAACAACACGAACAAACAATGGTAAGGGGAACAACAGAACAAAACAATGGTAAGGGGAACAACCGAACAAACAATGGTAAGGGGAACAACAGAACAAACAATGGTAAGGGGAACAACAGAACAAACAATGGTAAGGGGAACAACCGAACAAACAATAGTAAGGGGAACAACAGAACAAACAAGATAAGGGGAACAACACAACAAACAATGGTAAGGGGAACAACAGAACAAGACAATATAAAAAGGGGAACAACAGAACAAACAATAATAATGGGAACAACAGAACAAACAATGATAAGGGAACAACAGAACAAAACAATAATAAGGGAAACAACAGAACCAAGATCAATGATAAGGGGAACAACAGAACAAACATATGGTAAAAAAACAACAATATAAGGGGAACAACAGAACAAACAATGGTAAGGGGAACAACAGAACAAAACAATGGTAAGGATAACAACAGAAACAATGGTAAGGATAACAACAGAAACAAACAATAATAATGGGAACAATAGACCAAAACATTATAAGGGGAACAACAGAACAAACAATGGTAAGGGGAACAACAGAACAAACAATGGTAATGGATAACAACAGAAACAAACAATAATAATGGGAACAATAGAACAAAACAATTATAAGGGGAACAACAGAACAAACAATGGTAAGGGGAACAACAGAACAAAACAATGACAAGGGGAACAACAGAACAAAACAATAATAATGGGAACAACAGAACAAAACAATAATAATGGGAACAACAGAACAAAACAATAATAAGGGGAACAATAGAACAAACAATGGTAAGGGAACAACAGAACAAAACAATGGTAGGGGAACAACAGAACAAACAATGGTAAGGGGAACAACAGAACAAAACAATAATAAGGGGAACAACAGAACAAAACAATGGTAAGGGAACAACAGAACAAAACAATAATAATGGGAACAACAGAACAAAACAATGGTAAGGGAACAACAGAACAAAACAATAATAAGGGGAACAACAGAACAAAACAATGGTAAGGGGAACAACAGAACAAAACAATAATAAGGGGAACAACAGAACAAAACAATGGTAAGGGAACAACAGAACAAAACAATAATAAGGGAACAACAGAACAAAACAATAATAAGGGGAACAACAGAACAAACAATGGTAAGGGGAACAACAGAACAAACAATGGTAAGGGAACAACAGAACAAACGATGGTAAGGGGAACAACAGAACAAAACAATGGTAAGGGGAACAACCGAACAAACAATGGTAAGGGGAACAACAGAACAAACAATGGTAAGGGGAACAACAGAACAGAGAGAGAGGGTGGCGGTCGGACAGAAAACAAAATCCCTGGCAGACCTGTGTACAAGAGGAGACCAGACTGACAAAATCCCTTGTGACAGATGACAGCAGCCCGAGCACGGACCAGTGTACTGCCAAATGTCAACTCGGGACTTTTCTCAGGGTGGGAGTGGGGGACAAATAGTCATATAACTCTCATCCTCTTCAGACTTTTAGAAACTTGAAATTAAAAAAAAAAAAAAACCCTCAGGTCAAAGTAGAATCTGACAAAGAAAATAAAAACTTCTAAGAATTCATAAATAAAACCAAAACAGGAGAGAAGGGGAAGAAAAAGGGAAGAAAATCCCAAAGCGACATGAATAAAAAGGGGTTTTATGGGGTGGGTGGGTGGGTTGGGTTGGGTTGGGGATTCCCCCCCCCCTGATTCCCTCCCTCTGCTAGAGCTATGAGGTGGACCAATGGTCAGATTTTGCGTATGCGACCATTTTTGGACACCTCTAAGGCATCCGCATTCCGGCATCGTGGTTGATGTCTCAACACAACTCCAATGTCAGGGAACAACAGAACATCATCAGTATAGACACTACAGTACACTACATTTTCCTTTTTCTATAATTTTGTCATCTGTTCCTGCGGTAGGCAATGTCCTACTCTTCCAAAATGCAAAACGGTATTAACGTGTGCCAAGATATTCTGCGTGCGTTCATTCGCGTGCACAGGACCTTCGTTTACAGTCTCATCCAAAGGTCTTGCAGTGGTGGAATGGAATCGGTACTGATGTTAACTCTTGAGGAAAAATCCTCTTGAACCGGGCCTCGGTTGATGGCTCAAGCTTGGGCCGTCTCATCACGGCGCACGCAACACTCCTCTAACCACTTAGCTCCCCGCCCTCCATACACTAAATGAATACACCCCTCTCCTAGTTCATAGCTTCAGACTGAAAAGAAAAAGAGAAAAAAAAGGAGGACAATAACAACACCTTGCCCCCCCCCCCCCCCCCAAAAAAAAAAAAGGTAAAGGTGTCCCATAACCTATGTGGTCGTAGGGGAGCGAGACATTGGACACCTCAGCTTCTCCAGGAGCCAGCATATTGAGGGTGGATCCCATCTCCTCTCCCTCGCTGCTTTACCTTCACTGACCCTAAAAAGAGGGCAGGTACCCATTTACAGCTGGGTGAACGGGAAGGGACAGTACTAAAGCCAAGGTGCACAAACGGTCACCCATCCTACTGGTAACCACGCTCAATGCTACTTCACCTATGGGAAAACGAATGCTCTGACCACAGAGCTCCAACGGTCCAAAAGGGGGGGTTCCAAACCCCAACTCTTACCGATGACAGTGGGCTCCAAGTCAACGAGAACCGCGCGCGGGACATGCTTGCCAGAGGCCGTTTCGAAAAAGAAGGTGCCGAAAGCGTCGTCCGCGTGCTTGAGTCGGTTCTCTTCCATGATCTGGCCGTTGGGTTGGATGCTGTGCTCCAGACAGTAGAGCTCCCAGCAGGAGTTGCCCATCTGGACGCCGGCCTGGCCCAAGTGCACCGAGATACATTCCCTCTGTCGTCAGAAAAGGCGCCGCACCAGCAAATTCCAGACACACCCCGAAATGTATAGTTTAGTTAGTAGATCTACAATCTTTTAATTCTAGGATAATAACACCCTAACACCATAACAAAGAGGAGAGAGAGAGAGAGAGAGAGAGAGAGAGAGAGAGAGAGAGAGAGAGAGAGAGAGAGAGAGAGAGAGAGAGAGAGAGAGAGAGAGAGGAGAAGAGAAGAGAGAGAGAAGAATAGAGGGAACTGGTTGTCAAGTCTTCAGGGGTGCCCCCCACGGTCGCCAGATTAAGGGAGAGGAGATAGAGATAGATCTGTAGAGAACACCATAATATTGCTTATATTCCCTACTGACCACGAAAGTCGTAGAATAAGCACTGTACTAATGTGAGTTTGGGTTTGTTTGGGTTTTTGTTTTTTTTTTAATATTCAGTCCCTGTGTGTGTATGCAAGTCTTGTGAATGTTGATATCCGTTCCCACCGGCACACAATGGCCTACTCTTCCGAAAAGCGGAACGGGGTTTTAACGTGTACGCAAGTTGTTCAGTGCAGTTGTTGTGTGTTGTTGTTTTGATGTTGTTTTTATTGGGGGGGTAGTTTTTGTTTGAGTTTGGGGTTTTTTCTCTTTTTTTCTCTTTGGGGGGATGGGGTGGGGGTGGTGGTAGTGTATTAATTAGCTGTTGGTTGGTTGGTTGGTTGTTGGTGGTGGTAATGGTGGGATTGTGTTGATGTTTAGGATGGGGGGCGGGGGTGTTGGTTGGGGGACGTGTTATCTTTTTATTTTATTTTATACCACTTTATGTCACAGCAGATTTCTCTGCGTGAAATTCGGGCTGCTCTCCCCGGGGAGAGTGCGTCGCCACAAGTGCAAGCACCTACCCAGTATTTTTTTTTTTTTCCTGTCTGCAACTGTATTTGTTTCCCTATCAGAGTGGCTTTTTTCTACAGAATTTGCCAGGAACAACCCCCTTGTTGCCGTGGGTTCTTTTACCCGCGTCAAATAAAGATGTATAACACACGGGACCTCGGTTTATCGTCTCATCCGAAAGACTATCGTCCAGACCGCCACTCAAGGTCTAATGGATGGGGGGAAAGTTTTGGGTCCAAATGGGAATCGAACCATCGTACATTCCGACCCGGAGTTTTCGCTTTCTGGGCAGACGCGTTACCTCCTAGACCACCGATCCACCCAGTGGGTAGGGTGGGCTGATTGACTGGTTGGTTGCATGTGTGGTTGCTTTATTTTGTGTGTAATTGTGTTAAACGTTTAAGTTTCAGTGTGTGTGTGTGTGTGTGTGTGTGTGTGTGTGTGGTGGTGTGTGTGTGTGTGTTGTGTGTGTGTTACTCTGTGTGTGTGTGTGTGTGTGTGTGTGTGTGTGTGTGTGGTGTGTGTGTGTGTGTGTGGTGTGAATTCTAAACCAGTGAATCACAGAGAGAGAGAGAGAGACAGAGAGACAGAGAGACAGAGAGACAGAGAGTGCGTGTATGTGTGTGCGTGCGTGCGTGAGTGCGCGTGCGTGCGTGCGTGCGTGCGTGCGCGTGCGTGCGTGCGTGCGTGCGTGTGTGTGTGTGTATGTGAATTGTAAGTCATTGAATCAGTCTGCTTTACTAGATCTACCTATGGCACTGCAGGAACACTAAATCACATAATATGAAAAAAAAACAACTATCTGGTAAACCCTGACAAAATGGTCAATTTCTAATAAATGCTATAACTGAAAACAGGGCAAGACATAAAAGCACTGGAACACTAAATGTAAATACAGTCTAGATCTAGATCTTTAAAAAAAAAAAAAAAAAAAAAAAAAAAGCCAAACAAACAAAAAAAAAACGAACAAAACGCTTCGAATCTTAAGCCTAATTACATTAACTTGATTAAGATACATTCATACTATGATATGCAATGCTATGATAATTATACTGTAGGTTTTCCCTTAACAGAAGTTTCGAGACAAAATAATTATAGCCTATCAAGTATCATACTTAGAACTTTTCTTATGGTGATAGACAATGACTTTTTAGCTGTAAAAACAAAATACATGAGAAAAAAAAGAGAAAAACAGGCAAAGGGAAAAAAAAGTCATATTTTGATATACTGAATTTAACCAAGCCTTACACATCATGTTATCTCCGTTTGTCGACTATGACAACAGACATTAGTGCCTCTCTAAAAGTAGACTGAAAATGGAAAAATCTCTCTCTTCTTACCATGATGGTTAGAGAGGAGGAGGGGGGCTGCAACAAAGGAGCTCGGGCCTTTGGGAGGAGATGGTCTTCAAACTCCCGACGATGGTCAAGGTGTCTGCCCGATGAAGCTCCTGCACCGTTTGTGCTGTGTCCGTCTCCAAGGGTGACCAGAACGATGTAAGTGGATTTGGACCAATGGGTGTTGTCCCTGCCCCATGACGAACGACATGAAATCAAGTTTGCGTCACTGTTGTTATGACGTAAGTTAGTCGATGCGCTCAGGTTGGGTATGACGTCAAAATTTGTTTTGTGTTTTCTAAAGTGACAGAACAGGTTCGAAATTGTGAATACTTTGTAATTTTTTTTTTTTAGGACGTGTTACTTTTCTGCCCCTCATCTTCCTCCCCTCCTCCTCTCTCCTTCTTCTCTTCTTCTTCTTTTATTTGCAATTAATACTCTTCTCTATCTCTCTCTCTCTCTCTCTCTCTCTCTCTCTCTCTCTCTCTCTCTCTCTCTCTCTCTCTCTCTCTCTCTCTCTCTCTCCTTCCCTTATACTCTCCTGTCTGGTATTTAAATTTGTATTCCTAATATATTCTTTGATTTTGATTTTTCCCCCCGTATTCTTCAAAAAGAAAATTGTTCATTGTTTGGTTGAGAGGTTGGTTTTCTTGATTGTTGGTTATTTGTGTTCTTTTATGCCCAGAGGGCTGGTTGTAAAAAAGCATGTTTGCTTATGCCATTACCCTCTTTAATAAAATTTATTCAATTCAATTCAATTCAATTCAATTCTCCTCCTCCTCCTCCTCCTGCTCCATTCTTCTTCTTCTTCTTCTTCTCCCCCTCCTCTTCCTCCTCCTTCGTTTCCCAGCCATGCTAAATTTCAAATCTGGTCTGGATGGCGAAGTCTGCAGTCTGTGGCAGAGACCCCTCCGGTCCCCCACAGTTTTTCCTGGAGCTCTACCGGGCAGGGTCAGGTTTGGTCTGGTGTTTGGAAGAGGTACCCATGATTCAATGACGATGATTTTAACAACTAACAGGCTGCAGATAGCTAGATCTGTAGGTTTGCTGTGTTGTTGTTTGGGTTTTGGGGGGGGGGGGGGGGAGAATTGTTTGTTTGTTTTCAAGATTCAAGAATACTTTAATGTCTCAACTTGAGAAATTATGAGTGGCATTTTAAAAATGCAACAACAATCATTGGAATAAGTATTTAGACCTAGCACTCATCCCAGTCTACAAAAATGTTCCGTCTCTGCTTCCTTTTCAGGTCCTATTATAAATATGGAAAGCTCATCGCTGAAATTCTTCATGGGAACAAAACGCCACCAAGAAGGCTAAGTTGCTTTAGGTTAAGTAAGACATTCTACATACAGTAACAATCGGGTGTACTTGTTCAGAAAATATATTTTAATCACGACTCATTAATAATACTGACCACAAAAAATGTGCTTTTGAATGTGACAAACATCCTGAAAGTCCGATTGCGGCTACCTTAATGGTGGGTAAAAACGGTCACATACGCAGCAACATCTCACCTTTATTAACTAGTGGTCAGAACATTGCGCTCGCAATCCGACGACCCGGTTCGATTCCCGTTCGATGGGATTTTTTCCCCCTGGAGTTAACATCAGTGCTGACTCCACTCTCCCAAAAGTCCTTCGGATGAGACTGTAAACCGAGGCCCCGTGTGCGAACTCATGCAGAGCATCTTGCGCACAAGTTAAATTATGTTCCGCTTTTTGGCCATTGTGTGCTGGTGGGAACAGATGGCAAGATGTTTCAAAACTGCATACACACAGGGATCGGATTAAAAAGAAAGCACTCATTCCGTTATCCTCAAAATAAAAGACTACAGAACAATTTTTTCAGAAAAGCCTGGACCAGGGAGCAGACTAAAATAGTTAAAAGTGCTGCATCAGTTCATGAAAGAAACCTCGAAACATGATTTTATCCATTCTTTTCAACTTCATTCAACACCTTTAAAACGAAATTTAACCCCCAAAAGAATAAAAGGATTGATAATGGTTTCACAATTCCAATTATCCACTTTGTAAGGGGAAACAACAACCGCTGTTCTAGACATCAGACTTATGCTTATTACTTCCCTTGAACTGCCACACGTACCATGTTCCAGTGCAGCACATCCCGTTCAAGTTTTCGCTCCTAGATCGGAAAACTCCGCTGGGGCGTAAGTATATTCACAACAACGACAATACTGTTCGAATGAATGAAAACTGTGATCAATTTTCTGATCTATTGTACATAAATGGGGACGGGATAGCTCAATGATCAGAGCGCTCGTTTTCCCCAAGCTAAGGTTAAGCAGCATCGAGCGTGGTTACCAAGCGGATGGAGTGACCGTTTGCGCGCCTTGGCTTCAGTACAGTCCCCCCCAGTTCACCCAGCTGTAAATGGGTACCTGCCCTCTTTAGGGTCAGGGAAGGTAAAATCAGTGAGGGAGAGGAGATGGGCGCCGTTGTCGACATGCTGGTCTCTGATGCCTAGCTCCCCTACGACCACATAGGTTATGGGACACCTTAATCTTTTTTTCTTTAAAAAAAAAAAAAAAAAAAACTATTGTGCAGAATGTCGTATTGATTGCATTCTTCATCCACGAAGCGCGGCCAAGATTTGAACCCACGATCAGAAAGAACCTTTTGAACCAGAAGCCCTCATCGCCTTTCACCTCTCCACTCATGCGTTGGTCGGGTGATCATCGTACGTATGAGAGACACACCGAGTGCAAACGACACTCGCACAACCAAAGTCCAAATTTGTTGAGGTCAGGTTAACAAGAGATTATTATTATTATTTATTATTTATATTGAGGATAACAGAATAAGCAATTATGTGCTTTTTTTTCATCCAGTCCCCGTGTGTATGCAGTTATTTTTGTAAATATTGTCATCTGTTCCCACCGGCACACGATGGCCTACTCTTACGAAAAGCGGAACAGGATTTAACGTGTGCGCAAGATGTTCTGCGTGCGTTCGCGCACGGGGCCTCGGTTTAAAGTCTCATCCGAAGGACTTTTGGGGAGAGTGGAGTCAGCACTGATGTTAACTCCAGGAGAAAAATTTCCTCGACCGGACTCGAACCCGGGTCGTCAAATTGCCAGCGCAATGTTCTGACCACTAGGCTATCCGTCCCCCCTAGAGAGAGAGAGAGAGAGAGAGAGAGAGAGAGAGAGAGAGAGAGAGAGAGAGAGAGAGAGAGAGAGAGAGAGAGAGAGAGAGAGAGAGGAGGTGAGTGCGGAGCCGCCCTCAATATGCTGGCCCCCTAGAGAAGCTGAGGTCTCTGATACCTCGCTTCCCTACAACCACATGGGTTATGGGACACCTTTTTTACAGTGAGACAAGCACCCAGACCACCACTCGAGGTCTAGAAGAAAGGGAGGGGTGGGTGGGGGCTTGGGCTGAAATAAAGGTTTGGTCAAGGATAAACTGAAAAAAAAAAAAAGAGAAAACCCCAACACGTGAGTTTGAACTGGTATAATTATTTATTTCTTGAAAAGGTTGTAGCACTTCCACACCTACCCATACACCGTGTACAATTCTCATCTAGAACACATTCATAATAATTACAAGTAAAAACACAAGAAAGGAAGAAAACAGAAAGATGTAAAATTGATGTACAATTTATTCAAAC
>CM060323.1:23314312-23319312 GCA_030674155.1 Stramonita haemastoma | reverse complement strand
GGAAGGAAGGAAGGAAGGAGGAAGGAAGGTAGAAAGGAAGGAAGGAAGGAGGAAGGTAGGAAGAAGGTAGGAAGGAAGGATGGAAGGAGGGAAGGAAGGAAGGTAGAAAGGAAGGAAGGAAGGAAGGTAGGAAAGAAGGTAGGAAGAAGGATGGAAGGAAGGAAGGAAGGAAGGTAGAAAGGAAGGAAGGAAGGAAGGTAGGAAAGAAGGTGAAGGAAGGATGGAAGGAAGGAAGAAGGAAGGAAGAGGAAGGAAGGAAGAAGGAAGAAGGAAACAAGAATCAAAATAAGCATCCTATGTGATTATTGGTGAAGAACCTTGGAGATCTATCCAAGGAACGACCCCACCCCCAAAAAAAAAATGAAATAGAAACAAAGACAACAAAAAACAAAACAAAAAACCAACAACAACAACAAACACAAAAAAAAACCTAAAAACTATAACTCCCTTCCAGACTATCTCGTGCTTATCCCTATGCTGTCACCTTTACCTTACACGGTACGTACGAAATAGCCTACTCTCCCCCCCCTCCCCCCCCCAACCCCCCCCCCCCCCCCCCTAAAACCTAAAATCCCTTCCAGACATCTTGTGCTAATCCCCATACCGTCATCTTTACCTTAACGGTACGTTACGAAATAGCCTACTCTTTCCCCTCAAAAATGACCCCCTAAAACTCAAAACTCCCTTCCACCCCTCCCAGCCAGCCAGCCTAACCTGTTCTCCAGGTACACATTCCCCCGGTGGTCTTGGCGCGAACGGTGCTCAGGCGATCATCCAGGCCCCAGTAGATGGACCCCGGGCAAAGCCCACGCCCATGCGCCTGTAGCAGTTGAGGGTAGGGGAGCTTAGAGCCATGAGGGCTGGCGCGTGCTCCAGAAGCCCCGCGAGCCAATGGCGGCACGTCTCCGACATCTGATTGGGGGCCTTAGGGTCCCGGAACACGTTGCGACCATCCTGGAAAAGAAAAAAAGGTGTGGAAGAGAGAGAGAGAGAGAGAGAGAGAGAGAGAGGAGAGAGAGAGAGAGAGAGAGAGAGAGAGAGAGAGAGAGAGAAGAAAGAGAGAGAGAGAAGAGAGAAAGAGAGAGAGAGAGAGAGAGAGAGAGAGAAGAGAGAGAGAGAGAAAGAGAGAGGGGGGGGGGGGTTGATTAAGGTGACACTATGTGGATGGATCGGCACAACAACAACGACAGCAACAACGACAACGACGACGACGACGACGACGACGACAACAACAACAACGAACAACAACAACAGAAAACAACAACACCAATGACAACAACAACAAACAACGACAACAACAACAGAAAACAACAACAAACAACAACAACAACATTCTAGCTGTGACCAAAGTGACAGCGGTGATGGTGATCAAATCAAATCAAATCAAATCAAATCTTTTTTTTTTTAATTTCCAGATGGGTACATTGAATAAGCACATTGATTTGCTTTTTTTTTTGTGATGGTTGTGATGATGGTGATGGTGATGGTGGTGATGGTGGTGATGGTGATGGTGGTGATTATGGTGATGGTGATGGTGGTGATGATGGAGATGTGATGGTGGTGATTATGGTGATGGTGATGGTGGATCAGGGTACCTGTGTCCACTTTTTATGTGGTGATTGTGGTGGTGATGGTGATGGTGATGGTGATGGTGACGATGATGGTGATGGTGATGATGGTGATGATGATGGTGATGATGGTGATGGTGATGGTGATGAGGTGCTGGTGAGGGTGGATCAGGAGGGTACCTGTGTCCACTTTTTTTGGTGATGTGATGGTGGTGATAATGGGGATGGTGAGGTGATGGTGGTGATGGTGGTGATAATGGTGACGGTGAGGTGATGTGGTGATGGTGATGGTGGTGATCAGGGGGTACCTGTGTCCACTTTTTTGGTGATGGTGGTGATGTGATGGTGATGGTGGTGATGGTGGTGATAATGGTGATGGTGATGGTGGATCAGGAGGGTACCTGTGTCCACTTTTTTTGGTGATGGTGATTGGATGGTGATGGTGGTGATGGTGGTGATGGTGATGGTGGATCAGGAGGGTACCTGTGTCCACTTTTTGTGGTGATGGTGATTGTGATGGTGAGTGGTGATGGTGATGGTGGATCAGGAGGGTACCTGTGTCCACTTTTTTGGTGATGGTGATTGTGATGGTGATGGTGGTGATGGTGATGGTGGATCAGGAGGGTAAACTGTGTCCACTGTTTTTTGGTGATGGTAATGGTGGTGATGGTGTGATGGTGGTGATGGTGATGGTGATGGTGGTGATGAGGGTGATGGTGATGGTGGTGATGAGGGTGATGGTGATGGTGGATCAGGAGGGTACCTGTGTCCACTTTTTTTTTGGTAAGGGTGAGGGTGATGGTGATGGTGATGGTGAGGGTGGATGAGGAGGGTACCTGTGTCCACTGTTTTTGGTGATGGTGATGGTGATGATGGTGAATCAGGAGGGTACCTGTGTCCACAGGGAGTGGTTTGAAGTGCAGGCCGGCAGTGTGGTAGTGGTCGAAGGGCAGGGCCAGGAAGGTGGCCTGCAGCCCGTGGCGGTAGCAGAAGGACCTGGCCCCGTAGCGGAACAGGAAGGCGTCGTCCGCGCCGCCCACCCCCCACTGAGGCTGCATGGAGGCCTCGAACTGACCTGCAAGAGAAAAGTCAGATTCTGCCATCATGTAAGATTGGGTTGGAACTACTTTTTGAACCTGAAAGAGCAACGGCAGATCACACGGTAGAATTCGGTGGAACTACTTTTTGACTGACCGAACGAGGAAAAGGCCAGATTCCACCATCTGTAGAACTAGGTTAGAACTACTTTTGAACCTGGCCTGACAAGAAGAAAGGCCAGATTCCAACCTCTGTAAGAATTGGGTTAGAACTGACCAAGAGCAAGCAATCGCACCTGTAGATTGGTTAGAACTACTTTGACCTGAAAGAGAAAAGGTAAATTTCACCACCTGCAGAATTGGGTTAGAACTACTTTCCATGACTTCAAGACACAAAGCAATTCACCCTGAAATGGTAGAACTATTCACTAACCTGAAGACAAAGCAGATTCTACCACATGTAGAGTTTTCTACTTTCGAACTTTCTTCCTCTCCTTGTCGAAACAAAGACGGCAACTATCGTGTATACCCTATGAGCAAAAAATGCGTTGTGCTGCCGTTAAGCGCCTGACGAGTCAGGCCCAGCGCATCCGACTTCGGCATGAAACTTTCCAATTGACCTGAAAGAGCATATGGCCAGATTCCACCCTGAGAATTTCGTTCATCTTTCATAAAAATTGTGTTCCTATAAAACTCATTACATTCCCATTAATTCTGATATACTTCCCATCAATTGCTCCCCTTTCTGATCTATTTCCTGTCACACTCAAGCAAACAATTACACAGTACTTCCTACTACTGCACCTGCAGAACTGAAATCGCTGCATCCTTAAGATCAGAATGCAATTTACCTTAATGGTAGACACAAACGACCGCATACGCAAAAAAAAACTCACCATTGGTGAACCTCAGAGCTCTAGCACACGCACGCTCACACACACACACACGCGCGCGCGCGCGCACACACACACACACACACACACACACACACACACACACACCACGCACACACGCACGCACGCACCACGCACGCACGCACGCACACGCACGCGATTCATAAAAAAGGAAAGCCCAAGACAGAAATATCAAGTTATAGGCCTATTTCATTAACCTCTCACACTGGCAAGTTAATGGAGAGAATTGTATTGAGAAGATTGTTATATTACTGTGGAAAAAAATAACATTATACCAATCAATCAGGCAGGCTTCTTTATATGTGTCAATTGCCAGTGCTGACTCCACTCTCCCCAAAAGTCCTTCGGATGAGACTTTAAACCGAAAGGCCCCGTGTGCGAACGCACGCAGAACATCTTGCGCACACGTTAAATCCTGTTCCGCTTTTCGTAAGAGTAAGGCCATCGTGTGCCGGTGGGAACAGATGACAATATTTACAAAACTACATACACACGGGGACCGGATGAAAAAAAGCACATGATTGCTTATTCTGTTATCCTCGATATAAAAAATAAATAAATAAATAATTATAAATAAAATAAAAAAAACACAACACAACACAACACTGACAAACTTACCGGCTTGGAACTCCGGAAAGAAGTACTCCAGATGGATGTCACTGTTCCGCACAACACAACACAACACAACACACACCATAACATAACACACACACTACCACACATACACAACACACCACAAACACAACACAACACAACACAGCACAAAACAGCACAACATAACATCACACACACACACACACACACACACACACACACACACACACACACACACACACACACACACACACACACACACACACACACACACACACACACACACACACCGATCTCAACCACCCACAGAAGACTGACCAGCTTGATATTCCGGAAAGAAGTACTCCAGATGGATGTCACTGTTCTGCACACCACACCACACCACACACCACCACAACACACCACAACACTGACTGAATGACACTTGATATCGGAAAGAACCAGATGGATGTACTGTTCCACACACACACAACACACACAAACACACGATGAATACAGCTTGAATTCGGAAGAATACTCCAGATGGATGTCACTGTTCCCACAACACAACACAACACAACACAACACAACACAACACAACACAACACAACACTGACTGACCACCTTGATATTCAGGAAAGAAGTACTCTAGATGAATGTCACTGTTCCACACAACACAACACAACACAACACACCACACCACATCACATCACATCACACCACACCACACCACACCACACCACACCACACCACACCACACCACACACACACCTCTCTCTCTCTCTCTCTCTCTCTCTCTCTCTCTCTCTCTCTCTCTCTCTCTCTCTCTCTCTCTCTCTCTCTCTCGGACGATACTAGGGCAGAACATGCGCTGCATTGACGACCGGTCGATCCCGTCAGGAATTTCT
>CM060323.1:23306812-23309312 GCA_030674155.1 Stramonita haemastoma | reverse complement strand
ATTCGAACCACAGCACACTCCGACCCGGACTTTTCGCTGTGTAGGCAGGCGCGTTACCTCCTAGACCACCGATGCACAGTTTCAAAGTGTCATTGCTATGGGGGTTAAAAATCTTATACAAAGGTCAGTTCATAACAGCAAATCTCTTCCAAACCCAGACAGTTGTGGAAAGGACACGAACCTCTCACTTTTGGATTAAGAATCGAATGTTTTACCCACTCAAATACCTCCCGCAACCCACCCACCCACCCACCCCACCCACACACACACACAAACACACACACACACACACACACACACACACACACACAACACACACATACACACACACAACACACACACACACACACACACACACACACACACACACACACACACACACACACACACACACACACACACCACACATTAAAACCATTAATTCTAATATAAGCCATTACTTTAATGCATGTATCCCCCATCATTATCCTTGTCTTTCTCTCCCTTTCTCTCTTTAGTTTATCAACATTTTGATATTTATTAGTATTATTATTCTATATGTTTATTGTATGTTTGTGTTTTTTTTATATTATTGCTATATTTGCATATATTTCCCATCTTTGATTCCATTCATCTTTTTTTTTATGCTCCCCCCCGCCCCACCCCCCCCCCCCCCCCCGTTCGGTATCACTTTATGTGGAATGACGTAAAATTGAAGACTACTACTACTACACACACACACACACACACACACACACACACACACACACACACACACACACACACACACACACACACACACACACACACACACACACACACACACCACATCACTCACATCACACACTCACTCACTCTCCCCAAAAGTCCTTCGGATGAGACTTTAAACCAAGGCCCCGTGTGCGAACGCACGCAGAATATCTTGCGCACACGTTAAATCCTGTTCCGCTTTTCGTAAGAGTAGGCCATCGTGTGCCGGTGGGAACAGATGACAATATTTACAAAACTGCATACACACGGGGACCGGATGAAAAAAAGCACATGATTGCTTATTCTGTTATCCTCGATATAAAAGAATAAATATAAAAGAATAAATATAAAATATAAAATATAAATATAAAACACACACATACCCCAAGCTAAGTTGCTCTTTTATTAGTTTTTGAACCCTAGGGCCTTGTAAATAATTTATGAGGAGGTTTCGCGTCTATCGTGTAACTCATTTCTTCTGAAAGGCAGTTGTCAACCAACCAGCTTAAGGGTTTATAAGGAAGTGGTTAGCAAAGTTATACAAGTTTTTTTTCTGAAATGATTTTTTTTTTTTAATCTCTGTGAGATTATTCCCCTTCTGGTTTCATCTTTCTCAAAAGCGAGGCGGGTCGACTTGACATTTAAGATTTTTTCCATTCAGAAATTTAAAAGATAAGAATTGTATGACTAAACAGTTTTTCCAGGTTTTTAGTTTTTCGGGGGGGGGGGGGGGGGGGGCGCGGTATTGGTTTTCTTTTTCGGTGAGGGGAGGGAGGAGGAGAGAGGGGATGGTAGGGTTGTTGTTTTTTTTAACCACTTTCTATCTCTCATGCTTAAAAAAAATTCTTTCCTCCCCCCCCAAAAAAAAACAAAAAAAAGAAAGAAACAACAAACAACAAAAAACCTACCCGAGTCACGTCAGGAAATTCAATGCATTTCTTTTTATATATTTTTTATATTTTGGGTATAGCCTGTATATATCTTATGTTCACTCTGCTAGCAATGTGTAAGAGCGTGTGTGGGGTGTGTGGGTGGTGTGTGTGTGTGTGTGTGTAGTTGTGTGTGTGTATGTGTGTGTGTGTGTGTGTGTGTGTGTGTGTGTGTCTGTCTGTCTGTCTGTGTGTCTGTCTGTTTGATTTAGTGTGTACGTCCACGTGTAAGCAGTGTCTATGTATGTAAGTATACATGTGCCGTGTGTGTTTGTCAAATTCAAAGTGTGTGTAGGGGGGGGGGGGGGTGTACGCGTACTTGTGTCTGTGTTTCTTGTCTCTGTGGGGAGGGGGGGAGTGTTTATGTGTGTGTGTGTGTGTGAGTGTGAGTGTGCCTGCATGCTTGTATATTGCTAGGTATATGTATGAATATGCAGTTGTGTGTGTGTGTGCGCGCTCGCGCGCGTCGCGCGCGTGTGTGTGGTGTGTATGTATGCCTGTACACGTACACGCAAGCTCACCGCAAAGTCATGCACAGACTTGCACTTCAATTCATTCAAGCAGCAGGTGGTTGTTGGAATCCTGTTAACCTTGTCATGTCTCGCCAGGTCCTCTCTCGTCATCATGAATACTCATCGATAGCTGCTCCTCTCTCTCTCTCTCTCTCTCTCTCTCTCTCTCTCTCTCTCTCTCCTCTCTCTCTCTCTCTCCTCTCTCTCTCTCTCTCTCTCTCTCTCTCTCTCTTTTTACTCCTTACAAAGAGAGCACAGAACTTTCTTTCTTAATTCACTTTCTATTCAAAGCACCGTACAATAGACCTCTGTATAGTACATGGAAAACTT
>CM060323.1:23294312-23296812 GCA_030674155.1 Stramonita haemastoma | reverse complement strand
AGTTTGAGCTTCTTCTTTTTTTTTTAATTTACAGAAATTTAGTTATCCGTTCATTTCTTCACGAAATGGACTACTCTTCCGGAGGGTGGAACAGGTTTGTAACATGTGCGCAAGATGCCCTGCGTGTGTTTTGTCAACTCTTGTCATCTGTGCCCACCAACACAAATTTCTTGGGAAAGTGGA
Organism: Stramonita haemastoma; assembly: GCA_030674155.1. Taxonomy (NCBI): domain Eukaryota; kingdom Metazoa; phylum Mollusca; class Gastropoda; order Neogastropoda; family Muricidae; genus Stramonita; species Stramonita haemastoma. The sequence continues at coordinate 23,296,629 of CM060323.1, read as the reverse complement.
ATAGATTTTGATATGTGTACAAGATGTCCTGTGCGTGCTCCCACATGGGACCCAGGTTTGTAGTCTCATCCAAAGTTGTGGGTGTATGTGTGTATGTGTGGTGGTGTGGGTGGGGTGGGTGTTGGTGTGTGTGTTGTGTGTGGTGTGTTGTGTGTGTGTGTGTTGTGTGTGTGTGTGTGTGGTGTGTGTGTGTGTGTGTGTGTTGGTGTGTGTGGGTGTGTGTGTGTGTGTGTGTGTGTGTGTCAAGGTCATGTATATATATTTCCAGATGGTATACTGAATAATCAATGCATTTAGTTTTTCCATCTATGAAAGAAAGAAAAAAAAAGGGGGGGGGGGGGGGCAAATGATCAAATGAAAACTATTAGAAAGAAGAAAATCTAATTCGAAAAGGAAAATGCTACACAATACAAAAGAGTAAGAGGTGTCAGATTTCATACTTGACACCGATCTATGTGTGTGTGGGTGGGGAGGGGGGGGGGCGGTATATGTGAGCGGGCATATGCCACCATTTTGGTTTGTTTTTATCTCGCTGTAATTTACACAAGCCTGCTTTCAATTAAGTGTAACAAAAAAAAATCCAGACTAGACAGCGAGAACCCGCTTGCAAAGCAGTGCAAATGGGAAATACCGTTTCAGCTCAGCTGCATTACACCTACTCTTTTCAAACACGAATTACATACAACTTCTCCCCCCGCCCCCCCCCCCCCCCCCCCCCTCTAAATTTTTATTAAAACTATTTGGGATGATCAGGTGGTACACCCACCAAAACATATAACAAGTGAAAAAAACAATTTTGAAGCAATTACTTTTTGCCAGAAGGCCTTTTTTGGCAAAATTTTCCTGGACTATAAAGTCATCCTTTGACTCGTATTATCCAAGTCCTTATCTAGAGCGAGCCGCCTGCTGAAACATAGTAGGCCTATGTGAATGCTTGTCTACAACCCTTGACAATAAACATCATCAGCATGAGAAATGGGAATGTGTTTACGTGTGTGTGTGTGTGGTGTGTGTGTGTGTGTGTGTGTGTGTGTGTGTGTTGTGTGTGTGTGTGTGGGGTGTGTGTGTGTGTTGTGTTGTGTGCGTGTGTTGACATGTGTGCGTATGTGTTGACATGTGTGTGTGTGTGTGTGTGTGTGTCGGGGAGGGGGAGGGGGCGGATGCTATGTGTGTATGTTTACACATAGGACTTTTCCGGTTCTTAGCCAACAGTTTTGCAGAAGAACACAGTGAGAACTATTGTTAGTTAAGTCCAGGGGGGGGGGGGGGGGGGGGGGGGGAACCAAACAAACAGAAGAATAAACAAAAAGACCAACGATCAGTCAAAACAAACGAAACTTGGCAGCTTAAGTCGCTGTTTAAGCCTTTCATCTTGCTGTTGTTGCTGTTGTTGTTGTTGCTGCTGCTGCTGCTGCTTCTGCTGTTACTGTTGTTCATGCTGTTGTTGTTGTTGTTGTTGTTGTTGTGATTGTATTAACGGTCCAGAGGACTTTTTTTTTTAGGCCTTTCTTTCAACGCTTCAGATTTCAGTGGCAGCATTGTAGGCATTTCTGTGTAAGAACCATGCCTTTGGCCTGACCTGACTCGAGTTTCGGCTCCTGGATGAGCCTCATCAGAGGTCCCGGCGGTGATTGACACTCCACCTGCTGTATATCCCATTGTATGGGAGAAACTGTACATGCGTATGGATATGTATCCAGGTTGATTTGTGTGTGTGTGGTGTGTGTGTGTGTGTGTGTGTGTGTGTGTGGTGTGTGTGTGTGTGTGTGTGTGTGTGTGTGTGTGTGTGTGTGTGTTCATGCTTGTGGGTGTGGGTGTGGGTAGAAGAATGTTATGTCTTGACTTTTGGGGATGAATTGTTTATGGGAGGGGAGTTTTTCGTGTTTGATTGGTTTTGCTTATTCATTTGATTCGTTAACTTTTGTCATTTTTCAATGATTCCCTGATTATCAGTAATTGGATGACAATATGACTGATTGATTTCTTTGCTATCTTACATTTATTTGTCTATTAATTCATTGATTTATTCATATTTGTTTCATTTTTCCCTAATGAGGGCTTGGTGTAAAGAAGCCTCTGGCTTATCCAATTACCCTCATTAAAATTTCGAGTTTCTCTCTCTCTCTCTCTCTCTCTCTCTCTCTCTCTCTCTCTCTCTCTCTCTCTCTCTTCTCTCTCTCTCTCTCTCTCTCTCTCTCTCTCTCTCTCTCTCTCTCTCTCTCTCTCTCTCTCTCTTCTTGTGGGGGAACATTTTTTGACACAACTTACATTTTTCTGTCCTCTTTAAAGCTCTTTTTTTTTGGGGGGGGGGGGGGGG
>CM060323.1:23281812-23284312 GCA_030674155.1 Stramonita haemastoma | reverse complement strand
TATCTATCACACATAATCTAAATGGATGGTCGATTCGAAATTTGTTATTGCATTTCAGTTTGATTTTTCTTTTTTTTATATGCACAAGGTGATTTGTAACTGTATAGATACCAATGTTATAATTAGTTTGTTACATGTGGATGGATCCTTTCTTTTTGCCGAACTTAACTGTACTGATCACGTATTTAACTTTTTATGTATCGTTTCGCAAAAAATATTTCTGTTACCTCCCTTGTCAAAAAGCCAAGTTGAGCAATGACAATAAATTGTTGAAGCTTAAGCGTCTCTCTCCCTCTCTCTCTCTCTCTCTCTCTCTCTCTCTCTCTCTCTCTATATATATATATATATATATATATATATATATATATATATATATATCACATTATATATATATCACATTATATATATATATATCATTATATATATATATCCCTTAGTCTGGCGATCGTGGGGCACCCATGAAGACTTGACAACCAGTTCCCTCCATTCCTCTCTCTGTTCTGCCATTCATAAAGTTTTGTTGAGTTCTAGACCTGTCCATTCGCTGATGTTGTCCTCCCATCTCTTCTTTGGTCTGCCTCTTTTTCTTCCTCCTTGGACAGTACCTTGCAGTATTGTTTTTGCTGGTCCTTTTAATCTTGTTACATGCCCGTACCATTTAAGTTTACGCTTCTTTACGATTGATATAAGATTTTCATAGGGACCAATGGTTTGCTGGATTCTGCTATGCACGTCTTCGTTGCTTATGTGGTCTCTGTAGGAGATGCCAAGGAGTCTCCTGAAGCATCTCATCTCTACCGCCTGTACTCTCCTCTCCAAATCTGCAGTCAGGGTCCACGATTCACAGGCATACAGGAATATGGATATGACAAGAGAGCGCTTTAGTCTGATCTTGGACTTGAGTGAGATTATCTTTCCAGATGGTGTTCAGTTTTGACAGTGCTGTTATTGTCTGTGCAATCCTGCATACTACCTCTGGCCTGGACCCTTTGTCTGATACAACGGCTTTGCACTGTTTCCAGCTTCTGGTCTTTGACCCTGACTGATATCAGTGCTGATGCCCTTGGTGTTATTGGGCATCAGTTCGGTCTTCTCTGCACTGATTTCCATACCGTATGTTTTAGAGGCCTTGTTCAGGTGTTCTGTTATGCTGGCAAGCTCCTGTTCTGATCCTGCTAATCCGTCAAGGTCATCTGCGAAGCGGAGGTTTGTGATTGTTCTGCCACCAATGCTGACTGATCCTTTATGGTGTTACAGTGCATCAGCCATGATTCTCTCAAGGAAGATGTTGAAAAGAGTAGGTGAGAGTAGACAGCCCTGCCTTACTCCAACTCAGCAACTGTTGTTCGAAACCACTCTCCAATGTTGCTGTTGTAGTACACTGCACTGGTGGCCTCGTAGTACAGCTCTTTGATGACTCTGATCATGTTTGCATTGATGCTGTACAAATTCATGGTTGCCTACAAAGCTGCGTGCCACACCCTGTCGAATGCCTTCTTAAAATCAATAAATATGTGGTAGAGGTCTTGTTGGTGTTGAAGGTACCGCTCACAGAGTATTCTGAGGTCGAATATCTGTTCAGTTGCTACGCCCTGCTCTGAAACCTGCTTGTTCCTCAGCAATGATGGTCTCTGCTTGTGGCTTCAGTCTGTTCAATATAATCATCAACATGACCTTGCTTGGGTGGCATATGAGGCTGACTGTGTGGTAATTTGGCACTGCTGAAGATTTTCTTTCTTGGGGAGGGTGATGATGAGCGACTGTATCTATGGACATGGTGTTGGCCATTTTCCTGTATGCCAGATCTTGTTGCAGATTTTTAATAGAGCATTGATCATGGATTCCCCTCCAGCTTGAACCAACTCAGCAGGAATATTGTCAGCCCCTGCTGACTTCCCGTTTTTCAGCGATCTGACTGCTGTTTCCCTTCTTCTCGGAGGATAGGGTGGCTGTCTGTATCTGTGCTTGTGGGGACATTGAGGACTTCTGGACCTCGTGGTTTTGAAGTTATACAGGTCGGAGCAGTAATCTGTCCATCTATTTAGAATACCCTGGTCATCAGTGAGGCACTTCCCGTTTTTGTCTTGGATTGTTGAGCTTCTTCCCTGTTTTGTGCCAGTCAGGTCTTTCACAAGTTGATATGCTTTCTTGTTGTTTTCTTCAATGTTCTGCCACTGTTCGCCAATCCTTTTCTCCTTTGCTTCTATCATGGACTTCCTGATTCTTTTGTTGAGTGCCCTATATTGCTCTGCTCTTTCTGTGGTTTCATTTTTCTTTTTCTTCAACTCTCTACGTCTGTCACATTGTTGTAGGATGTTAGGTGTGACCCAAGGTTTTTTGATGGTCTATGTTTGCCAAGAAGTTCGCTTGCTGTTTCAGTCACTGCTATGTTGAAACCATCCATCAAGGTATCTATATCCGTATCATCTGAGTCTATCAAAGTGAGTGCTGCAAACTTCCCACCTAACCTTGCCTGAAAAATGTCTGCTACCTCTGGATC
>CM060323.1:23271812-23274312 GCA_030674155.1 Stramonita haemastoma | reverse complement strand
GTGTGTGTGTGTGTATGTGTGTGTGTGTGTGTGTGTGTGTGTGTTGTGTGTGTGTGTGTTGTGTGTGTGTGTGTGTGTGGTGTGTGTGTGTGTGTGGTGGTGTGTGTGTGTGTGTGTGTGTGTGTTGTGTGTGTAGGCTACGTGCGCTTGTATGTGTGTTGTCCGTTTGAAGTTCGTTGCGCGCGCGTGGGTGTGTGAGTGTATGTGTATGTGTGGGCGTGTACGTGTGTGTAGGTGCATGGGTGAGAAGAGAGAGAGAGAGAGAGAGAGAGAGAGAGAGGAAGAGAGAGAGATGAGAGAGAGAGAGAGAGAGAGAGAGAGAGAGAGGTCAGTGTTGGTGTTATTACTTTTTGCACATAATATAGTACTACAGAAATCAGTGACGTATGGTGGGAATTGTGCATCCACACAAGACTAAAGGACCATCGTCCATCCACACGAGACTAAAGGACCATCGTCCATCCACACGAGACTTAAAGGACCATCGTCCATCCACACGAGACTAAAGGACCATCGTCCATCCACACGAGACTATAAGGACCATCGTCCATCCACACAGAGACTAAAGGACCATCGTCCATCCACACAAGACTAAAGGACCATCGTCCATCCACACGAGACTAAAGGACCATCGTCCATCCCACAAGACTAAAGGACCATCGTCCATCCACACGAGACTAAAGACCATCGTCCATCCACACGAGACTATAAGACCATCGTCCATCCACACGAGACTAAAGGACCATCGTCCATCCACACGAGACTAAAGGACCATCGTCCATCCACACGAGACTAAAAGACCATCGTCCATCCACACAAGACTAAAGGACCATCGTCCATCCACACGAGACTAAAGGACCATCGTCCATCACACGAGATTAAGCATGTCATCCACGAGACTAAAGGACCATCGTCCATCCACACGAGATAGAGACATGTGCATCCACAGATAAGGACCATCGTCCATCCACACGAGACTAAAGGACCATCGTCCATCCACGACGCTCAAGGACGGTTTTCGAGGTCTGCTGCCTGCCTTTTGGCACTGCATCATTATCTTACTGGTTTTGTTATCATGCTAGTGTTTCCAATTTTTCTTCGGTACATTTTGTATTTGTTGATTAGTGTGAAGACAATCCGATTATATATATATATATCTCTCTCTCTCTATGTCTTTTTTTTTTTCTCAAGACCTACGTAATATAATTATATACTTGTGTACAAGCGTCTTGAGTCTCCAGCGATTTGTAGATCTAGTGAAATCAGGTCAGGTAGATAGCAGCATCTTTATCATTGTATCATTAAACTGGCAAAGGATTAAGCGACACTTTGACAAAAAGACGGAACGTGTTTTTGTAGCCTAATATCGGAAACAAAAACTCTGAGCCACTTTTTTTTTTTTTTTTTTTTTTCCTACAAGTTACCCATTTCGATAAAGGGATTAGAAGTTCGCGTTGTATCTGAAGGGGCTTTGTAGAGGTTATTACTTTGTTGTTGTTCTTCTTCTTCTTCTTCTTTTAGATCAAACTGACAAGATGTAGCTACTATTTATCTACTAATACGTTTTAAATTTAAGATAAACGGTGGAACAGAAAGACCAAAGACGGAGACTCCCTGATTATTTTTTCTTGGTTTAGATTCAGGGATTACGATAACTGAAGATAAAAGTGGTACAGGAAGACCAAGACAGAAACTCCCTCTGTGTCTGATGGGGGTTGTTGTTGTTTTTGTTTTTTTGTTTTGGCTTTTATATCGAGGATAATGGAATAAGCACTCACGTGCTTTTTTTTTTTTTTTTTACATCCAGTCCCCGTGTGTATGCAAGTTTTGTAGATCTTGTCATCTGTTCCCACCGGCAATGGCCTACTCTTAGGAAAAGCGGAACAGGATTTAACGTGTGCGCAAGATGTTCTGCGTGCGTTCGCACACGGGGCCTCGCTTTATAGTCTCATCCTGATTTAGCTTATGCCTAACAGGTCCATCGGAGACAATTTCAGATCACTATGATTATAATGAATCATCTTAAAAAGAGAACAATTCCAGGCATAGGCCTAATAGTTTCAATTGATTTTGGAAAAAAACAAAAAAAACAAACAAACAAACAAACAAACAAAAAAAACCCACATGAAATTCGCTAACTTGACAATCCATGTCAAAAGTATTGAAGTGGAATAATACATGCTATTCGGGGTGGGTAGGGTTTTTTTTTTCTGTTTGGTAGGGAAGGGGGGAGGGGGGAGGCGGTCTTGTTCCTCAGCTAGAAAACTCCGAAGTTGACCAATGGTGAGATTCTGTGTATCTTAGCCACCACTTTCAGCCCACCATGAAGGAAGCCACTCCGGGGAGTTAGTTAGTTAGTTAGTTCTTCAGTTTAACGTCCTTCCACTAAATAGTGATATCAGACGGGAAAATATATATGAGTGAGTGAGTGTGTGTATGGAGGGGGTGGGAAGGGGGGGGGGGGGGGGGATGAGCACATAGCTAAACTTCTGCTTTAAAC
>CM060323.1:23259312-23266812 GCA_030674155.1 Stramonita haemastoma | reverse complement strand
TAGAAGAATAGATAATTCTGTGGCATCTTGGGGGAAAGTGGCACCATGTTTACCATTATTGATGACTTCTCTGGCTAACTCGTTAATAAAAACCGAAAACAGTAAAGGGCTATATACATCACTCTGTTTAACACCAATGGTACAGTATATTATATCAGTCAGTTTAGTACCACATCTTATTCTGCTTCTGACATTCTGATACATGGCTCTCAAACATCGTAATAATTTACCCTTCACACCATTTTTCAGGAGAATAGGCCACAACAAGTTTCTATAAACAGAATCAAATGCCTTTTCAAAATCAATAAATGCCACATAGAGCTTACGGTTAAGAGCAAACTGTTTCTGTACAAACGCAAGCAGAGTAAACATACGATCTATAGTGGAATACCCTCTTTTAAAACCAGCTTGGTGTTCACCTGTAATATCATTTTTCATAACCCATTCCTGTAATCTATTATTAATGATAGTACTATACAACTTACTACTTATATCACTAAGAGAAATTCCCCTGTAGTTATTAGGGTTATCAACATCGCCCTTTTTGTGTAATGTTAGGATTATAGATTCAGTCCAGTTATCTGGGAAAAGGCCATCCTAAAAGATTTTGTTGAATAATTTTAGAAGGAAAAGCACAACGTCTTCACCTCCATTTTTCAGCAATTCTCCAATGATTTGATCAGGACCTGCTGCTTTATCATTCTTTAGTTTTCTAAGTGCCCAATATATTTCACCTTTAGATATTGGACGATCAAAATCTTCCTCACTTTCATCATAGTCAACATTAGTATTCATGGAGTTGTCTGATGAGTCTTTCTCCAACAGGGTTTTGAAATGTTGAAACCAACTGTCAACTGATATACTATTCTTTGGCTGACTATTTCTAAATGACGCCTTCTTAACACTTTTCCAGAACTGGACTTGAGAAGAGATTGAAGACACCATGTCTGCAAGTAATGTCATATTATACTGTTTCCTTTTCCTTTCTAGCATGTATTTATATTCCCTTCTTAAAACACAGTACAAGTTTCTGTCTTCGTTCTTTAACGTTTTCCGGTAAGTCTTTAATAATTTTCTTACCCTGTACTTAATACTTTTACATTCATTATCAAACCATGTTGCATTTGATAAACCTTTTTTTACATGTACCTGTTTCTTCATACATTCAGCACTGGACTTTATACAACTATTAAACAAATCTAGAGCTTCATTAATGTTCTCATCAATCATCTGTAAAGCATTTGAAAAAGTTACACACATGTCTTCCTCACAAAGATTATCTTTATAAGCTGAGAGTTTGTTTTCATCCCACACAAACTTTTCCACAACAGATGGCTCTTCGGCTGTTACATGAGTTTTATACAATGGATTAATATGTAATTCCACAGGAAGGTGATCTGAATCAGAACGTTCAGCAACAAACAAACGGCATGAGTCAAAAATCTGAGAAAACAAATCATCTGACACTAAAAAATAATCATTAACACTGCATCCTCCATCAGAAATGTACGTATAGCGACCCTGCTGATCACCATTACATACACCATTCAGAATTTGTAAACTAAATGTAATACACATATTCAATAATAATTTACCATAATTATTTATAACAAAATCTTCAAAATAACGATTACCACTAAGAAACATGCTTTTGCTTTGGAGCTCTGAAATAAAATCATCTGCCACATGATGGCAAGAAAGGTTTGATATCCTACTGTTTAAGTCTCCACACAATATTATATCAACTTCATCCAAAACAACCACACAATCGGCTAAATATTCTTCCATCATAGCAATCCCACTATCATTATCAAACATGTTATAAAAAGGAGAGCCTTCAGGTGGGATATACACACATACAAGCAAAACATTTCTTGAGGTACACAATAAAGATTTGTCACAGAGAAAAGTACAAATGTTAGGGTATGGAACATCTAAATATTTTACAAGAGCAGATAACTCATTCTTAATCAAACAAGCTACTCCCCCCTGATCGTCTCCCTTGGTGGCTAACTTTAGTTGCCGCCTTACAGAAGGCTTTATAGCCACTAAAAACATCTGGCTGGATATTTTCCAAGAACGTTTCTGTCAGACAAATAAAATCAAAGCTACGCACATAAGATACAAAATCTCCAGCACATAAGATACAAAATCTCCATTGGCCAGTTTTGAAAATAATCCATTTATGTTCCAGGACAAAAATGAAAAAGTTTTATTTGCTTGATTTGTATTGCCACACTCTAGTTGATCTACTACATCATCTAAACTCACATTTTCACTACTTCCATTAATATGACAAGACATCAAATTAATGCTATCAACTGTACCAAAATCATTATTTAAAGAGGACTCTTTATTTAAGCATGGTCTAAAGCCAGCTGACAAATCATTAGGCCTATGTAGGGTTAGGTCTAGGGCTAGCTTACTTCCGTCTATGTCTCCTCGCCAGGCAAAGCCAGGTCCCGTCTTGCTGGTTACAGCACAAAGCCCAGTCTTGCTGGTTACAGCACAAAGCCCCTTTACAGGAGTAGGTCTAGGTCTAGTCCTATGTAACTGAAACTTAACGCCCGGTGTAAGTTTACTTTTCCTACCCCCCTGTGAATTACCTCTACAGACAGATGTGTGTATGGGCCGGCCAACAAGCTATTTGTTTCTTTCGAGATCATTGAGGGTCATCTTTTCACCATCAATGATCAAATGATCAAAGATCATTCTCACATATTTTCCTTCTGCTCGGGCACTCTTCAAATATGGGATCAGTTTGCGTCTAATTTCTCTAACAGCTTGGGAAAAATCTTCATCTACAAAAATCTTTGAGCCCTTCAGCTGAGTCTTTGCCTTCAGTATTCTAAGCTTATCTTGATAAAAACAACACCTAGCAATAATGGGAGAGCTGGGTTTAGAGTTTATCCTATGCACTCTATCGAATTTCACATCTGCTACATCCATTTTTTCTGAGAAAAGACTTTTTACAATCCTCTCACAGTCAGCTCCAGTCTCATCAGCTCTTTTATCTAAACCATGAAAAATGATGTTGTTTCGTCTGGACCTTCCTTCTAAATCATCAGATTTCTTTTCTAGTTTTTCAACCCTATCCATCAATTTTGTATTTGACTGTTTTAAGTCTTCATTTTCAGTTCTAAGAACGTCCATGTCTTTCTTCAGGCTGCACATTTCCTCTTTCAATGCACCAACACTGTCTGTCAACAATTTGATCTCATTGTTCAAACTGTCAGTTGTTGTTTTCAGCAAGTTTTCCACTTTTTCGATTTTTGCTGTCATGGTGTTGAAGGACAGTTCCTTAAGAGACCCAGTAGAAGAGGAGTCCTGGCCACGGTGTATGGTCGTAGGCGTGTTGGTGTAGGTAGTCACATCAGCCCTCGTTCTGGTTTTCCTGGATGCTGTGCCTGTGATGGTGCTACGACCACCAGCACCACCAACCAAGCTGGTCTGCCTCAGCTTGCGGCCAGTGGATCCAGGGGAGGTGGGTCCAGGGTTGGTCTCCACATCGCCACACCGTAATAAAAGCCCCCCCCCCCCACAAAAAAAAAAAAAAAAAAGTAGGTGAGGGTCAGTCCTAACAGGACACCGTCTCGCCGGTTTCTCAACGTCAGAATGGCGTTTCTCATAGCTGATTTAAATTCTGCCCGTTTAGACATGAAGGAGGCGAACACTGCGGCAAATGTCCCATACACAGCTCTGTACAACTGCACGGATATGCCCATCCTCCTGATCTATCTATATACAATCAATGAAAATTTAAAGCCACTTAAAAACTAGTTTTTGAGTCACAAAAACACCAGCTCGATTTCAATACGTCTTCGTCTTCACATCACGTAATTGGCCCCCCTCACAGACAGACAGAGAGACAGAGAGAGAGAGAGAAGAGAGAGAGAGACAGAGATTTTAAGCGTGTGTGTGTATGTGCGTGTGTGTGTGCGTGTGCGCGTGTGTGCGTGCTCGCATGTTTGTGCGTACATGTGTGTGTGCGCGTGTGTGTGTGCGCGTGTGTGTGCGCGCACGTGTGTGCATGTGTGCGTGTGTGTGCACGCGCGTGTGTGTGAGTATGTGTGCGTGTTTGTGCGCAATACATAGTAATAACAATTGAAAAAGTATGCTAAACATTAAAAGATCAAGAAAAAAATCAAATGAAGTTTAAATTATAAAAAAACAACAAATGCAAGAACTACAATAAATGCCCTATAGGACTTAACAATAAAACCTTAGCAATAGCAAACGTTAGATTTACATTGTTCAATACTTCATCAATGGAATTCTCAGAAAAAGCAGGGAGATGAGGTTTTAAAATTTCACAATCAAGTATGATGTGGGTATTTGAAATATATTCACCACATAAGCATTTAACATCCTTGCTGAATTTTGTCACGAATGCATTTAATCTTATCCTGAAAAATAAGGCCTTAAGTTGTCTCTCTTTGACAGCATTTGTATGAGTCTCTAAGTGATCAATGTATTCAACTACACTCCTCCCACCTGGAGTTGAATGTGGAAACCACTTGTTTTGACGATACTTTTCTATCAGTTTGTTTAAGGATGCTTCTTCCAACAGCTGATAACCCTCTGCAATGGATAAAGGGACATGCAGTACTGTAGACTCCTTTTCTTTACGCGCACCTTTTTTGGCAGCCCTGTCAGCCCACTCATTAGAAAATAATCCTATATGCGAAGGAATCCAACAAAAGGAAACTAGAATGCCTCTTAAGCGTAGAAGATTTATGAAGTGTTTGATGTCTAATATAAGTTTAGTGGTGTTCTCATAAGTTCTAGACTTTGGGCATATAAAACCGATTTTGAATCTACACAGAGTAATATGTGAAAGAAACAGTATGGATGATCTAAGATGAAAGTCAATGCCATGAGAACAGCGATCAGTTCAGCTGTAAAAACAGATCGATTTTTACCAACGTAATATGACTTTTTCTAATTTTAGTGCCGGTATTACGAAACCTGAACCTGCTTGATGGTTATCTAAAAGTGAACCGTCGGTATAAATTTTAAGACAGCTAGAGTAATTTTGTTCAATATGTGAATGAACGTTAACTGCCATAACATTTGGATTTTCTTCTCTTTTTTTTTCATGTTAATATAATCTACATCAAACTGGGCTTGCTTCATTTCCCAAACAGGACAGACTGAAACTCCTTTTTGTATGCGAGTGTACGTGCGTGTATGTGTGCATGCATGCATTTGAGGAGCTCAAATCATTACAAAATGTATTCGGAATGAAAAGTGCTGGAAGCATTCATCTTACAATTTTTAACACTTCAACTTTTGTGATCTTTAATTGAAACACAGCACGGGTGAGAAGAAAGACTTCTGAGTGAAACTGCTCTCTCTCTCTCTCTCTCTCTCTCTCTCTCTCTCTCTCTCTCCTCTCTCTCTCTCTCTCTCTCTCTCTCTCTCTCTCTCTCTCACGCACGCAGAACATCTTGCACACACGTTAAAACCCGTTCCGCTTTTCGGAAGAGCAGGCCAATGTGTACCAGTAGGAACGGATGACAAAAATAGACAAAACTGCATACACACGGGAACTGGATCAATAAAACACATGTTTTACAGGCGTATTTGTGTCAAATCTGGCGAAGAAAAGGAAAAGTGCACTTTCCTTTTTCATTCTTTTTCGAAGAAGCAGTTTGCAGTAAAGATTTCATCTGATTATCAACAACATCCCCCCCCCCCTCCCCCTCGTTTTCATTCCTCAACTAAAAAGGCAACAGAACTGTGTGGTTTAACGTCATGTACTGTATTAGCAATAACAGACTAAAAAATATAATAATAATATATAAAAAAAATATATAAAAAACCCAAGATCAACGCGAAAACAAGCAAGCGGACTATTCAGAAAGAAAAACTCCCAAACCAGTCTTCCAAAACAAGTTTTCTTCGGACTAAAAAAAAAAGTTGGCCAACTGTTGGGACAGAGAGGCTGGGGAGGGGAGGGAAGGGGGTGGGGGGTGAGGGGTTGGGGGGGGGGAGGGGACAGGGATTGCGGAAAAATAGGAAATTGATAGAAACAGGTATAGGGTTATCTGCTGATACGCATTCAAAGAAAAAGCTTTAATTGACAGAATTAACAAGGCATCCGACTTCATCTCGTTTTTAAAAAAAATTTTAATAGATAAATACATAAAATAACAATCGTTTGCCAGTCCTTTAAAAAAAAAAACTCTGTGTGTGTGTGTGTGTGTGTGTGTGTGTGTGTGTGTGTGTGTGTGTGTGTGTGTGTGTGTGTTATTCCATTTATTCTTTTTAAATATCGAGGATAACGGAATAAGTACTCATGTGCTTTTTTTTTCTTCTTTTTTTTTTACATCCAATCCTCGTGTGTATGCAGTTATGTAAATCTTGTCATCTGTTCCCACCGGCACATACTGGCCTACTCTTACGAAAAGCGGAACAGGATTTAATGTGTGTACAAGATGTTCTTTCTGTGTGTGTATGTGTGTGTGTGTGTGTGTGTGTGTGTGTGTGTGTGTGTGTGTGTGTGTGTGTGTGTGTGTGTGTGTAAGTGCTTGAGTGTGGTACACGTTTCCTTGCCAGGTAGGCTACACACATACACGGCTGAGTTTTCACACACGGTAAAAGTGCATCCACCACGAACTGAAAACAACACACTTGACGACCCAACAGCTAGATTAGGTAAGGTAGGCTGACCAACTCACCGGAGTAGATGCCACACCGTCTCGGCACGCTTGGCTGATCAGCTCCCGGGGAACAAGTTTTCCCCTGGGAATTCCGTGAACATCACACATTGCAAACTGCACGAAGTCAAAGTCCTTCAGTTCTTTCTCTATCTCCTCTGTCTGCTTTCTGTCGCCGTTCTCCATGGTGGTTTAAGGTCTTTTTTTGCACACCTATAACAACGTGCTCTCTCTCTCTCTCTCTCTCTCTCTCTCTCTCTCTCTCTCTCTCTTGCCTTCTCTCTCTCTCTCTCTCTCTTCTCTCTCTCTCTCTCTCTCTCTCTCTCTCTCTCTCTCTCTCTCTCTCTCTCTTGTGTCTCCAAAAACACTTTGTAACAAAATTAATCACAAACTTGGATTGGAAAGATCTGTCTGTGCTGTTGCCACCTTTCTTGAGCCGCTTTTTTTGTAGCTCTAGGCACCTTTGCCTTTGAATAACTGCAGGCCTAGGCCCCTATGTGTAGCCTTTATATATATGTAGTCTGTGTGTGTAAGCCCATACATATCTCTTTTTTCCCCCACTGCTTCGCTGTGCCTGTATTGTGACCCTCCACTCCCCCCCCCCCTCCTCCTCTCTCTCTCTCTCTCCCTATGGGAGGGTCTTGTGATGTACACACCGTGTGTGGTGTGTGTGTGTGTGTGTTGTGTGATGTGTGACACAGGTAGTGTGTAAGGTGTGCGAGGGTGTGTGCGTGTGGTGTGAGTGAGGGGTGGTGTTGTGTGTGTGTAGTGTGTGTGTGGTGTGTGGTGTGTGTGGGTGTGTGTGTGTGTGTGGGTGTGTGTGTGTGTGTGTGTGTGG
>CM060323.1:23244312-23256812 GCA_030674155.1 Stramonita haemastoma | reverse complement strand
TGTGTGCTGCACGTTTGATGTTGAGCTTTTGGAAACATATGGGAACAAATGAGTCTCGTGTGATGAAAACTATAGTGTTCTTTTTTCATATTATGGTATTGTATTGTGGCCCAATGGCCGGTGTACATTGAACAAATTCCGAGTTCCGAGTTCTGTGTGTGTGTGTATTCAAAAAGCTTTGGCTTTAACCAAGATCTGTAGACTGTGTGTTGTTGACGATGACGTAGTGTGACATCAGACGAGGGGACACTACTCGGCTGAACTGAAAAGAAGCAAAGACCAGCCTACCTCCCTGTACAGACAATTCAAATTCGTTTAAATTTAAATCCAGTTTGGAGAAGAAGAAAAATGTTTACATTTTCAAGCATTTCTACATGTGGTTTCAAAAAGAAAAAAAAAAAAAAATTTTCTTTTTTTTTTTTTTCTTTTTTTTTAAAGGAGGGGGAGAGAGTAACGATCTTGTCTGTTGAGATGGCGATGTTTGTTTCTTGGGGGCTAAAATTTGACGTGGCGAATATTTCATATTCAGTTACCTTATAAGGGGAGAGGGGAGGTAGCCTATCATAACACACACACACACACACACACACACACACACCACATACGCATGCAAAAAAGTGAGTTTCATCTCAACTTGTTGCTTCATCAATTTCTACAATTGTAACATTTTTGGGGTGGCCCGAGGTGCTGAGGTGGGAGAGCTTGCGGGAGCGTGGGACCTCCGACTTTCTGGCTTCTGACTACAGTCCTGATATCAGAGCAATCTGGAAAGGACTAGATCTATAATCTGACTGAAACTATAAAAAAAAAAAAAACATACCCACGTGCGCGCTCTCACACACACACACACACACACACACACACACACACACACATTTTTTTTTTTTTTAAAGTCATAGCGGTAAGCACCCAGATAAGTGAAATCTACTGATAGCCTACACTGATTCACTAAACATGGTCATGTACAGAGATTTGGAGAAAATACCGTTAGTCCATGAATATCAGATTTACAGAGTAAGACATGGAAAAGGAGTAATATGTCTTGATCGCTGACTCCACTCTCCTTAAAAGTCCTTCGGGTGGGACTATAAACCGAGGCCCCGTGTGCGAATGCACGCAGAACATCTTGCGCACACGTTAAATCATGTTCCGCTTTTCATAAGAGTAGGCCATCTTGTGCCGGTGGGAATAGATGACACGATTTACAAAAAAAAAAAACAACTCTGCATACACACGGGGACTGGATGATGTAAAAAAAAAAAAAAAAAAAAAAGCACATGATTGCTCATTCCATTATCCTCGATATAAAAGAATGGAATAAATACATAAATACATACATACATAAATAAATAAAAAAAATAAAAAATTCTTTTGTTCCTGCGTAAGAGCTCCAAGGCTCCCCAAAATGCTGAGATTGTGTGTGTGTTACCACTTGCCTATATATACCGTTAGTTAAGGTAGCCAGCCAGCCGCACTCCAACTGGGGGAGTTGTGACGTTTTGGATAGGGCTTTATGAGGTCCTCCTGAACCCCGTGAAGAAACAGGCTTTGCCAGGTGTGGAGGCCTCAGGTGAGAGTGGAGTGGAAAGACATCAGAGTCCTACATATATATTATATATATATATATATATATATATATATATATAATATATATATATATATATATATATATATATATATATATATATATATATATGTTACCTGTACTGTAGGCTACTCTATGTTGCTTTTTTTTATTGATTTTTTTTTACATATATAATTCTTCTATATCGAGGAGAATGGAATAAGAGAGAGGAATGGAGGGAACTGGTTGTCAAGTCTTCAGGGGTGCCCCCACTGTCGCTAGACTTAAGGATAGATAGATAGATAGATAGATAGATAGATAGATAGATAGATAGATAGATAGATAGATAGATAGATAGATAGATAGATAGATAGATAGATAGATAGATAGATAGAATGGAACAAGTACTCGTGTGCTTTTTTTTTTTTTTTACATCCAGTCCCTGTGTGTATACTTAATGCAGTTTTGTAAATCTTGTTGTATGTTCCTACTGGCACACGATGACCTACTCTTACGAAAATCGGAATACGATTTAACGTGTGCGTAAGATGTTCTGCGTACGTTTGCACACGGGGCCTCGGCTTATAGTCTCATCCGAAGGACTTTTGGGGGTAGTGGAGTGAGCACTGATGTTAACCCCAGAGGAAAAATCCCCTCCAACGGGAATCGAACCCAGGTCGTCAAATTGCGAGCGCAATGTTCTGACCACTAAGCTATCCCGTCCCCCCACAGTAGGCCCGTGTGTGCAGTTGGAAACCGATGACAAAATTTACAAAACCACATACACACGGGGGCTGGATGTAAAAAAAGAAGAAGAAGAAGAAGAAGAAGAAGAAGAAGAAGAAAGAAAGAAAGAAAGAAAGAAAGAAAGAAAGGGGGGGAAAAGCACATTAGTACTTATTCCATTATCTTCGAGATAAAAGAATAGATGGAAAATAGATAAGCTCTGTGGATTCGGAAAAACATTTTTTTTTTTTTTTATGTTTTCGTACTAAAGGTTCTGCAACACACGTACAAGATAAAACATACAATTTTTATTGTCCACTTACACACAGAAATATCTATTGAGACTGAGATTAATTTAACTGCAGACGTCAGAAACTCGGAAATTTTAATTTAAAAAGAAGAAGAAGAAGAAGAAGAAGAAGAAGCTCTCTAACATTATGTTCTACAGAAGCGTTGTAAATTGCACTCTGTACGCAGACGTACTGAAGTTTTTCGTTTTCCTTTAAAGACATAAAGAAGAATGTGACAACAAGCGGCTTTCCTTACTGAAATGGGCTTTAAATAAAATAAAACAAAGCAAATCTTGTTGCTGAACATTGTGATTATGTGTCAGCGGAGCGGATGATTTAGGGAAAAACTAATCTGTGGTTTATAACCACGCACAGAAAACAGAATAATGACCTTGACCTGAGACGGGTGGATTCATGACCTCTTGGGAAGTAAACAATCGCGAGTGCTGATGACAATAGTGTGCAGCGATCTCCGTGCAGATTCACAAGTATTTTTCATTGATTTTGTCCACAGGTGTAAAAGCACGCTTTAGTTTATCAAAATCGCGAACTTAATTACTCGTTGCATCTACACTTGTCCAGATTACTGCTTTAAATGACCTTGCATTCTCAGGCCTAAGTTACGCTTAAATCACATGGGTGGGTGTACGGCCAAATTGCTGCAGCACAGGTAAAACAACATCGATCAAACAAGTCAGATTCAAATTGCAAAATTTTATTTTTACGTTCACGACTCTCCCTGTAACCACAGAGAGGCCACAGAGCGTGAAAGTTGTTCGAGGTCCCGATGAAATGAAATGAACAATTTCGTTTAAAGGAGGCCAGGATGAAAAGTTCATTGTGATAGAAAAAGTGACCCAAGTTTACAGTGCATGCTCACTCAAATCATTTGCTGCATGCTATGATCTCCAGATTAAGTGCTGTACATTTACTTTGGAGAGCTCAATATCTCAGTTGCTTAGATCTGCTCACACATGGCCAAAGTGGTCATCCTCAGATTAACTTCACAATCCTGTTGAGTCGGGCTCTGGTCAACTTCGAAAATGCTGGCAGTATTTATTGTCTTGACAAGATTATGCCAAAGAGAAGAGCTATCGAAACACAATCTGACTTGAATCGACCAGTAAAAAAAATTTGCCCAGAAATGGCGGCAACTGGTCTGAAGAGGAGTTGTGATTCCAACAACAGTGCTGCAGACAGTGAAGGGAGAGACTCCCTCCCAACCACACCATCAGCGCCACCTGCAGTCCATTCCATGACGGCCATGTCTTCTGCTGCCTGTCTGGAAGACTCTGGAATTGAGGTCACTCCAATTTTCCCCAGAGCTTTGGCTCGTGTTCCAGGCATGCCCGGCTTTCTGCTGAATCCACCCAAACCTTCCTCTGCTCCCCAGTTTGACTCTGAAACTGCTTCAGCTGTTTGTCATCCTGAGGAGAAAGAAATTTCGCTCAGATCATCCAGGCTAACCTCTTCCTCAACAAGAAATGAAAACGTAGAGGATAGCAAGAGTGTAGCAGATGGCAAGAGCGTAGAGGATAGCAAGAGCGTAGAGGATAGCAAGAGCGTAGCGGATAGCAAGAGGTAGAGGATAGCAAGAGCGTAGAGGATAGCAAGAGCGTAGAGGATAGCAAGAGCAAGGATAACTGTGCTGGCGTTTCTCCAGTGGCTTCAAGTTGCTGTGAAACTGAAAGTACGTTGAATATTGAAAACCCAGGTAGTGGTCTGCAAGATGGCAAAAGTAAGATGGTCAATGTTTCTAAGGTGGCTTGCATTGATTTGAGCTGTGGGACAACAAACAAAAGTGAAAATCAGGTAAAAACATCAGATAAGGTTGAAACTAAAACTTTGGATTCTGTCAAACACTGTGCGCATACAGAGAGAGACGCGGGGATTTCAGCCGTTTTCTGTGAAGATGGCCATGCTCAGAGTTCTAAAGAGGAGCACATGAAAGGGGAGATAAGTGAGCAAGCTGCACCAGTAGTTAAACTGTTACAACAGCCAACAAAAAAGCCTGTAGCAGCAACAGAGCATAAAAGCAGGAAACGGTCACAACCCCTACAAGCTGCGCAACCCATGAAGCCATTAAAAACCACAACGCACCAGCCTGTGGTGGCAACAGAACACCAAGCGTCAGAATCCCAAACTTCCAAAGCAGTCAAAAGCAGCAAACAGCAGTCTTCGACTTCAGGTGGACGGGTGATTCAAGGGCTGCATGGGGAGATGAGCAAACGCGGCCTCACCAGGCAAAGCATGCTTCATCTCCCTCACATACAAAAACAGGAAAGAGGGGGACAGCATCAGAGAAGTAGTGATCACACTGAAGCATTGGTTTCAAACAGCGAAGACGACAACGGGCCCAGAGAAGTAGTGATCACACTGAAGCATTGGTTTCAACAGGCAAGACAGCCAGAGAAGTAACGATCACACTGAAGCATTGGTTTCAACAGGCAAGACAGCCAGAGAAGTAACATGATTCACACTAGAAGCAGTGTATACAACAGGCAAGGACAGCTCAGAGAAGTAACGATCACACTGAAGCATTGGTTTCAACAGGCAAGAGAAGTGTTAAGGAAGTGAAGCAAGATACGGGTGAAAAAGGAGGTGATGATAAAAGCAGTGAAAAGATGGAGGCGAAGAAACGGAAAAGGACCGTGCTTCCAGAGTCTTTGCTCAAGGGTGTAGTCAAAACAGTGCAAGAAAATGTTGGAGCTATCTCTAAACAGGTTGTGGCAGCAGCTTCAGCTTCAAAGTCTTCACCTCACACGGCACCAGCTCTTACAGCTTGTAGCAGAAAAGACAAGGAACCCCTGACCACTAACGCAAAAATTATCATCAGCGATGTCAACAACCGAAAACGAGACGCAAACGTCAGATCAAAGTCTTCAGTCGCAAACACGGCGACACTGGATGCTGTGGTAAAAGTGTGCAAGGTCATAAAAAGGGGGGCCGAAAATCAAAACCCGAAAAAGAACCCACTCTCAAATCTGCAATCAAAATACTGCGAGTATTCAGCAGAGTAAAGCAAAAACTGAAGAGAGTAAATCTGCAACACAAGTTGAAAACCGGGATAACGGCAAAGAAGAAACCAAAGCAGAAAGTGCAGCAACACCTTACTACTCCAAACGCTCTAGTCAGACTAGTCAAAAATCCTTAGAGACATCCACTGGAGATGATAATTCTCCCAATAATGATAAAGGCATGAAAAATGCTCCCTCAACCCTGGCAGATGCTCCAGACTCCAGTGACACAAACACGCAGTCCATTCTGCCAGTGGACTGTGCTCAAGCTGAGAAACCAAGCACTGAGGAGATCATACAAAAGGCCAAGAAAAAGGCCAAGAAGAAAAAGAAACAGTCGAAACGTGGGCGCAAGTCGACGGAAGGCGACCGTGAGAATCTGTTAGGTGCCCTGCCGGAGTATGTACCGAGAACGACAGTGGGCTGAGGAGAAAGAGGACAAGGTGTACAACCTGTCTGCTCTCTTCTCAGGTCACTGTCAGCATTCCTCATGATAATTATCATATCAATTAATTAACACTACAGTGAGTATGATCACAAAAACCACCCATACAGGCACACACACACATACATACATGTATGTATACACTGTAGCTTTGTAAATGGGTTCCCACTTTCATATGCATGTGTGTGTTTGCGCGTGCACGTGTGTGTGCACGCACACACACATACACACACACACATATCTAATATCACTTTAATTAGTTTAAAAGTGAACAGAGCTACATTGAACACACAGTGAGACACACACACGCACACACACACACACACACACACACACACACACACACACCACACACACACACACACTTTACACACTTTTGTGTATCTTCCTATTTTGGGGGGGCTGGGAAGGGAGGGAAGTGTGATGTTGAAGGTGGTAATTGGTATGCAGGGTTGTTGTGTGTGTGTCTGTGTGTGTGGTCTTTTTTTGTGGTGTGTTGTGGTGTGTGTGTGTGTGTGTAGAAAGCTAGGGATAGACAGTGGGATTTTATATTCAATATATGGAAGAAAAAAAAAAGATTAAAGGGCCCAAGAAGACCAAAAAAAAGAAAAAAATTCCATGCTGAACTCCTACCTATAGGCTATAGTATAGTATAATATAGTTAGTAATTAGTATAGTATTGTATAGTATAGTACAGTACAGTATAGTATATGTAGTAGTATAGTATACTATAGGGAAATGATTTGTTTTACTTGGAGTTGTAACTAAAGCATAGTATTCTGATTCAGTGATTGTCATTGTGAATAATTATGTTCAGCTTTATGTACATGTATGCACAAAAGTGTGTCCGTGCGTACATGTGTACACACACATCACACACACACACACACACACACACACACACACACACACACACACACACACACACACACACACACACACACAATACATAGATCACACACACACACACACACACACACACACACACACACACACACACACACACACACACACACACACAGTAATGATACACACACACACACAATCACACACACAAATACACACACACACACACACACAAAGATGGTGAATGTGATTGTAAAACTATAAATAGCATCACCACCTGGACATTCTGTGCCAAGAATTCCCTCTTTCTTGTTAATTCCTCTCTTTCTTTTTGCCTCGTTCCTTTTCTGCCTGTCACCTCCTCCACCTCCTCCTTGTCTATTTTCTGCCTTCTTGGTCCATTCTCCTACCTTTTTTTTTTTCCAGAAGATAACAGTTCTCTTCTATGCTGGATTTGGATGCACTGAGTGTGGACTTGTCAGTCAGGTGCTTAACGGCAAAGCAATGCACTTTCACTCATATGACCATTTTTGCCTGCATTTTCTGAGCAAACTCTGTATTTAAAATGTTTTTGATAATTCAAAGTTAGCCTTTGCCATTGTTTGATGTTTATTGCACAGCCCACTTGAATATTTATTGTGGTTACATTATTATTGTTAAATGTTCCTACTTTTTGAGTTTAAATTTTGCTCCTGTTTTAAGAGTATTATTGTTATCACTTTTTTTTTTTTTTTTTTTTTTTTTTTTTTAGGCGTACAAAAATATCACCATTAATGCTATCTTATGACGTTTTCGCTTTCCACCCATTCCACTCACTTCAATAACTTCCTTTACACCTTCCATTTTTCTTGTCTAATAATATCACTTAGAGTGAACAGACATTAAATTGAAGACCACAGACAACTGTCTGAGTGTTTGATGAAAAAGAAGAATTATATACTGTTTTGTTTTTTGGTATTGTTGATCGTTCGTGAATTGAATGCGTGTATAATATCAACTGTGTTTTCAGGTCAGTTATTGTTCTGCTGTTTGGTATTATGGATTGTTCGTTAATTGAATGCGTGTATAACTGTGTTTTCAGGTCAGTTATTGTTGTGCTGTTTGGTATTATGGATTCGTGAATTGAATGCGTGTATAACTGTGTTTTCAGGTCAGTTTTGTTGTGCTGTTTGGTATTATGGATCGTTCGTGAATTGAATGCGTGTATAATATAACTGTGTTTTCAGGCCAGTTATTGTTCTGCTGTTTGGTATTATGGATTGTTCGTGAATTGAATGCGTGTGTAGAGGGTCCTACACGGGAATTATCTAAGTCGCCACTCTAATTCCCGTTCCGCCTTATTCGGTACCGGAAATTTAGAGTCCTAGAATAATTCCTATTTTCTTCAGTAACCCTAAAGAAGAATATTTCCAGCATTTTAATAGCTGAACAATATCCTACCAAAAATTAATCTTACAACAAAGACCATGACGGTGCCAAAATTTACCCACGCTTCCTTTGTTCGAAGCGATCACTTACGTTCACTGTTAATTCACAGGTTGAAAGCCTGTGAAATTAAATCAAACATATAGTTGTCCTGAACCTTCCACAACTAATCTGAATTAAGCTAAAATTGGCTTAAACAGATCGTATGACCAAAAACGAAATTAAAATAAAACCAAACTTTAATCAGGAACATCCAGACTCAGAGAGTCCAGTCACGCTCTCTTCTTTCACTAGGCCCAGGCAGGAAGTGAGATTTAAAAAACAAAAGTATCCCGATAGGCACCTTTTTTTTTTAGGGGCTATCACTCAACTCTACAAGGGAGTTACTGCACTTAACGCTCAGTAACGCCCAACAAATACGTCACAAATACGTTTTTGTGAGGGGGGTTACACGTGTAAAACTGTGTTTTCAGGTTAGTTAATGTTCTGCTGTTTGGTATTAAGGATTGTTCGTGAATTGAATGCGTGTATAACTATGTTTTCAGGTCAGTTATTGAACTGCCAACCTACCCCCAAGAGATGCAGACCAAACTATTTTTTCGCTGTTCAGATCACAAATCCTGACGTAAGTTTTATTTTTATTTATTTTTTTATTTGTCTTAGTGATGTTTTGTCCCAAAATTTTTTTATTTGTAATTTGTTTGGAATGATGGGGGTTTGTCTTTTAGTTTTTTTGGGTATTTAAAAAATTTTACTTGCAATGTTTTGTTTGTTTGTTTTTTTTTGTATTTGGTTCGTATTGTACGTGTCGTTTAGATAAATTCTAGATTTAAATAAATTCTAAATGTTTAAAAATTCAATTCAGCTATTCATCTATAGTTTTATATTATGCAATTGTATTTTTATATATATATATATATATACCGTAAAATCCCTAGCATACGCCCACCCACCCTGTGCACTGATTTAGGGCAAAATTGGGGAGTGGGCGTTTGCTAGGGATAGACCCCTTTGCACAAAATAATTTTTGTGCTCAACTGTATAATTGAGTGAATACAAACCCCAAAAGCATGTAAGTTAGGTCGTGTGAGTATAAGTGAAGGAAAATAGAAAAAAAAGGATTTTGAGGCAAAGAAGGCCAACGAGTTCCATCACTTTCCGTTGTAGGTCCTTGTTTCGCAATATCCTGCCTTCAGATCTTTCATCTTCCAGATAATGCAGCACACCTTGGTCGACATGTTCAGATCTAACTGCTGGTCCTTTTGACAGTTTCCGTTTTTGTTTGTCTTTACCGCACTGTTGTTCAAGTCTATCTCTGTTTTCACTCCATACCCTGATCCTCTTCCTATCCACAGAAAATTCAGGGCACACTCCGAAACATTCCCACCTGCTTCGTTATCCAGATACTGGAGGGCTTCCAATTTGAAAGATACAGTGTAAGACTGTCGCTTTGGCATTTTGCAAAAATGGCACAGAGAGATTCAGGAACCAACTTCCGGCCATCAGGAAGCGTCGTCAAAGGACTTTTAGAACAGTCTGCACAAATCCTAGTGAAAGTGAGCATAGTCTCTTTGAAAAAAGCAGGCTGGGCGTTTGCTAGGTAGTTACCCCTGTGCACAACTTTTGGCCCAAAGTGGGGGGTGGGCGTTTGCTAGATGGTGGGCTTATGCTAGGGATTTTACGGTACATATATATATATATATATATATATATATATATATATATATATATATATATATATATATATATATATATATGAAATTACTCACAGAAAGATGATGATAGTGTGTGTGTCTTTTCGCACACTCATGCATATGTGCATATATTATATCAAAAATAACGAAACAAAATTTTGATCAACATGTTTCCATAAAAACCTAAAACGAAAACTTTTGCCTGAAGAGTAAAAATAAAACAGAAAATGTATAATAAGAGTAGATAATCATATAATAATCAAGAAAAGGATGAACAGATCTAACTTTGCTTGAGGAATAAAACAGAAAATGTATTATAATAATCAGAGTGACTAATCATATCTCTCTCACTCTCTCTCTCTCTCTCTCTCTCTCTCTCTCTCTCTCTCTCTCTCTCTCTCTCTCTCTCATCTATCTATCTCTCTATCTCTCTATCTCTCTATCTATCTATCTATCTATCTATCTATCTATCTATATATATATATATATATATATATATATATATTTATAACAATGAAGAAAATGATGAACACATGGATCTATCTTTGTCGAGCGCTGTTCAGGTCAAGACTGGACTCTCAGCAGTGCTGCAACATGTGGAAGACACCTGCCCCAAACTGAAGGCAGCCTTCGTCAGCCTGGAGTCCGCTCACCTCACCCTGGGAGTCATGCACCTGCCCCATGAAGAGGATGTGGCCAGGTAACCTTCTCCCCTCCCCCCTCCTGTTTTGAAGTGTGAAACAGCATTGCGATATGTAATGAAGATTACAGAACTGTTTTGAACTGTGGTCTGACAATTGTTTTGAATGTTAGAAAAATAAATCACCATTTTTGGGCATACTCATTTACAATTTGGGGGAATTTGTTCGTAAAAGGAATGAAGTGGATGATGTTTGTTGAAGTTTTATGGTAGGGATTCTGTTAAGTTTTGTTTTGTCGAGGGGTTGGTGGTAGTGTGTGGGGGAAGGGGGGGGGGGGGCAAGGCATGTGGATGGGCTATGAGAATGGGAGAGAGAGAGAGGGGGGGGGGGGATGTTTCCTCACCTGTCCCACAAGACGGCATTCATTCCAATCATTCCTGGTAGCTGTGTGGAGGATTATCCATTCATCGTTGCTGCGTTGTCCCCGTCTTGAGTGCAGGCCTTGCATTCAGCGCCCTTACGGCCATTGACGGTGCAAACCAGGCTGTCTTCTTGATTGTGTGCCATTATGACTGGAGTAATCAATACACACACACACACCACACACACACACACACACACATACACACTGCTTCCTTACCTTGATATAAAGAATAAATAAATAAATAAAACACAGACACAGACACACGCACACACACACACACACACACACACACACACACACACACGATTCAAGATTTAATTTACCTTGACCCCTCTTGGGTATGGAGGATTTCGATAAACAAAATCAACTGAATATAAAATAAATGTATAATTTCTCTCTCACACAACACACACACACAAGGCGCACACACACCACACACACACACACACACACACCACACACACACACACACACACAATCACAACACAAACCACCACACACACAATCAACACACAACAATCACACAACACACAAAAGCACACACATCCTTCACACACACACACACACACACACACACACACACACAACACACACAACACCACACACACACCACACACACACACACACACACACAAAACACAACACACACAACACACACACACACACACACCACACACACACACACACACACACACACAACACAACACACATCACATCACACACAACCACACAACACACACACACCACAACACACACATCACACACAACACACACCACACACACACAAACACACACACACACATGCACCACACACACACATGCACTCACACACACATCACACCACTCACACAACACACACAACATGCACTCCACACACACACACACACACACACACACACACACCACACACACACACACAATCACACACACACACAACATACACACACACACACACACACCACACACACATGCCACATGACACCACACACATGCGAGTCAGCTGGAGGTTTTGCCTGTGGTTGAGTATTCTACCTAATTTTTCTTCTTTTTTTATAAATCTTTGGAGGGGGAAATAATCTCTTTTATCATTCTCTTTGTGCATGTTGTGGTCATTTTCATATAGTTTTGTGTGTGTGTGTGTGCGTGTGTGTGCGTGTGCGTGTGTGTGTGTGCAGGTGTATATGTTTTGTGTATATATATAATAATATATATAATTATCTTTTTATAAAAATATTTTTGTAAACAGTTTCACCACCAACTGAACTCTTTACACATGAATGCAAAATTCATCTTTCATAGACATGTATATTATCTTTTTGTAACATACACATATATATATATAATATATAATTTTATATATATATATATATATATATAACATATTAAAGATGTGTGCCATTGCCCTTTACAAAAAGATAACAAATATAA
>CM060323.1:23236812-23239312 GCA_030674155.1 Stramonita haemastoma | reverse complement strand
GTTACAATAACTAAAACGTGATTTAACACTCTGCATTGTTGAACATGATATTTTCCACAGGCCTCAAAAAGATCGACAGCAAGCTGTACCATGAATAGATAGATAGATAGATAGACAGACAGGCAGGCAGGCAGGCAGGCAGGCAGGCAGGCAGGCAGGCAGGCGGGGTGGGCGGGCAGGCAGACAGGCAGGCAGATAAGGACAGGCAGACAGACAGATTGATAGACAGGCAGATAGACAGACAGACAGACAGACAGAGACTGACTGACTGACTGACTGACTGACTGACTGACTGACTGACTGACTGACTGACTGACTGACTGACAGACTGACTGACTGACTTGACTGACTGACTGACTGACTGGTTGCTGGTTGCTTGGTTGCTTGGTTGATTGTTGAACATGATATTTTCCACAGGCATCAAGAAGATCGACAGCCAGCTGTACCAAGACTTCAAGGAGGTCCACTTTGGCAGCGCCAAAGTCACCAGCATACAGCTGTGCTCCATGCAAAAGCCTAAGCACAACGGCTACTATCACATCGAACACCAGATTCCTCTCATCTGAGACCGCTGAAACGTTCATTAATGTTGCCTTGTCATAATCACCGAAATTTCCGTTCATGTTGTCATATCTTAATCACTGAAATGTCCGTTCATGTTGTAATCGCTGAAATGTCCGTTCATGTTGTTATGTCGTAATCACAGAAATGTCCGTTCATTTTGTCATGTCGTAATTGCAGATATGTCCATGTTGTCATGTTGTAATCGCTGAAACGTCCGTTCATGTTGTCATGTCGTGATCGCCGAAATGTGCATTAATGTTATGTCGTAATTGCTGAAATGTCTGTTAATGTTGTCATGTTGTAATCGCTGTGGGCAGTTGTGAAGTGCCTGAATTTTGGTTGGTGTCAGTAACACTTACAGGAGTGAAAGAGTTTTTGTCACTGTGTGATGTGATAAAGCTAAGGTGAATTTTTGGATTCGGGAACAGGGTGTGCATGTGAGAAGAGTGTGTATGTGTGTGTGTGTGTGTGTGTGTGTGTGTGTGAGAGAGAGAGAGAGAGAGAGAGAGAGAGAGAGAGAGAGAGAGAGAGAGAGAGAACATGGACATCACATGGAAGTGTGTATGACAAACCCCAAGATGACGAATTTAAAGACAGTGCCTAAGAAAATAGATGAAACAATACTATGATAAAAAAAATATTCAATTAAAAATTTAAGAAGTAAAAAAAAAAAAGAAAAACGGATGACACACAAGTGTGTGTGTGTGTGTGTGTGTGTGTGTGTGTGTGTGTGTGTGTGTGTATGAGAGACGGAGACAAGAGAGAGAGAGAGAGACAGAGAGAAAGCGAGAGGGAGGCAGACAGAAAAAGAAAGATGAAGTTTTGTACATGAATGAACTTAAGGTTCAATTTGCTGTTACAAAAGTGCCCGTTTGTTTGTTATTAACATGTTTTTTGTTAAAGTGATGTTACTTAACTTTGTATGCTTTTTTTTTTTTTTTTGGGGGGGGGGGGTGTAGGGGGGGCAATTCAGCTGTGTTCTTCAAGGAAATACACACATCACATTGTGCCTACCATGCAACAGAACATTTTTTTTTCTCTCTCTCTCTCTCTTTTTTTTTTTTTTAAACCAGTGCATTTAGTTGTTGATATCACACGATGATTGGAATGCTCACACACATGTACAGCCATGTTCATCCTTCTGTAGGAGATAAACTGGAGTAATGATGTTTTCTTATGATGTGCAACGAACTTTGATATTGTCAGTCGTTAAAGGGACTTATTATCCCTTTGTTTTCAGGATCCGTTAAGCTTATTAGGCTTCTAGTGCAGCTTGTTACGGTTTAATGAGAAAGAAATGTTCATGGTCAACTTTTTTCATCTTTCATGAAAATCGCCGTACGTTCAACACATTTTTTTCCTGTTTTTTCCCTTCCGTGGAAGGTATATTCAGCCGAGAACCCTGTGGTCATAATAATAGGCATATGTGACACGCTGCCACGAAAGGTACTTTAAGTCACAGGGGAGAGTTTTCACCTACGGGCCAGAAAAGGCAGCTACACCTATTTTTTAGCAGTTTTCATGTTTTTGCAGTTTTGGTTTCTTCAAACATCTAAACATCATATTCCAAAATATCAGAGCCCAATTCAACTTATAAAGCTTAAAAGCTGTGTTGCTAAGGTCTTCTGATCAAGACACAAGTACAAAGTTCAAGAAACTTTAAACCCAAATTTCTCAAAATGACCACCTCACTATTTTGTAAATTCAAACTAATGTAACATTGCTTTTAGTCAAGTTACAGCAAAAATAAGTACATCATTGTAAAGCTAAATGATTGAACTTTCTCACAGTATCAAAATCTGAAGAACGATAAAAAGGCACTTGATGTATGTACCTTTTGTGAAAGTGCGTCACATATTGTTGTTTGACTGTTACAAGCACAAGAGATGATTGTGGTTTCTCCTTTAACAGGCATTTCTTAATTAAAACCCCTGAT
>CM060323.1:23219312-23231812 GCA_030674155.1 Stramonita haemastoma | reverse complement strand
CTTCCCCCCCCCCCCCCATTCCCCACCCCCATTTATCCAGGCATTACTGCTGAACATTATAACTACAACAACAAAAAGTATGCTGTGATGGGGGACTAGGAGGGTGATTTCATTTACTTCGCCTCTTGCCCCACCAACCACACAAATCCTGACAAGGCTGGGGATGTCTAACGCCCAAATCACAAGAACTGTTACCAAAACTAAAGTGTGGCTGTGTCACATTCTATCATTTCCAACACTAAGATTACCCTAGCATTTTCCCTGTTCTGCCCAAAGTGTACTTTGATTCTGAAATTCTTTGTGACCAGGATAGTGGGGGGGGGGGGGGGGGGGGGTGTCATAATTGCCTCCCTTGCAGAAGGCGTAAGAGTGTGATGACGTGTTACCAGAATGGGACACATCAGCCAACTGTGTGAAGCTGTTTCCTTGGGTGGTGGTTCTGACTTCTCCCAACATACCCTTTCATACCATACCATATTGTTTACAGCCCTATCGACCACGAAAGCCACTTCAGGGCTGTCTGTCATCTCATTCAGTTTCAGTGGCTCCTGTAACTTTCAACTTCAGGATCAAAACCAACAGCTAATACTTTCAAATATCTAACACCACCCACCTGGCAAAAAAAAAGCAACACAACACACCCCCCCCCCTCCCATCAAATGACACAAAACCTAAATCATTTCATTCCTTAAGGCTGATAAAGCAAGCTGTGCTGAGGATGCCAGCCATTCCGCTGTATTTATCATCATACACTTCGCTTTCACAGTAAACTGAAGACTGTATACAGCCTGTTAACAGAACTAACCACATTCCCCTCTGTTCTGATCCTGCTTTGTATCTGTGGAGTTTGTCACAGACACGGGAGCTACTCTATCTCCACTCTGGTACATACATCTTCCTTAGTTTTTTACACAACTGATCTGTGTGGGTTTTTAACCTCCTGGGTCGGTCTGTCTAAAGGTTAGTTTAATTAAGAGACCTCAGCACTGAAATGGAAGTTTGCTGATTCTGTATGGTTAGATGTTTGTTGAGAAGGGAAAAAATAAAATTGTTGAAAGATTCATCAGCCTATCTGCTGTTGTTCATTCATTAACAACCCTTTACCTATGTTACAATGCTAGCATCTCTCCCTGACGAAGACTGAATGAACATGCTGTAGTATCAGTATGGCAGCAATACTGGGGTTCTAAAAGGAATGATTTCAATATCGGACAAGATGCACATTCAGCAACAGCGCTGGATGTTGCAGTGAAAAATCCACTGACCCAATCTGGACACAAAAATAGGTCTAAAACTGTTCCCAACCTGGACACCAATATATGTCTACATATGGTCCACTATAATATCCACATTTCATCAGTTCTTTTTTTTTTTTTTTTTTACATTTCATCAGTTCTGGGAATGCATACATATACATCAGTGAATGTTCCCCTACAGTTCAAAATATAGCTTAAAAAAAAAAGCACTATAAAAAAAACCTGATGGCTTCACACTAACTCAACAGATGCTTTTTAAAGCAAATTAGCAACCTGAAGATCAGAAATGAACCTTCCGTATCAAGAAAAAGTACAGCGACTCGTGAACTAAACAGAAAGCTGTGCACAACACTGAAATCAAAGTGGGTACAGATGGAAACGTACTGATGAAAAAATCAGTTATCACAACCACGCACACACACAGAGACAAAATGATGATAAAAGGGAATGCAACACAACCACCAATACTGCACTTCACGGTAATATATCTATTTGGCTTCAGGCTTTTCTCTGCCATGTAAGCAGGAGACAAATGCTGATCTAGCAAAAAAAAAAAAAAAAAGGTGTGATCATCAAAGATTTCAAAGGCAAAAGCCAGACAGTCTATTGACAGCGACTATGATGCTGATGCAGACTATGTTACCTACAAAAAAACAAACAAACAAACAAACCAGACAACAAAAATCTACATAGCTGACTAACAGTCACACATCAACATGTGTTTAAAAGATTTGTCCACAAAGAGGCAACACAAGCCAACAAAGAATATTCAATATGCAAACCAAGCAATCCAAATTTTTTCCATCCTAAAAAAATGCACTACACAGAATGTTGCTCACACAACTCGTCAGTAAAATGCAAGCCAAGTCAAGGTGGAAAAAAACCAACAAAAACAAAAG
This sequence comes from Stramonita haemastoma, assembly GCA_030674155.1. Lineage (NCBI taxonomy): Eukaryota > Metazoa > Mollusca > Gastropoda > Neogastropoda > Muricidae > Stramonita > Stramonita haemastoma. The sequence goes on along the minus strand of CM060323.1, from coordinate 23,229,657 downwards.
CACTGTGCACCACGGCACATACTCATTTTTAAAAAATAACCCAACTACAAGTGGTCGAGACAATACAGAGTGAAGGAAGCATGTTTAAAAAAAAAACACACACAAAAAGCCAGCTGTCCTGGACCCCCTAAAAAAAAAGAAAATTGGATGCAAACAATGGAGTGTCATCTGAAAATCACAGCACAAAATATAAAACACTTCTATCAAACTTGCAAGCAGTTATGTGCAAACAAAGATTAGCTCAATGTGTACACAAAGATTAGCTCAATGTGTACACAAAGATTAGCTCAATGTGTACACAAAGATTAGCTTTGGAAAAGAAGAACTTCTCCACATACTGTCACAGTTTTAAAAAAACAACAAAAAAACCCCCAAACAAACAAACAAAAAAAACCCCAGATTAGGTGCATTCAAAGACACACTGAAAAGCACAGCAAAAATATCACACATTTCCTTAAAAAGCTGCTCATAATTAGCGCAGGTGAAGCAGAGAAGGCTTAAAAAACAAAAATCCATACAAAAAAGCCATGCAACTCGAGATAAACCGTTAGAACAGACCCCAACATTACCATTACTGGCCTGATGATATCTACAACCTGCGCTCTCTTTCTGTTCAGCGCCTCGTTTCCAGTGTATTCAACATTCAGGCTAGTGAGTACCACTGCCAAACAATTGTAAAACACGGTTAGGAGAAAGGTACCACCACGGCTAGGAACACTTGAAACAAGTTGGGGTTTGGTTTTTTTTTCTCTGAAGACTTTTCAGCATGAGCACTTGTACCAGAATGAGAGAAGAGGCAGGAAAGAGGCTCCGCTGTATAATCGGACACCAAAAGGTGGGGCAATGTCCTCTTGTCATTACCAGTGGTTATTGTTCTGCTAGCTAGCTTGTCAACTCTGCTCGCCTATTTAGCATAAAGGGTTAACAAAACAACACACACAAAAAAAGACCCCACCCAAAACCAAACCTTTTAAAAAAAAAAAAAAATTCCTAAAAAATGATAAAGAGTTGTGGCATCCTTCTCCTCCACTCTCTGAAACTCCTTGCATTCCAGTTCCACCAAGAGCAACTCCTGCCACTTGCAAACAGCCCTGGCAGAAATGATTTTTTTTTAATGAAGTTAATGTTTTACTAAAAATGATATGCTGAATTTATATAGTACTGTATCTTGCAAAAACAAATCCTTTGATGTTTTAATTTCTAAATGAAATTCATATTCAGTGTTTGCATTTTTGGTTTGGTTCTTAAACCAAAAGCCATGGAAAACAAATACTGACCAATTTTGATGGACACCGCACAAAAACATTGACCTCAAATTTGTGGCAGAACTCACACTGCATTATAAAAAAAAAATCTTAAAATTTAAAAAAAACACAAAAAACCTCACACTTCATCATCACATGCTTTCCTCTTTGATGCCATCTATTTTTTTTTTTGATCATGGAAAAACACTTTGATGCGGCGGCAGAGGTGTATCATCCCTATGACAGACAGCAAACTGTGACATCTCCATTCAGTTCTGTCAGCTGCTACTGTGTCTGCTGGTAAAGATGCTGGACATGGACTCAGTCAGTGCTCGCTACAATCTGGCTCAAAAGGAAGCTTGATACCTGTGTTTCTAATTTACCAGGATGTGCATAATAAACCTGGATTCCCAGGATACTCAGTAAAAAAAAAAAATAATAAATAAAAAAAGACACTTTTTGGGGCATAAATACAGTAGCTCTAAGATGGTAGAGCATACCTATGCTACAGTTTCCGTCTAGTTAAAGATCTATCTCAACTTACTGACTACAATTTGAAATGTGTATTTATGTCCACCTGTCCTTCGGGTTTCTTTCTTCTTACCAACCATCTTTCTCAACCTTGGTTGTTTTTTGTTGTTGTTGTTGTTGGGTTTTTTCTCAACCTTGTTAACTGAACTGTATAATGAAACCTGTATTGTTCAACACATGCCAGGTAAATTTGATCAGCCACTCATAATTTCCTCAATAATTTAACATAGTACAGTAGTAGTCTCCACAAGTCTTGGGGGGTTCTTCCTACCACCTAACTATCTGCCTCAACTCAACCGCCCTGTTGTTTGCATGGCAGAATTCATTCCTTCAGATTTAAAAACCAAAAGAAAGTCAACGACAAAAAGGGCAAGTTCTTCTTCAACTGTTGTTTAATGGGTGACTGACTAATCTGACATACTGGGCCTAAAAAAATGAAAACATCTTCTCATGATAGAGTACTCTGATGACATGCTTTGCACTGAAGACTTAACGACAACAGGTAAAAATTTGACAACGAAATATCAAAACAGCGCTGAAGTCAAGTAAGTGTGCGTACCAAAATAAGATGAAGAGCATTGAGAACATGAAACGTACCGTCCATCACAATACCCATGACACAAAAAAAATTCATAAAAAAAAAGGAAAGAAGATTTGACCCTTTTTAATAATAGTTGCATCTGCGCATTCCAATGCCTGTTGTTTAGAATATTTTCAAAAACCATCATCACACCTATTTCTTAATAACCCAGCTCAAAAGGGTCTAAATTATCTAACATCAATACTTTTGCATGGACAAACTTTCAAATGCAAGGTGTGAATCACAATTTTTTCCTATGCAAGGTGTGAATCAACACTTTTTCCTATGCACGGTGTGAATTAACATTTATGCAAGGGCAAATTTTCATACGCACTGCATAATCACCATTTGTGCACAGAAAAATGTTTTCTTACGCATGACGTAATCAACATCTGTGCATAAAATGTTTTTAATGCACAGTGTAATCATCGTTTGTGCATGGGAAAATTTTTCTACACACAGAGAAATCACCATTAAATTTAGTGCACCATTTGTGCATGGAAAAATTTTCCAACACACAAACTAATCACCATTTGCGCATGGAAAAAATTTTCCAACACACAAAGTAATCACAATTTGTGCATAGGAAAAAAATTTTCTACACACAGTGCAATCAACAGTTGTGCATGAAATTTTTTCCCCACAAACAGTGCAAACAACATTTGTGCACAGAAAAATTTTCCTGCCCAAGGTGTACAAAATGGGACCCAGTTCACTATACAGACTTCGAGACTCCAGTTCTCGTAGAGTTGATAATCAAACAGCCTGTGAGTCACTGTCAAATATAACATTTAAAAAAACCATGATTTTTTTCAAACTTCTCAAACAGGGCCTGAGAAAATACAAGATGAACACACACAGAGGTGTCTACTTGATTTTTGTTGTCTCTTCTATTTCTTAATAATATCAAAGAATCTCCCCCCCTATCCCCCTCCCTTCTAGACCATGTTTTGTGTTTCACAGCAACGGTCCAGTTTTATACGCACGTTATAGTAACACAAACTGTGCAACAACTGAGTATGTTTCAGTATGGGGGTTGTAGATGTACAGAATGAATGTTGCAGCACTTATTCACAAAGACCACTGAGGGATTTGGTGGCAAGTGTTGCCTGAATAATCAATTGCAATTACCGTTTCAACAGTATTACTGACAAAATTAGTATGCATCTCTATTGTTTCGTTTGTTTTCTTTTTTTGTTACGACCAATATTTATCATATGTATTAATATATGTATATCTTTTTTTTTTTTTATCACATAGTGTGTGTGTGTGTGTGTGTGTGTGTGTGTGTGTGTGCATGTGTGTGTGTGTGACTGTCTTTGTGTGGGAGAGAGAGTGTGTGTGAGTGTATGTCTGTTTCATAAACAAACCTAAAGATCAGTTCACACACAAATCATTCCAAAAAAGAATGAAGGAATACTTGATCCATTAAAAGATAAAACAAACTGACAATTTCTTTTGAAAAGTATTTTTGAAAAATATTTTTAAAACATACTGCTTCATTCCAAACAAATTACTGGAAAAGGGAGGGAGGGGGAGCATACTGCTAAAATTCTACACAAATCACTGGAAAAGATAGATTATTTCCCTTGGACTGTCTCCTGAACTTGTGTGACACCGACATGATTAAAATACAGAATTGTCATATGTACACACACAACACAACAATCCCAGCTTTCAGTATTAAATGCATAATGAATCAGTAAAACTATTACTTTTATAGTAGCTCCAACAACACCTAGATAAGATCTTTTTTTTAAAAGAAAAATTTAAACACCCAAGTCTTAAAACCAAGGTAGCCAAAACCAATAATAAAATTAATTAATTATTTAAATAAAATAAAAGTGCAATATGATTTTTTAAATTTTGTATTAATATTATTCTCAAGAACCACGAATGTAATAAGGCCAACCACAGCCCATTGTAAAATAAACATTTCGTGAAAAGACACACACATCGAATCCTGTACCACATTATTTTGTTTTTTGAAGCTGGTGGTTTAAAAAAAAAAAAAAAAAAAAAAAAAAAACAGGCAAAAGGCTTGCATGGATGAGTGTTGTGTTTGTTTTGTTTTGAGTTGTGTTAATGTGCTGTGCTGTAAAATCATGTTCTTATGCATTGTTGCATGTTTTTGAGTCATGTCCAAAAACTTTTGTCACCGATGACTTTTTTGAGAAAAAAAATTCTGGGTGCTTCCTTGAAGATGAAACTGTAATCTTAGGACAATGCCACTCTTTTCCTTTCTGTATGTACATTTGTTAACCTGTACCCGTGAATTTTAGTGTGGAAATTTTTGCAAGAGTAAGTCATTTTCTTGTTGTGAGGTGGCAGGGAAAATTTTAGTATATGTTGAAAAACCTGGTTGGATAAAAAAAATAATAATAAATTTTTTTTAATGGAAATGTACAGAAGAAAGAAATCAGAGCAACATTTTTAAAATACAAAAAAACGAATAAATAAATAAATTGATGAAGAACCTTATATAAATGGTAAGGAATGTCAGATTCAATGGTGTGCCACATGATATTATTCAGCTGTCAAAACAAATGTATTACAACTGATCATGACAAAACAACAAGAATGATTAATACACATAATTTATGATGAGAAACAACACCAATAATATGCGTAGATTCATCACTTGGTACATAAAACCTGCTTGAAAACAGAACTGTTTACAACACAAAAAGAACAACAAAATCAACAACAAAACACATGCCTAAACTACAACTAGCAAAGAAAAAGAAAACATCCAATTGTCTCTCAATTTTTTTTTGCTTTGGGGTTATACAGTCTAGAGAGAACAGACATATGACAATAAAATATGCAATTTACAAACAATTTCGCTCACAAGGATGCAATGTTTTTCCCTCTTTGTCTTTTTCGCTTGATTCTGTGGTGATTTGGTGCGGCACTGCTCTAAAAGATTTGTCAAAACAAAAAATCAAAAATTAGATTTAACATTTACATTTTTTTTTTTTACAAATCTTCAGAGAATAATTACAACTACACTGTTACACACACAAAAAAACATAACACACACAAGTAAACCCACCGCAAAAAAAACACACAAAAAAACGTATAAGTACCCCCAAACCCTCACCCCTAACACAAATAAACCCATAATGGATAGAGATAAGTATCACAAACACATACACACAAATTTAACACAAATAAACTCATAACAGATCAACAACAAATAAGTACTCCCCCCAAAAAAAACCCATAACAGAAAGAAAAAATAAATCATGTAACACCACACACACACAAAATAACAGAAATAAACTCACAACACAAAAAAAAACCAAAAATGTACCTCCCTACCCCCCACCCCAAACAAAAAAAATCCCACTAACCTATCTTTTTTTCTTACAAACTCCTAGTCTTTTTTTTCCCCCTCTCATTTCAACTCTTTGGTTACAATGCAAAACTTCTTGGAATGAAAATAAAATTCTGGAGAGATTATTAAAAAAAAAAAAAAAAAATTCTTCCGAAGTGTATGCTACACTACCACAGCCACAGGAATGATAAGAATCGCTCTCTTCATCTCCGATATTTAGCAGCAACAGCTTGACCCAAGAGAATGGAAAATGTGACGAAAATGTACATGTGAAACGGCTTAGATGGGAAATGAAGGTTAACAACTGTGAAGAAACACTGACTTCTGGAGTAACTTCTCTCTGACTCCTTTAGGAGTCATTGGGGCAGTGTACTGAGTTGATTTTTCCAGCAAGCAGTTTGAGGCAAGTTTCCCCGCGGTGCCCATTTGTCTTCCAGAGCAACGAAAGATTTTTAACTGCGGATTCATGGATGCCCATCGTTTCTTTCGTAACCCACATGTAAAATGAGGCGCGTTTATATGACAGTGATTCGTATCATGTTCAACACTCTCCAGCAATTACACTGATCAAGAATGTTTTAGCAAATTTTGAAATAAATTGATTGCGTTACACAACAATACAGCATCATTTTAAACAGGTCTTACTGAACATTACCCACAAAAACCGCTTGCTTTTTTCTTCATTTTTTTCTTTAACAAACACGTTAGACAAGGTTTTCAAAAAAAAAAATCCTATGAACTAAAAAGAACACGATAAAATAAAACTGAAAACAGAAACATTCTTGAACTACTCTTTTCTAGTCCTGTACACTTAAACGACAACTACGCACACAGTAAACCCAGACCAAAACTGAATTATGCTGTCTATGAGTGGCACTTACCAGTACCAAAAACATTTCAGTGAAAAACATGCATAAAACAAAAAAAACCCTGGTCCAAATGGATGTACTCACTCCTAACTCTACACACATCTATCCGTAGGAATCTTCACCTGTAGACTTATTCTTGACAACTTTTCCCAAAAAGATCAGACATCAGATATCGAAACAAATCAAACAAACAAGCACAAAATGAGGGCAATAATATTATAGCGCTTCTTTTTCTCTCGCTTTCTCACACACTTGCATGCAAAAACATGCACAAATCAGAATAACATTCTTCAATAATATTAACAAAAAAAAAAAAAAACATACAGGGTCAACCCATCAAACATCATGACAAGTTTCTGTATAACAATAGTGACTTTAAGAATGTGAAAATATTTCCGGGGGAAAAAACCCAAACTCTTGAATATCAATAGTGTTCCTATCTAGCAATTAACACACCTGTGAAAAATAAAAATCTAAACAGGATTTTTAGAAAACTATACATTTCATGTACTTTTCTTTTCTCGTTTATTCAGAAGTATGATACAGACACTACCTACGTTAAAAAAAAAAAATGGATCGATCACTTTTTTTCCCTTTCAATTGAATACAGCGCTATACTAGAATAAACATCACAGCTGATCTTGTCACACACTAATCACCAACTGAATATCAGATAATTCGCCCCTTACAAAAATTCCTCCATGACAACCGTTTCCAACTAAACGCCAGAATACAGACACTTTCACCATCACAATTTCGTGTCGGTATAAAAAGCAAAAAACCCCATACTCGGCATCACACGTTTTCTGCTTTGACGCTTTGCATACTCAAGATTTCACCAAGCAATTGCAAAAACACGCAGAAGCCTACGTCTCTACTCAGGCAAACATTCATGCAAGCATACCTGTTGAAAACAAGGTGATCAAGACCACAACATAAGCAAGTAAGTAAGGAGGCTAGGTATGAACTGAAGCCGTATGTATGTGTGTACACTGCTGTTCATGTACTCCAACAGTTTGCTTTTCTGTCCATCTCTGTCCACACAGAGGGAACAGTTGGCAGTAACAAATAGCTGCTGGGGTTATCCAGAAACACACAAACAAACAAAAAAGACACACACACAAAAAAAACAACAAAAAAACAAAAGCTTCTGTCCGTCAAACCTTCAAACCGCTAACTGGTTTTTTTAACGGTCACAATTCAACAGCGCAAATATTTTCTAAAAAAAACAAACGTTCTCTAAAGCACCACCACACACCAAAGCCAACCCACAAAACAAAGGCAAATTGCGCACAAACACACACACACACACACATTCTCTCTCTCTCTCTCCCTCTCTCCGTCTGTCATCATCCACACACAAGTCAGCAACAACAACTAAACCACCATCAACAACGTTTAAAAAAAAAAAAAAAAAAAAAAAAAAATTTGCAAAAACATGACTCCTCGTCATTTTCTCTCTCTCTTTTTTGTCAAACAATAATAAAATGTCGACACACTGAGGGCGAGAATCTGTGAACGTTCAAGACATCCATCTTCGCAACGAAGTCTCTTTCTTCAACGACATGTGTTAAAAAAAAAAAAAAAAAAAAAAAAAACCTTCGCACTTTGGTTTCCAGAGTTGTTTTTTTTTTTTGTTTGTTTTCTTTTAAAAACGCTTTAAAATTAAAGCTGTGCATCCACAAACGTCAGTCAATATCGGTGTGGTGTTCCTCTCTCTTTCAGGGTCGGCGGCCCCCGATCTAAGGTCCCAGGTGCTTGCGACACTGTACGATGTTGCGGCCGCTGTGTGCGTTCTGAATCAACTTGACCTTGTAGTCCGTGGCCAGCATCATGTCCTTGACACAACCTTCAAAGTTGGAGGTGAAGCGTCGGCCTGTCGCCTTGGCAACGTCAGGCATTCCACCTGAAGAAGAAAAAAAAAAAATCCCAGACCACATTTTAATGAAAAGTTGGGTTTTTTTAAAAAAAAAAAATTATTTAGTTTTCCAAGTAATGCTGTATAGGTGTTAGCTCTGGAACAACACTCAATCTGTCATGTAAATATTACTCACATGTGTGCATCATGATTGAGCAAACTGGAGGTGAAAACACATAGACACACAGACACAGTCACACAACACACACACACACACACATCAGCATGTACGCACACATACGCACACATACGCACGCATGCACACACACACACGCATGCACGCACGCATCACGCATGCACGCACACACACACACACACACCAAAGCAAATTTATTGCTTACTCAATGTACCCTCTGGAAATAAAATTTTGACTTTGACACACAGTGGGCCAATGTCTGCCGGTGGGAACAGATGGTAAAATTTACAAAACCGAATCCACACAAGGACTGGATGTAAAAGAAAAAGCAAAAAAAAGCAAAATTACAGAACAAACACACATACAAACACACACACATACTAACACATACACATACATACATACATACATACATACATACAACATACATACATACATACATACATACATACATACATACATACATACATACATACAACATACATACATACATACATACATACATACATACATACATAACATACATACATACATACATACATACATACATACATACATACATACATACATACATACATACATACATACATACATACATACATACATACATACATACATACATACATACATACATACATACATACATACATACATACATACATACATACATACATACATACATACATACATACATACATACATACATACATACATACATACATACATACATACATACATACATACATACATACATACATACATACATACATACATACATACATACATACATACATACATACATACATACATACATACATACATACATACATACATACATACATACATACATACATACATACATACATACATAACATACATAACAATACATACATACATACATACAACATACATACATACATACAACATACAACATACATACATACATACATACATACATACATACATACATACATACTACATACGTACATACATACACACAAGTACTGGATTTACAAGAAGTGCTTATTCCATTATCCTCAAAATAATGGACACACAAATCTAGACAGATAATATGGTTGGTGTTCAGCATAGTATAGGGTCTCCCCCCCCCCCCCCCCCCCCCCCCCCCCCCCAAACACAGAGGCACCCCCCACACACACCCACACACTGACCCAGATAGACGATACGGTTGGTGTTCAGCATAGTGTAGGTGCCAGGGGCACTGCCCTCCACAATCTGCCGCCAGTCCACTTCCATGTAGGCATCCTGGTTATCTCTGCACACACAAACCACATGCATGCACACACATGTACAGCCCCACAGACAGAATGCAGCTACCTTAATGGTGGGTAAAAACAGCTGAATATGCAAACTCCTTATTTTTGGTGACCCTTACAGGTCTAGCTCAGAAACAATGCCATCCCCCCCCCCCCCCCTCCACAAACACACACACACACTCTCTCACTCCTCTCTCTCTCCTCTCTCTCTCTCTCTCTCTCTCTCTCTCTCTCCTCTCACACACACACACATGCACGCACGCACATGCGCACACACACACACACAACTCACACTCACCTCTCTCACACACACACACACACACCACTCACACCACACACACACACACACACACACACACACACCACACACACACACCAACACACACACCTCCTCTCTCCTCTCACACACACACAACACACAAACATACTTTCTCACCCTCCCTCACTCAC
>CM060323.1:23199312-23214312 GCA_030674155.1 Stramonita haemastoma | reverse complement strand
CCTTTCTCAAAAAACGTAAGACTCCCACAGTTTTACTTCTCAGAGACAATACGCACCCATTTCCATTACTCTTATAGTTTCACACTTCATAACATAAAACCCACCACAGAAACATGCGCATCATACAAAACATCCCTTTGTGGACAAACAACACAAGAACACAAAAACCACACCCACATGCAAGCACACACGCAAAAAAAAACCAAAATTCATCCAGATTTTTTTCAATCCAAGAAAAGAAAAAGGAAAAGAAAAAGAGAGAATGACAGACCAATAATCAACTGTAATAAAAAGGTAGGTAAAGGTAAAGGTGTCCCATAACCTAAATTTGTCATAGATGAGCGAGGCATCAGAGACCTCAGCTTCTCTAGGGCCAGCATGTTAATTAAGGGCAGCGCCTATCTCCTCTCCCTCGCTGCTTTACCTTCCCTGACCCTAAAGAGGGCATTTACAGCTGTGGTGAACTGGAGGGACTGCACTGAAGCCAAGGCGCACGAACAAACGGTCACCCATCCAACTGGTAACCACGCTCGACGCTGCTTAACTCGACTTGGGAGGAAAGCAAGTACTCTGACCACTTGGCTTTTTTTTTTTATGACCACTTAGCTATCCTACCCCCTTCAACTGTTTTTTTTTTTTATCACCTGTAATAAAAAAACCTTTTCATGAAATTTTATGTTCTCACGTGTAGGGAAAGCAACGCACCCACCTTCTGTATGCACCCCACGAAGGAGGAGGAGAGGTTGGCATGTTTGGAGGTGTGGTCCAGGTTCTGGTGACCCCCCAGGAACAGGTTTTGCAGCAGGGTCAGCTGGGTGTACGCCCCTTTCGACTGCCCTTTGACCTCCCTCCCTCCGTCCACTTGCAGCACGCCCTCCAGCCCGTTCGTGACGCCCGCACCACGTGCCAGTGGTGAAGCTTGAGGGGTACGTCACTCCTGGGTTTTTTAACACACGCACGTACGTATGCATGCATGCACGCGCGCCACACACACACACACACACACACACACACACACACACACACACACACACACACACAAATTAAGATTTAAGTTAAGGGTGTGGGGAAGAGGGGTCTTTTGTGATAACCCAAAATCACTTCTGATTGATCTTAATGATCTATCTATCTATCTATCTATCTATCTATCTAATCTATCTATCTATCTATTATCAATAATAATAATAATAATAATATAAGGGATTTATATAGCGCTAAATCTTGTAGAGTACACAAATCAAAGCGCTTATCTCTACAAACTCGTGAACATTTTTTTTTCTTTTTTATTTTAAATCTTCATCTCAAAGCTTCAATATGTTGTTGATATTGCCCTTGAGTGAAAACAAAATTAGATGAGAATGATTTTTCTATGAAAAAAAAAACAACCAAAAAAACCCTACCTACCAAAACCTAGAACATCATTGCTCAAAGTCCCCCCTCCCCCCCACCCCCCCCAAAAAAAAAACAACCCAACCCTAAAAACAAACCACCAAACAAAACCATTCAACAAAGGTAAAAGAAAGAAGAAGCTCACACAAAATGAAAACCAAAAAAAAAGCTGCCCAGATCTCAGCCCAGCCCAGCGCAGTGCAGCACAGTGCAGCGCAGCACAGCACAATGCAACACAACAGAGTACAACACAGCCCATCCCAGCGCAGTGCAGCACAGCACAATGCAACACAACAGAGTACAACACAGCCCAGCGCAGTGCAGCACAGCACGATGCAACACAACAGAGTACAACACAGCCCAGCCCAGCGCAGTGCAGCACAGCACAATGCAACACAACAGAGTACAACACAGCCCAGCGCAGCGCAGCACAGCACAATGCAACACAACAGAGTACAACACAGCCCAGCCCAGCGCAGTGCAGCACAGCACAATGCAACACAACAGAGTACAACACAGCCCAGCGCAGCGCAGCACAGCACAATGCAACACAACAGAGTACAACACAGCCCAGCGCAGTGCAGCACAGCACAATGCAACACAACAGAGTACAACAAAGCCCAGCGCAGTGCAGCACAGCACAATGCAACACAACAGAGTACAACACAGCCCAGCGCAGTGCAGCACAGTACAATGCAACAAAAACAGAGTACAACACAACACAGCACAACACAGCACAGTGCAACACAACAGAGTACAACACAGCCCAGCACAGCACAACACAGCACAATGCAACAAAAACAGAGTACAACACAACACAACACAGCACAGCACAACACAGCACAGCACACACAACAGAGTACAACATAACACAGCACAACACACTGCAGCACAACAGAGTACAACACAGCACAGCACAGCACATGGATTGGTGGTCTAGGAGGTAATGCGCCTGCCCAGAAAGCAAAAAGTCCAGGTCGGAGTGTGCGATAGTTCGAATCCCGTTTGGGCCCAAAACTTTTCCCTCATCCATTAGACCACGAGTGGTGGTCTGGGCGCCAGTCTTTCAGATGAGACGATAAACCGAGGTCCCGTGTGTTACACATCTTTATCTGGCACACATAAAAGAACCCATGGCAACAAGAGGGTTGTCCCTGGCAAAGTTCTATAGGAAAAAAGCCACTCTGATAGGGAAACAAATACAGTTGCAGACAGGAAAAATAAAAAAAATAAAACAATGGATATGCGCTGCACTTGTGGCGACGCGCTCTCCCTGAGGAGAGAGAGCAGCCCGAATTTCACACAGAGAAATCTGCTGTGACATAAAGTGGTAGCCGCCGCTGTAGTCTAGTGGTTAGGGCGTTGGACTCATAATCTAACAGTTGCAGGTTCGATCCCAGCTTTCGGCTATGGCGTTGTGCCCTTGAAAAAGGCACTTTACCGCTATTTTCTCACCCCACCCAGGTGTAAAAGGGGTATCAACCTTGTGTTGGGGGTTAAACCTGCGATAGACTGGCGTCCTATCCAGGGGGGAGTCTATGACTCTCAGTCGCTTAATGCCACAGAAACTGGGATCAGCACTGGCCTAATGAGCCTCAGGCTCGGGACAGACTTTAACTTAACTAACATAAAGTGGTATAAAATAAAATAAAATAAAATAAATTTTTAAAAAAACAACAAAATAAAACCAGCAGAGAGACACCTCACTGACGTACCTGATAACGGCGGGGCCAGTGCCCAGGTCGAAGCTGAACTCGACGTAGCCCTGCCTCAGGGACAGGGAGATGAAGTCGCCCTTGCGGTCGTGGGTGTAGCCGTTGTAGAGGATCAGCCCCTCCCTCTCCTCGGGCTTCACCACCACCTCTAGCTCCGTGAAGGCCAGCACCGACCGACCCAGACCCTTGAACTCCAGGTGAGAGTGCCCGTTGAAGCGAGGGATTCTGACTGCCGTTTCTGGGAACAAGAGAGGGAGTGTGTGTGTGTGTGTGTGTGTATTTTTTTTGATTTGTTCGTTGAGCGAGAAGGGAAGGTGGTGGGATGGGTTTTTTTTTTTTTTTTTTATTTATTTATTCGTTCAGTCATTCATTCATTCATTCATTTCATCCATTCATTCATTCATTCATTCATTCATTCATTCATTTATTTGTTGTTGTTGTTGTGCATTTCCCAGCTTATCACTCTAGAGGTCACCCAGAATGTGCACTGACGACTCACTCATCCCACCTAGGAATCACTGTGAGATTGAAAATGCACACTACTGAATGAGAAGTTTGCATATGACTGTTTTCAAGTACCTCACCATATAGGCAGCCATACTCCCTACTTCAGAGGATTTTTTCTCCTTTTAAAGGAGAGTGCAGATTGTTATGATAAGAGCTTGTCATGGCTGAAGGCAATCTCAACGTAACATTTTACTACAACATCACAACAATTTAATGTAGGCCTTGGCAATTAGCTGACACCAATACCTCACTCAGCTTTTGGCTTGGACCAATTTATTTATTTCATTTCACTTTCATTCATTCTGTTTTTGGTTCAGACATTCACCTGCCTAACAAGTAAACCGTGAAGTTCCGGGGTAGATTCCCAGCCTTGGCCTTTCTTCCCAGTTTGACGGGAAAATCAAACTGAATGTCAAAATCCTTTGGATGAGACTATACACTTAAGGCCCTGAGTGTTATTGCACGCAAAACATCTTGCACACACCTGAAAAATCTGTCTGCCTTTCAGAAGAGTGGGCCATTTTTTGTCGGTACAAACCAATGGAAAAAAAAATTCTAAATGCATGTGCATGCTAGTGAAGCATTTAGACACCATCCCTGAAGTTAGAATGAGGCTACATTAATGGTAGAAGGGGAAAAAAAAAGAGTCACATATGCAATAAATGTCACTATTGGTAAACCTTGACAGCTCAAGCTGAGGAATTTAAAAAAACAACCCCTTTTTTTTTCATTCATACGCCATTTTATAACCTACTTGGAAAAAAATCAAGGTGACAGCCCATTTCCTCCTGAAAATGAGTAACATACTGATTCACCTCCCCCCCCCCCCCCCCCCCCCCCCCACACACACACACCACGCAAACTGCTGACCTTTTTCACACTGCTGGCCATGGAATCCCAGAGGACAGAGGCAGACGTGGGTGTCGGCTGTCTTGGCGTGACAGGTGCCCCCATTGTGACAGGTGACTCTTTCACACAGTCCCTCGCTGCACTCACCTGCACACGCAACAAACCCTTAGTCAAAGAGCGCTATATGTGAGTGGTTAAGACCCTTTGACTTCAATCTCTTGTGCCCATGAAGCCGTGGGTTCATATCTCAGCAGTAGCTTCTGTTGAATTAATGGTGAGGATTTTTACCATCTCCCATGGTTAATGGCGGTGGGAACAGATGACAAGATTTACAAAACTGCATTCACAGGGGGACTGGATGTCAAAAAAGGGTATGAGTGCTTATTGCATTATCCTCGATGTAAAAGATTAAATAAATAAATAGATAAATAAATGAATGTAAAGTGCAGACCTTACACTGCCTTCAAGTCAACTTTCCTTAAAACTGTCTTCATTCCCTTTTGTGCAGATACATACGCAGAAGGTCAAATATACGTACATTAAAGATCTCATCATTTCTGTGAGTGTTCAGCGGGTTACAAAAAAACTCATTCTCAGCGCACTTCCAGTACAAAACATGAGCTACTCTGAAGTTGGACTGTGTCAGCTGAAGCCAGCAGGCTGATAGACCTCCTCCAGAGCAACAAGTATAGGGGAAGACCAGGCACCATGCACTGTCTGCACCATACAAAGGACTGCAGAGAAGAGACTCAATGAGGAGAAACCACACACATATATTATCATTATACATATAAATTTGTGAGACACCACACACACCACACTAACACTAACACTAACACACACTAACACTTACACACAACCCCCCCCCTCCCCCAACACACCTAGACACACACACACACACTGACACACACACACACACACACACACACACACAACCCCCCCACCCCCCACACACACACAAATCCACCCACAAAAAACACAATCACTCAGTACACAGCCACACAACCCCACCACCCCACACCACCAAACACACACACACAACACTCACCTCACACCCACCCCCCTCTCACCCACTCACCCACATTGACCCAACCGAGCCCCCACCACCCCACTTTGCCCGAACTCGTAGTCGACCAGCCCCCCTTTGCGGAAGTCTAGCGATAGCCGTATGTCAATGCTGGACAGCCGCTAGGTCTGGTGGAGTTGACCTGTGGATGCACATCGTACAATGTACAGGTTCTGCCGCAGCGTTATCCTGGTGAAGGCACCCTGGAGGAGACATGTAAAAGGTGAAAGGTAAAGGTGGTAAAAAGTAAAAGGTAAAGGTGTCCCATAACCTGTGCGGTCGTAGGGGAGCGAGGCGTCAGAGACCTCAGCTTCTCTAAGGCCGCGCCCATCTCCTCTTCCTCGCTGCTTTACCTTCCCTGACCCTCAAGAGGGCAGGTACCCATCTAAATACTACATTCCTTGGCTATCTACATTAATTAAAGAAAAATACATATTCTATGACAAAAGACACATCCAAAAAATATCTGTCAACACCGATGGTAACTTAAAAGGAAGATCATGAAATCTCCGTTTAGCTAAGATATATTTTCCACATCAGACTTACTCAATACTGGGTTGTGGCTGCCCCAGGTAACAAAAAAGTGATCGTGTAAATTATAAGAGACATTCTGTGCAGAAAGACACCTGCATCCTGTCTGGGTCCCTCCTAGCAAAGCACTGCTACATTACTTTTTTTGTTTGTTCTTCAGCCAGAGCTCTGAGGTTCACCAATGGTGAGATTTTGAGTGTGCAACCATTTCAAGCAGAGAAATCTGCTGAGACATAAAAGTGGTACAAATATTATTAGCCCACCATGAAGGTAGATCCACATTCCCACTTCCAGGAAACACTGTTACTGTCATGCAACAGAACAAGAAGGCAGCAGCCAGACACACTCACCTGCGCGATGCCTTGCACAACGTCAGCCCCGTTCAGCTGCAAAGACCCGCGGTTTTCGTTGCGAGCCACGATCAGCTGGTTCCACTGCCCCATCCTCACCCTGACCGGACTGACCAGCACTGCCAACCCTGTGCCGCAGTCAAACCTGGACACACCAAACACTGGGCATGAGTCTCGGTTATCACACCATGGAGAGAGGGGGAAATGTAGTGGTTAGAGTGTGTTGTGTTGCCACAGTCAAACCTGGACACACCAAAGACTGGGCATGAGTCTGTTATCATACCTAGGAGAGGGGGGGGGGGAGGGGGGGAATGAAGTGGTTAGAGTGTTGTGTTGCCACAGTCAAACCTGGACACACCAAACACCGGCCATTAGTCTCAGTTATCAGGAGAGAGGGAAAATGTAGTGGTTAGAGTGTTGTGTTGCCACGGTCAAACCTGAACACACCAAACACTGGGCATTAAACTGTTATCACACCATGGAGAGAGGGGGAAAATGGAGTAGTTAGAGTGTTGTATTGCCACAGTGAAACCTGGACACACTGGGCATTAGTCTCAGTTATCAGGAGAGGGGGAAAATGGAGTGGTTAGAGTGTTGTGTTGCCACGGTCAAACCTGAACACACCAAACACTGGGCATTAAACTGTTATCACACCATGGAGAGAGGGGAAATGTAGTGGTTAGAGTGTGTTGTGTTGCCACAGTCAAACCTGGACATGCCAAACACCAGCCATTAGACCCAGATATCACACCACGTTAAAGTCTGTCCCGAGCCTAAGGCTCATCAGGCCAGTGCTTATCCCAGTTTCTGTGGCGTTAAGCGACTGAGAGTCATAGACTCCCCCCTGGATAGGATGCCAGTCTATTGCAGGGTTAACCCCCAACACAAGGTTGGTACCCCTTTTACACCAGGGTGGGTGAGAAAATAGCTGTAAAGTGCCTTTTCCAAGGGCACAACTCCATAGCCAAAAGCTGGGATCGAACCCGCAACCTTTAGATTACGAGTCCAACGCTAATCACCAGACTACAGCGGCATGGAGAGGGGAAATGTAGTGGTTAGAGTGCTGTGTTGCCACAGTCAAACCTGGACACACCAAACACTGGCATCAAACTCATTATCACATTAAGGAGAGGGGGAAATGTTGACAGTTGTGGTTAGAGTGTTGTGCTCATCGTTTGATGACGCAAGATTGAACATGGATTCCAGCCACCACTCACCGAGACACCCGTTCACAGGGATTTTTTTCCCCCTGGAGTTATTAACATCAGCACTGACTCCACCGCCCCAAAAGTCCTTCAGACGTGACTTACTATGAACCGAGGCCCTGAGTGTTAACGTACACAGAGCATCTTGCATACATGTGAAAACCCATTCTGCCTTTTGAAAGAGTAGCTCACTGCGTGCAGGTAAGAACAGATGGAAAAATAAAAACACATGTAGACTGGTGTCGTCTTCAGACATCATCCATAACGTTGGAATGTGGCTACCTTAATTTAATGGTGGGTAAAAACGGTCGTATATGCAAAATTTTACCATGGTGAACCTTGGAGCTCTAGCCAAGAAACACTTCTTTTTTTTTTAAAGATAAAAAAACTGGAAAATTAGACAGCCAAGAAAAGTGAACCTGACCTTTAGTTTGGGGCTTGGGGGTGGTCACTTAACTCCCTACTTTGTATCTTGTTTTCTTCAGTCCACAATGCCCGTATTAATTTTTTTTAAGAATCAAACAAAAGACAAAGACTGAAGGTGGCAGAACGGTCTAGACATTCACCTGCCTAACAAGTAAACTGTGAGGTTCCGGGTTTAATTCCCACCCTGGCCCTTTCTCCCCAGTGTGACAGGAAAATTCAACTGACAGTCAAGTCTTTAAGAGGAGACTCTAAACCAGTCAGACCCCTGTGCTTACGGACTTGTGCACATCAAAAGAACCCATGACAACTGAAAATAATAAACAGCAGTCAGAGATACCTCCCGATGGTCCTGGAAAAACAACCTCAATTCCCAACTGTATCTCCAAAGTTGGAATGCAGCTACATTCATGCGCAAAGAAACAACTTCATACGCAAAAATATCAGCATTGGTAAACCTTTGGAGCTCTAATGGAGGAACCCCCCCCCCCCCCCAATTCCCCCCCCCCCCCAAATAAAACCCCACAAAGAACTGGAACACTTCTAAAGTTACTGAGTGCTGAACCAACATGGTCAGGGAGGATCAAGCCATTCTCACACTGACTCAAACATCAAAAAGTTATCATGTCAGACCTGCACAGGCTATGGAGATAAGTTACCCCTGTCTCCGGAGAGTACAATGTTATTTTTACCTCACGACAAAATGTCATGGAAGCATTTGAAGGTGTTGATCCAAAAATTTAGATTTGTCCAGAACTGCGGACAAAGTAAAGTCTACACGTATCCAAAAACTGGTGCAAGCAGAATATCCCCAAAAGAATTTATATAGTGCAGGGAGGTGAAATGTGTGTGTGTGTGTGTGTGTGTGTGTGTGTGTGTGTGTGTGTGTGTGTGTGTGTGTGTGTGTGTGTGTGTGTGTGTGTGTGTGGCGGCATGCATGCATGCGTATACATTTATATTACGTGTGTGTGTGTGTGCGTGCGTGCGTGCGTGCGTCCATGCGTGCGTGCGCGCGCGCATGTGTGCGCGCACGTGCACACTTAAAACAAAACAAAAGAACAAAAAAACAAAAGAACAAAATAAACCAACAACAACAAAAAACACCACAAAAACAAAAAGAAAATTTGCTCCAAAAAAACATCCACGACCTTCATCTTAAACCTGTTAAACTTTAAACTGATAATCTTTCTTCTATCCAAAACAAACACACAAAACCACCAAAAGAAAAAAAAAACCAACAAAAACAGAAAAAAAAGAGAAGGCGAAGAGAAGGGACAGAAAGGTATACAAAAAAATTAGTTTGCTTGAAAAGCAGAGTGGAGGGGGAGGGAGAGGGGGGGGGGGGGGGGATGCTGAACGAAACACTGAAAATGAAACAATAAAAAAATAAATAAACAAACAACAAAAACAAACAAACGTAACATGCAACCCCATTATCCTCAACAAAAAAGAATAAATAAATAAATAAAATAAATAAATAAATAATAAATAATAAAACACACCCCCAAACATACAGAAAGCCGAGCCCCAAACTCTGACCCAGCCTCTACTATCAGCCAAGTCAAGATTCTTGCAGGAGACAGGCATTTCCCCAAAGGAAGCGACTTGACAGCCCAGCCACCACCCCCACCACCACCCTTGTCTTCCCCCCCCTTCCCCCCCTCCCAACCATTGCCTTACCTCCCCTTCAAGGGGGGGGGTGAAAATCAATGGCCACCTTTTCAAGCTTTTTGCCCGCTCAATACTGCTCGACACTGCCCACTGCGACTTTTCCCATTATCTCTGACCACCGATTCCATCTCTGTGTCTGTCTTGTCTTTTGGTGGTGTGAGTGTGAAGTGTGTGGTGTGAAGTGTGTGTGTGTGGGGGGGTGGTGAAGTGTGTGTGTGTGTGTGTGTGGTGGGGGGGGGGGTGAAGTGTGTGTGTGTGTGTGTGTGTGTGTGTGTGTGTGTGTGTGTGTGTGTGTGTGTGTGTGTGTGTGTGTAAAGTGTGTGTGTGGTGTGTGTGTGTGTGTGTGTGTGTGTGTGTGTGTGTGTGTGTGTGTGTGTGTGTGTGTGTGTGTGTGAACTGTGTGTGTAAGTGTGTGTGTGTATGTGCGTGCGTGCGTGTGTGCGTGCGTGCGTGCGTGAGTGAGTGAGTGAGCAAGCGAGTGAGAGTGTTGTGTTTGTGTTGTGTGTGTGTGTGTGTGTGTTGTGTGTGTGTGTGTGTGTTGTGTGTGTAAACTTGAGTGTTGGTGATGGTGGTGTAATTATTCTTTTTATACTTTTTTGTATTCTTTTTCTTCTTAGTTTAACGTCTTCTCACTAAAACTATTTGAGAGGGGGGGGGTAAAAGAGAGAGAGACAGAGAGAGACAGAAGAAGAGAGAAAAGAGAGGAGAGAGAGAGAGAGAGAGAGAGAGAGAGATAGAGAGAGGAGAGATGAGAGAGAAAGAGAGAGGAGAGAGAGAAGCAAAGTGTGTCTGTGTGTCTGGATCTAACAGACAGACAGACAGACAGACAGACAAACAGAAAGAGGGAGAGAAAGAGAGACAGACAGACACAGACAGAGAGACAGAGAGAGAGAACTAAGTGTGTCTGTATCCATCTCTGTGCAGTTCTTTTTTTATCTTCTGCGTCTTTGAACTGCTTTTTTTTTTTTTTCAGAAAAAAAAGGGGGGGGGGGGGAAGAAAGGTTGCTAACTTTTCTTTATCTAATGACATTCTTTTTATGTGCTAAAGGCCACTCACAGCAGATTTCACAACAGATCGTGTTTACCCTTTTCAAAGTTCAAGCATTAACAAAACCCCACATACAAAAAAAAAAAAAAAACCAAAAAACCCAGGCTTGTTTCAGTTTGAGCATCAAACTTTGCATGTTGTGTAACAGTATTACATTATATAAGCATGTATATGGCCACAGCAGATCACACTATGTAAAATTCAGACTGTTCTCCCCTGGGATGAACTGTTGTTTTCCACTTTTCAGCCATGGCAGATTTTTCTCTGCATAAAATCTGGCATGCTTTCTTAGGGAGAGCCATAGCCACAAGTACAGTGCCACTCTTTTTTTTCTTTTTTTTTTAAAAAAAAATAAATATTCTATCTGCTTGCAGTTTGGTTTTTTTCTCTATGAGAGTGGCTTCTTCTCTACAGAAAGATGCCAGGAATAGTTCTCTTGGTAAAAATTTTAATCTTTTTTTTTTTTTTACCTGTATATATATTTGTTGCACACAGGGCCTTGGTTTATTGTCTCATCCTAAAGACCCACACTGACACCACCACTCACGGTCTAGTGAATGGGGTAAAAGGTCAGGGTTCATAAGGGGGTTCGAACCTGTGACTTTTTTCTTACTTTCTAGGACTGGCACATTAACCCCTATACCATCAATCCAAACGGAAAAATTTCACTACGCCAATCAAGGTGGTGGGGTTTTTTTTTTCTTTTCTTTCTTCAATCTTCCCTATGAATCTGACGTGCACTTTTTCCTCTATGCAATTCAACCATAAACAATTATGTGGCCTTCATCGCTTATTTTCTGTCTGAAAAATGTTTTCAAGACCTCAGTTCACCGTCTCTCCTGAAAGACTAGCAACCTAGACCATCACTCAGCGGATAAGGGGGGAGGGGTGGGGGGGAGTCCAGTTCAGACAAGATTTGAACCTGGGATTTCTCGCTTTTCAGAGGGGTGCTTGACCGCCAAACCAATCTGGAAAAAGTCATGGAGGAAGACGAAGAAAAAAGCTGGGGGGGGAAGCAGAGAAAAATACAGGAAAAAAGAAGGTGGGATAAAGAAGGCATGGAAAAAAAGCTGGAAAAAAAAAAGAAAATAGGGGGGGGGGGGGGGGGGGGGGAGTGAGGGGATGTGTAACATTGGGCGGGAAAAAAGATTCGAGAATCTGATTTTAAAAAAAAATTTAACTTAAAAAAAAAATCACTAAAACAAAATGAACAAAAGCAAACAGACAAGAGACACTGACAGCATAACAACAGAGGGAATGAGGTCCCCTACATTTCCCCAGGGATCCTCCACCTATCCCTAGTTTTCCCCCCATATTCATTTCCCCCTACAGGTTTCAATATTGCTTTCTCTCCCCTGATTGTCTGCTCGACAGGTTTCATTCTGTTACAACAACAGGAGGGGGGGGGGGGGGGGAGGAAAAATGGAGACTTTCTAAAAATGAATGAGAAGAAGAAGAAGACACACTCGCTCTGTTTTGGTGCGATTCTCTCTCTCTCTCCTCTCTCTCTCTCTCTCTCTCTCTCTCTCTCTCTCTCTCTCTCTCTCTCTGTGTGTGTGTGTGTGTGTGTGTGTGTGTGTGTGTGTGTGTGTGTGTGTGTGTGTGTGTGTGTGTGTGTGTGTGTGGTGTGGTGTGGTGTGGTGTGGTGTGTGTGTGTGTGTGTGTGTGTGTGTGTGTGTGTGTGTGTTTTGTGTACGTGTTGTGTGTGTGTGGGGGGGGGGTGTACCATTTTTTCAGGACTTATTCTCCCCCTCCAATAAAAAAAAGCAAAGCAAAAAGAAAGAAAAATGAAAACAAAACAAAAAAAATAGTAGTGGGGGAAAAAACAAGTGCAGGTAACCCTAAAGAAATTAAATAAAGAACATAACATTTCAAAAAAACTTAAAAAAAACAAAGCAAAGTAAACACACACAAAAACAAGGCAAAAGCAAATAAAAAAAAAAACATCACACCAAAAATATGACTCTAGAAGTTGAGGGATAAAAAGACAACAGAATGAATGAGAATTTGGCCAAATGGGGATCACCCAAATAAAAACACTGCCTGTTTCAGATCAGGCAAACTTGGAAATTTTTCCGCAACACACATCGATATATCTATCTACATGGTAGCAAAAGAGTTAATTAAACAGATTGCTTGCTGGGGAAATAAAGGGTTAACAGAAACAAAACAAGGCAATAAAATTCCAAAAAATATTTGATTGCAAAATGTTATTACACAGGGATGCAATAAGCTCCGAGAAGACTTCCAACTTCATGTCTTTTCTAATATTGAAACCAAGGTCTGCTGGTGTGATTCTGTTTTTAGATGTGGAACTAGGTCAGACAGGAATGACAGCTAGCGCTTTAGAGAAAATATTATATTTAACAAACAAATTAACCAACAAGCAAAATACAGAGTGATATATATAAAAAAAAATTTTAAAAGCTTTACAAAGTACGAAACATAAATGAAGTCTTTAGATCAGCGTATTGGTTTTGCTTTTCACATACACTGTCTAAACATTTTTACATGCATACACACATGCACGCATGCACACACACACATCCACACCCTACTTTTCACATAGCAACTGTGCATACACAAACATACATACATACATACATACATACAGACAGACAGACAGACAGACAGACAGACTCGACAGACACACACACACACACACACACACACACTCAAACAACACACACACACACACACACACACACACACACACACACACACACACACACACACACACACACACACACACATACATCACACATCAGTCAACATTTTTTTCCCCCATGAGAATCTCCTGTACCTTTCTGTTTTAGGTAATAAATAACACAAAATTACTCGTAATCTCTATCGGCTCCACGCAAGACTTAGTAAGTTCAGAACCAGTAGGAGTAAGCAGATCTGCTATCTTGTCCACAAAACAGTATTGATTCGCTGTGCAAGGCGGCACTAATACATCTGTTTCCTGTGACAAGTATGGCAGCGTCTGCTGAAAATCTATCCACAATTGGCAATACACAGAACCCCAGAAGAGGTTTTTGTGTCTCTGAAAGTTTTCAGACTCCAGCTGGCTCCAACCCAGACTTCACTTATGACGGCTATGTGAAGCCTACAATACATCACGTTAGACATCCCGCTGTCTTTTCAAACATATTGGCTAGACAACCAGCCCTCTCCCATTTTTCTCTCTGTCTTTTGCCATCAGAAAGACTGGGATTACCAATATATGATTTGACACCAGCTGCCATGGAGCAGTGGTTAGCACCTTGTGACTTTGGACTGGAAGGTCACAGGTTTGAATCCCATAAGAACCATAGGGACTTTTTGGACTACATCTGGCTCCTACTCAGACTGAGTGTGCTTTGGGCTCCTTGGAAAGACTGGGACCATGCAGTCGACTTCATCCACTTAACGGATGCTCAAATTATCTGACCAACACTGCATGTGTCTGTATCTCTCAGACCCGGCATCCTAAGCGTAGAGTACAACTCTGTCAAGTACTTTATTGATTGATGGAAGGCTGTTCTTTTGATAAAGTTCTTGAAAGCCCTACTACACACCCAGACAGGTACCTCACGAAGTCCTAGCCTGTAACTAAGCTGTTATTATCATTGGCTGTAGGCTTTGTATGTGATATCCTACATAAACTTACTCATTACAGAAGGCACCACTGAACAGCACTGAGTGTTTGGCGAAAAAAAAAATTTTCATTTACTTACAATGTTTAATGGTTTTTAGGGGTGTGTGTGTGGGTTTTTTGTTTGTTTTTTGTTTTGTTTTCTTGGGGGGGAGGGGGGGGAGGGGGGGAGTTCAGTAACAAGAAACCTTGCTCAATGGGTTTTAGGGTTGTTTTTTTCTTTTTCATTTTTTCCTTACATATCAGCTTATATTTCACAAACCTTATACTGTTATAGCATTTCTTGTTTTAGGTTTTTTTTTTATCAAACAAAGTCTGTTCTTGTTTCAGCATCCAAATTTTAAAAGCACAAATCAAACTTGGCAAATTTAATAATCAAACGACTGTGCTTTTTTTGTTATTTCCCTGGAAAACAGTGTAACAAACATACTAGCATTTGCAACACAGCCCTGAAAAAGTTAAAACTTAAGTGGATTGTTCACTCACACACATGCACAAAACACATGCACACACCCACCCATGCATGTATACACAAAGCGCGCACACATACATGAAATAACAATAATTTATGGAATTTGTATTGTGCTGAATCTTGTTAAGCAAACAAAT
>CM060323.1:23184312-23191812 GCA_030674155.1 Stramonita haemastoma | reverse complement strand
AAAGAAGACGAGAAGAAGGAGGAGGTGTCAGGAAGACAAGGAACGAAGCAGAAACAAAGAAAGGGATAGAAAAGAAAGAATTCCTAGCATAGAATTTCCAGAAGGAGGGGATGGTGTTTATACTGACAGGCCCCCTGGTATCCCCATGGGAGGGAAAAAGAAAGAAAAAGACAGAAAGAGAGAGAAGAATGGCAGAACAAAAAATGGGAAGCAAGGTTTTCAACACCCCATTTCCCCAAGAACATTTCAGCGACTGAAATACAACCAATGTCTAGAAAACCTCCAATATCTCCAGTATCTTCACCGATACTTACAATCTCAGAACCTGTTGCTCTTACGCTCAGCTTTTTTTTCTTTTTTTAATGATAATACAGCAATTATGGATTAATAGCTTAAACATTAAGATTCGAAGCTATGGGAAAGTTTCTGTCTAGACATGAAAACAAGAATTTGTTTTTTCTGCCTATAGTTTCTGTCTAGACATGAAAACAAGAGATTGTTTTTTTCTGCCTGTGTGGTAGCCTTTCAAACAAGCAGATTGAAGGAAGTGTAAGACTTGTATACATAGAACTATAATGAAGACACATATACTTGTACTTACTATCCTCCCCCCCCCTCCTCCCCCCCAACCTAATTCCAGTTTGGGTTACATTCACCAACTACGTCGACAAGTGTGAGAGACGCAAACACACAGTCACTATTCATTAGTTGATCACAGATATGAATATGAATAACCACAAAGAACACTCTTCATTATACATAGAATACATAATCAGTCGCTCTCTCTTTTTCACACACACACACACACACACACACACACACACACACACACACACACACACACACACACACACACACACACACAACACAACACAACACAACACAACACAACACAACACAACCACACACACACAACAACACAACACACACCCAACACACACCCAACACACACACAAACACAAAAACTATCAAACTCACCTGAACTCAACAAAGCCGTTAGCGAGGGTGATAGCGAAGAAGTCTTTGCGTGCATCCTCAAACTCCGAACTGAACAGCAACAGGCCGTTTTTGGCCTCTGGCCGAAACTCCATGGCCACGGCAAACTCCTTGTACCCATCACGAAGGACTGGCAGCGCTAGATACCCTGTTCCTCTAAAACGAGGAAATCGCACTTCCAGCTCTGGAAATCAAAACAATAAAAAAAAAAACATGTCAAGTCAAGTCAAGTCAAGTCAAAAGCCCTTTATTCATCCCATGAAGGGCAATTACAAGTGTTTCAAAATACGGATTAATCAATCAACCTTGATGTATTGACTTTGCCAAGTAAGATGACAGAAAATCAGTTTTTACAGTCTTAAGGTTCTTCTCACCAACTGTCACTTTTGCTCAATCTTAGACACCTGCCAGGCAGAGATGAATATATGTTTAAAAAAAAAAAAAAAAAAATAGTAGCACTTGAAAAAATGTGTAACTCTCTCTCTCTCTCTCTCTCTCTCTCTCTCTCTCTCTCTCTCTCTCTCTCTCTCTCTCTCTCTCTCTCTTCCCCTCCCTCCCCTCTTCCCTTCCATTTCCTCTTTTCTCTGTAAACCAGCTATGGTGAGTTTTGAATTGTCAATTGTCATTGTAGTGTAAGAAGCATCCATTAAAAACTTAAAACCATTCCCCTTTTCAATGAGTCAGCCAAAAGCTACTGATGCAATAAATCCTCACAAAATGTTGTGTGTTGTTTTTTTTTTAAAGTTAGCATCCACTTTTCATTAACCATACCAAATTTGGTGCATATTTGACTTCATTTAGGTTTGTGACAGGGATTTTCTTTACAAGCAGTCAAATTCTGGCTTTTTTCCCTACTGTATCATGCCTAGCCCAGCAAGCACACTAATTTGTCTGTAACAGCATCAGTCAGCATAGTATGAAACTGTGAAACACACAACTACTCTGGGATTCAAACTGGAAAGACAATTCTTCCATGGAGCTGACAACTCGTGATGAAAAGACTACAACTATCTGGCAGGATGGCAGCATACTTCAAGTTTGGGCATTTGCCTTTTTTTTTCAAAAGAAAGATTAAAACCAATAACATAGTTACATACAAAACAAACAGAACAAATCTCACATCCATACATTATTACATGTTTACAAAAAAAAAAAAAAAAAAAAAAAAAAAAGGTACTAACAGGCAGCAGAGAGGGAACTGGAGGATGTTTTCCGACCCTCATTGACTCAACCTAATGGAAATCATTTCCTCCCATCAAGTACAAAGGTTAACTACTTCCAGAACACTTTACAAAACAATGATGACAATTCGATAGAAGATGGGGGGAGAACCTGTGTCTAAATATAACACTTACTTCAACAGGCAGGTACAGGAGTCTCTCACAGCACCACCAACAAGAATTCAGCTCCTAATTCTAAGATCTATATGACCAGAAGTTCTTTGGATCAGACTATATATAAACTGAGGCCCCATGTGTGAATGAACACAGAACATTTTGCGCACACGTTAAAAACCTGTTCTGCCTTTGAGAAGAGTAGGCCATTTCATGATGGTAAGAATGGATGACAATTTTTTTTTAATGCATGTACACAGGTGTTGTCATGTTTAGATACTATCCCCGAAGCTGGAATGTGGCTACCTTGATGGTGGGTAAAAATGGTTGCATACCCAAAATCTCACCATTGGTGAACCTCAGAGCTCTTAACCCTCTTCGTCCCGATCCGGGATTTGCCAGGATTGAATAATTACACACCTCCCCCCTAAGTCCCAGAACTGGGATTTTGGGATTTGCCAGGATTTACACACAGTAGATTTCCATAACGCTGTGACCATCACTAATTGCTACCACATGCCAAAGCTCTATCAGGCTAGAAGGAGAAACCCTGATGAGTGTCTGGAAGTAATTATAGCTGCTGGTATGCACTTAGGAGGAAAAGGCCAGCCTGCATGTGTGCCTGACCCGATTTTGTGATGGAATGTGAAATCTAGGGGCAGTTTGTGTTAAGAGAATCCGAATGCAAAAGGGTTAAGTGAGGAACCAAAAAAAAAAAATTCGAATAAGAGCAAAAAAGGTAAGAACACAGTACACAAATGTTTGGCAGAACAAATTTTGGGTCTATTTTCTAAGATTTAAAATTGAATAAAGGCAAACATAATGATATAGGTAAGAGAAGTCTTGGACAGTACCATGTGCAAGAAATGTTTTTCTTTTTTTTCAATGTGTTTGTTTCTCAAAACTGTCATTCCCACAAAATGATAACCAGACAGGAGCAAGACAATATTATCACAGATATATATGGCAAATTCTCACAGCATCCTGATTTAAGAAACAGTTTTCTATTACTGCGTTAATGAATTTTTATTTGTCCAAAATGTCCTTCCCTAACAAAACAGTAACCAACTGTAAGCAAAAGGCTATTTTATAGATACAGCAAATTTCGCACAGCAACATGAATAAGAAATTTTTGTTTTTTTATCCAAACTTTTTTTTTTCAAAATTATCATTTCTACAAAATGGTAACCAAACATGAGCTAAAAGGATATTACTACAGACCTAAAGGCAAATTTCTCACAGCAACATGAATAAGAAATTTATGCCTTTTATCATAACTTTTTTTGTTCAAAATTATCATTCCTACTAAATGGTAACTAAACATGCGCTAAAATGATATTACAACAGATCTAACGGCAAATTTCTCACAGCATCAAGAATAAGCAAAAGGTCTTTTAATCATAACTTTTTATTGGCTAACAACAACTGAATGTGAGCAACAAGATACCATTGCAATTATGGAAAGTTGCTCACAGAATAATGCATAAGAAACACTTTTCTACTTCTATCATAACTTTTTTAATTTTATTTTTCATCGTGGTTATTTTCCTGTGAGACAATAATCAAATACAGTCAACAACATATCGTTAGTGATACGGAAAGCTTCTCAAAGCATCATGAACGAGAAACTGTTTTCTAATTTCATCCTACACACTTATTATTTCCCACAATTGCTATACCAGAGACAGCAATAACCAAATATATATGTGCAACCAGATATTAATTCTGACATTTGCAAAATGCCCCCCCCCCCCCAGCCACTTCCCTTCTGTGTGTTGTGTTGTGTGTGTGTGTGTGTGTGTGTGTGTGTGTGTGTGTGTGTGTTGTGTGTGTGTGTGTGTGTGTTGTACATGTGTGTGACTGTGTCTGTCTGTGTCTGCCTGTGTGTGTGTACATATGTGTTTGTGTGTGTCTGTGTGTGTGTGTGTGTACATATGTGTTTGTCTATGTGTGTGTCTATGTGTGTTTGTGTCTGTGTCTGTGTGCGAGTTGTTGTTTTGTTTCCTTCATTTCCAAACCACCAGGCACAGCAGCTGATGTTGTGAGGCAAATTAGTTTTGTCGTTTTCTCGGCGCCTTGTGGCCATTACCGCTGTGAAGGACCTCATGAACAATGCATGCCGCGGCATTCGCACAGCAACACGTTTCATCCTCCCCTCACCCTCCCCTCCCCTCCTCTTCTCAGGGCAGCCCTGCCCCAAACCCTGCTGGCCTGCCGAACGACCATGGAGTGGGGCTGGCTAATTCAATAGACTGCTGCCACTGCTTAACTGAATCACAGGACGAAGTGTGTGGTGTAGGTTCTGAGACTAGCAGACAGATGTGACTGGCAGACAGATGTGTGTGAGGACAGAGGAAGACAGATGGAGATATATATATATTGATATATTATACTGTCACACACATATGTGTGTGTGTATGCATACATTCATACGCACTCGTAGTCAATATCGCTTGGGCACACAAGAGAAACGCGGATGGACGCACGCATGTACACGTACACAATGTCTATCCACATTCACACTCACTTGAGTGGGCTGACAGACAGACAGACAGACACAGACGTGTATGAGTACTTTTTTTTTTTTTAATGGAGGGCTTGATGAATATAAAACAATTATTATTCAGTGTGTGCGTGTGTGTGTGTGTGTGTGTGTGTGTGTGTGTGTGTGTGTGTGTGTGTGTGTGTGTGTCTGTCTGTCTGTGTGTCTGTCTGTCTGTCTGTCTGTCTGTCTGTCTGTGTCTGTGTATATGTCTGCATGCATATTTTGTGTACGTGGAAGTGCACAAGCTGGGCATGTGTTTGAACATCCTCATATGCATGTGCTTGCATGCAGTCTTAGCATATGTTTGAGTGTGAAGTGTATGTGCACGCATACATGTGTGACTGAGTGCGGTCTTTAAAAATGAAATTTTGCAGACCTGGCATTTTTACACACACACACACACACCACAACACACACACACACACACACACACACACACACACACACAACACACACACACACACACACACACACACACACCACACACACACACACACACACACACACACACACACACACACACACACACACAAACTATAAACTGGTCCCATGTGAGAACGCATGCAGAACATCTTGCACATATGTTAAAACCCGTTCCACTTTTCAGAAGAGTAGGCCATTGTGTGCCAGTGGGAACAGATGACGAAATGTACAAAACTGCAGACACAAGGGGACTGGATGTAAAATAAGAACATGAGTGCTTATTCCATTATCCTCAAAATAAAAGAATAAAACAAAAACACACACACACACACACACACACA
The DNA here is from genome assembly GCA_030674155.1 of Stramonita haemastoma. Taxonomy (NCBI): domain Eukaryota; kingdom Metazoa; phylum Mollusca; class Gastropoda; order Neogastropoda; family Muricidae; genus Stramonita; species Stramonita haemastoma. The sequence continues at coordinate 23,186,173 of CM060323.1, read as the reverse complement.
CACACACACACACACACACACACACACACACACACACACACCTCACCTCACACCACACCACACCACACCACACTCAACATTCACTCACCACACACACACCACACACACACACACACACACACACACACACACACACACACACAACACACACATCCCCCACCCACCAAACACACACACACACACTTCCCCACACACACACACACACACACGCGCGCGCACACACACACACACTTCCCCACACACACACACACAACGCGCGCACACACTCACACACACACAGAGAAAGAAAATCCAATTACAAAGCCATCGACCTGCCACTTTTCACTTCCACACACCTCAAAGCCAGCCCCGGCCTATTGCCTGGGTGAGCTGAGGGCAATCTAACCCCACATTTCCCTTCCCAGATGTTTCTTTGTCTCCTTTCTGAGGGCTCTATTCCTTTCAAGAATTATATTCTGGACACCGTGACAAATCCATTCCCCTGCACCCATAACGTAGCTGACTGGAACGAGTTCCATATCATACGTTACACAAAGTTCTAAAAATATCATGCTCGCTTTCCTGTTTTTGTCCCGACTCCTTCAGTTATAATATATACATACATGTATGTTTACATACAAATAACTATATGAATAATATAATATAGATATATAGATATATACATAATATGATAATATGAAAAATACTAGCATATATTTATACACTCACACTGCTAAATGTTTATATATATATATCTTTTTTGATTAGTATAATATATAAGAAGATATTAACATAATATTTTAATTTATAAAAAAAATAATTACGAGGAATACATGAAAAATGATGCAGCTTATCCTTTGCAAAACAACTCTCAAGCAGCTGTTTCTAAGTTTTCTGGTGCTCATCATCAAGGATGCATCATCACATTGGATAAACTACATTCACACAACAAATAGTAACAGACCCCATTTGTAAGGTAACAAAAAAGAAAGCAAGAGTCGTCTAACAGAATCAGATACCCAAGGGAACTGGGCAACAGTATACATCCCACCTCGAAATGGACGAGCAAAGTCAATTGCTAATGGTCTTCTATTTTTCTGAAGAAGACACATCAGGCCTGACCAACACAGTGGACCAACAACATTCAATAGACACTCAGGACCCCTACTACCTGCATTGACAGGAAAGACTGGTCTGATTATTCAGAATCAACACCTCCCCTGGGATGCCATGGCCAGTCATAAATTATTACAGCATCCTCCTTGGAAATTCGAGCAGAATTTCCTCTTTTCTATTCTTCTTAATTTTTCATACGTGAAGAATCTGCCTGACCACGTCACCCATTGGCCAGAAGGCTTGGAGACTGGGAGGAACCTGAGGCACAGGAGGTTCAAGCCACCACCAAGCTGTTCGAGGTGATTTTTACCCCTGGAGTTAAAATCAATTACTACCTCTACTTCCAGGAAAATCCTTTGGATGAGTCTTTAAACTCGAATTTTATGTGCAAATGCATGCAAAAAAAGAACATTAAACCGTTCTATCTTTCAGAAGAGCAGGCCACTGCCAGCCAGTAGGAATGGACAGCAAAACTTAAAAGACATGCATAGTGGTGTCATACTAACACATCATCCCTAAAGTTCGAATGCAGCTACCTTACCAGTAGACAAACCAATCACACACGCAAAAAACCTCACCATTGAAGAACCTCAGACCTCCAACCAAAAACCATAAAAACAAATAATTAAACATCAAGGACCCAGCCCTCCACCACTCACCTCTCTCGCAGTAGCTGCCCGTGAAGCCAAGAGGGCAGTTGCACCTGGCGTACCCCTCCTCCACCACGCACGTGCCGTTGTGCAGACACGCTATGCCATCACACGCC
>CM060323.1:23114312-23179312 GCA_030674155.1 Stramonita haemastoma | reverse complement strand
CTGTTGTTGGGTTTTTTTTGTGTTTTTTTATCTATCCTATTGAAAAAAAAAAAAACGCCTGTCTTCCTCTATAGACATCACCTAGGTACAAAAACAAACAAACAAATAATCAAACAAACAAAAAAGGAAATCAAAGCACAAGGAAGGGAGAAGAAAAAAGCATAGCAAGAAGATCAAATATAATCCAGACACCTTACCGGAGGTGATAATGACCATAGGCCAAGCAGACATTTGTATTACAAACAAAAAAAGTGATCATTTCCGCATTTATTAGAAAGGAAAGCAACAAAAGCAAAAACAACTCCCTGAAAGTAACACCTTCCTGACTCCCAAACACAAACAAGTACAAATTTTATCTCGCACAAATATTCCCCCTGCTCATTTTTGCTCTCAAATAATAATAAAACAAAACAAAAAAAACCAACTAACACTGCATCCCTTACTCCCTGCCATTTTTTCCCCCCAATTTCATTCCATGATTCATGATAGATAAAAAAAATAATAATAAAATCTTATACTTGTCATAGTTCAAGATCAATTCATATTAAAATTACTTTAGTCTTTACTTATCACAATGGGCACTGCAGAAGATTATTTTGGGGGGGGGCTGGTTGGGCCTCGCAAGAGCTCTGAGGTTCACCGATGGTAAGATTCTGTGTTTGCAATCTAATGTTCTCCATCAAGGAAGCCCTTTCTAACTTCCAAGGATATCAAAATAAATATCTATGGATGAGAAGGATGGAATACACACACACACACACACACACACACACACCACACACACACACACACACACACACACACACACTCTTCTCCCCTCTCTCTCTCTCTCTCTCTCTCTCTCTCTCTCTCTCTCTCTCTCTCTCTCTCTCTCTCTCTCTCTCTCTCTCTTTTTCCCATTCCTAATTTTATAAGCCTACAATTACAATTCAGAAGACAAACTCTACATCTGAATAGCGTAAAAACATTTTCCACAAAATATCTTTTTGATGTGGCTTCAGCAGATAACTTCTGCAAACATCTGACAAAGCTATCGCCGTGGCTGTTTTGCTGGTGCGAAGAGCTCTCTTCCTTCAATTTCTATGCAAATTACTTCTTGCGCATGACAATAATACCGAGATTTAGAAAGACACTTGGTGCGATTCTGAATGATGAAGTGTGACACAGAGACAGAGACAGAGAGAGAGAGAGAGAGAGAGAGAGGGAAGAGACAGACACAGAGAGAGAAGAAGAGAGAGAAGTGTGTGTGTAGTGTGTGTGTGTGTGTGTTGTGTGTGTGTGTGTGTGTGTGTGTGTGTTGTGTGTTGTGGGCCATGCACTGTGTGTGTGTGTGTGTGTGTGTGTGTGTGTGTGTGTGTGTGTGTTGTGTGTGTGTGTGGTTGTGAGTGTGAGAGGAGAGAAGAGAGACAGACAGACAGAACAGACGACAGACAGACAGACAGACAGCACTCAGAAAGAAATTAAAATACATTTTAAGGGAGAAAAGGTGAAAAGCTCCACCAAAAACTTACACCAATCAAAAACAGCAGTCATGAATACATGTATGTAAAATCTCATGCACAGAAGTCAGGTCAAGTTACACCAACAAGCTGAGTCAAACATACTTCAATCATTCTATGAAATCTATACAAAATAACAAAGTACATAACACTAACACTGAAATACTAACAAGTACAATCCTTCACCTAACAACACAGTTTTTTTGTGTGTTTTGGGGTTGTTGTTTTTTTCTAACTACACAATCAATACCATAACAGCAAGCCAACCCAAACATGACCTCTATAATAGATAATAAATAATACACCTTCTACAAAACATGGGCCACTCACTGAGACAGCTGTATCCATTGGGGCTCAGCTTCCACCCAGGATCACAGTCACAGACGAAGCCTCCACCAGGAAAGTCCACGCAGATCATCTGGCAGGGGTTAGGCACCTCGGAGCTGCAGTTGCCTGAAAAACAGATTAAAGGTAAATGGTAACTTAGGTAAAGGTGTCCCATAACCTGTGTGGTCGTAGGGGAGCGAGGCGTCACAGACCTCAGCTTCTCTAGGGGGCAGCATATTGAGGGGGAGCCCCATCTCCTCTCCCTCGCTGCTTTACCTTCCCTGCCCTAAAAGGGCAGGTATCCATTTACAGTTGGGTGAACTGGGGAACTGTACTGAAGCCAAGGCGCACAAATGGTCTTCCATATTGCGCATATGTTAAAACCCATTCTGCTTTTTGGAAGAGTAGGCCATTGTGGCCCAGTGGGAACTGGATTACTAAAATTTACAAAACTGCATTCACACACTACACAGGGACTGGATGTAGACAGGCACTGAGTGCTTATTCCATTATCCTTGAAATAAAAGAACTAAATTTAAAAAATAAATTTAAACATAAATAAACAAAACAAACAAAAACAATGATATGCTACTTCAAGTACTTTTAATTACTTTAAAGTAAGTTTACACAAATAATTCCAAATTTTCTCTTATGACAGTCAAGCTACAAATGTACTTAGTTTTGTTCTAGCTCATTTTGTTGGTGATTGTGAAGATGGCAGTTGTATTGGTGGTGGTGTGGTGGTGGTGGTTGTGTTAGTGTGGAGCTACAAACTGTATAGTACATTAGCAGTTCTAGCTCATTTTGGTCGTGGTGGAGGTGGTGGTGATGGTGGCAGTGGTGTGTGGTTGTGTTAGTGTGGAGCAACAAATTGTATCTATGGTACTATTAGTAGTTCTAGCTCATTTTGGATGGTGGTGGTGGTGGTGGTGGTGGTGGTGATGTGAGGTGGTGGTGGTGGTGGTGGTGGTGGTAATGGTGGCAGTGGTGGTGATTGTACTTGTAGTACTAGTAGTGTCGGGCTGCAAATTAGATCTAGTTCTGTTCATTTGCTGTTGTTGAATTTGATGGTGGTGATGGTGGTGGTAGTGGAAGTGGTTTGGTCTAGATGGATCAAAACATTCATAACAAGTAACACACAAGTAAACTTGTAAGTTTTAATTGTAACATGTTTACTTGTGTGTTTGCGAGTTTTGACACAAGCTTGAGCCAGAACTAACACTATTTTCTGTCTTCTTGGTTCTCCTGCATTTTTTTGTTGTTATTTTTGTTTTTTGAGAAAGACATATAAAAAATTTGTAAAGATAATGATTCTCTCCACGCCAAGTCGGATACAGGCCTTACTTGTCAGACACTTAACAGCAGCACAACATATTTTCACTCATATGACAGACAATGAGACAACAATCTGTCTGAGCATTCAACAAAAAAAACAAGTAAATAAAAACAAACAAGCAAAACAAAAAAACTAAATAAAGTGAAACTTTTTTTTCTAATAATTAGCATGCTTTATAATTGTTCTATATAAATCATTACTATCTAAGTACACATGTACCATTAATAATAATACCCTTGATATAAAAAGAAAAAAACTTAAACAAAATACTCTGACATCTTTATTATTATCACAAAGACTGGAGGAAGAAGACAAAAACACAATATAAGTTTGGTTTGGTTTAGGTTTGGATTTTTTTTTGGTTTTACACCTCTTTGCTAAAATAAAAGATGCACACTCTGGGCTCCAGAATCAGAATGTTACCAAAGGGGGTAAAAGAAGTAAATCACAATATCAATTTCCTTACTTAACAAACTTAGGTTATAAATGTCTGAGCTTGAACAGTAAAATATATATTATATGATTGCTTGGCTTTGTGAAAGTGGCACACAGTCACACACACACACACACACACACACACACACACACACACACACACACACACACACCATCACCACGCACACATGCATGCAGCACGCACGCGCATGCATGCATGCACATATGCATGCATGCATGCACACACACATACACACACACACACACACATACACACACGCAAGTAAGTACACATGTACTCACACACACACAGGGAAACCAAAAAATGCAGACAGGAAAGGGATATTTTTCTAGAAGACAAATAATAGGTGGCACTGCTCTTGTGGTGATGCACTCTCTACAAGGAGGGAAATCAGCCTGAATTTTACACAGAGAAATCTGCCATGACTAAAAGTGGTACTCAAATCACACATGTATACACTCATGTATGCGCACACACATACACACACACACACACAGAGTCACACAAACACACACAGCCACACCACCACACACACACAGACACACACACACACACACACACACACACACACACACACACACACACACACACACACACACAACACAACACACACACACACACACACACACACAACACACACACACACACACACACACACACACACACACACACACAACACACACACACACACACACACACACACACACACACACACACACACAAACACACACAGTCACACACACACACAGTCACACACACACACACACACACACACACACACACACACACACACACACACACACACACACACACACACACACACACAATTAAAGAGTATCATCATCATCATCACCATCACCATCATCACTATCATAACCAAAACCCTCACACCAACACGAGCAAACCAAACAAACAAAACACTTAACCTAGACAAAAGGGAGCCAGTCAATCCCAAAATAGGTCTTTTATTCCCAATCCTTTTTTTTTTAGGGACGCGACACAACTGCAGAGTACATACAAGACGAAAGAGAGAGTGGGTGACAGCCAGTGAGTGTGGGTGTGTCTCCACTCTTGCACCAAAAAAAAAAACAAAAAACAACAAAAAACCGCCCACAAAACCCTCTCTCTTAAGTCTTGCGTTTCTCCCTGCCTCTGCCAGCTTCAAACAGTGGCAGCCAATTTAGAAGCTGCGCAGATTGGTTCCCCGACAAAATGCCACCCACTGAAAACAAAACCCTGTGGTGCCGGGGGAAAAAACCAGCCATCAATACCCCGATCCATACGTCTGACTGACTGGCACAGCGCGCTGCTGCTTTGCTTATGAGGTGTTCATAATGAATGTGTACTGCATAGCTCTCACTGTCTATCGCCTGAACTGTAAATGAACTGTGTGTGTGAGCGCTTTTGCTTACTCTATGCTCAGTCACTGTGGAAATGAAATAAAAGAGCAGGGGAGGGAGGGAAATCATTATTTAAAGCGTGGAGCGAGTGTAAAGTAGGACTACTTTACACTACAGAGTTGTGGGGAGGCTGTGAGCATGAAATGAATTATTACTGAAGGAGGATATTATTTTGCTTCTGTTCATCATGCGGAATTCGTTCCTAGAGCCCCTGGTGCAAAGCAGTACTGATAAATAATCAAATGCATAATCCCAACACAAAAAAGCCTGCATCAATAGCTGGCCATAATTTATAAACCATGCGTTGTGTTCGGAGTAGGGTTACCATTTTTTCTGCATCATTTATTGATTCAGAGCTAATGTTATATTGTCTTCAACCTATACTCATTAACCAAGCTTCACTGAAGTTCAAAGGTCAATTTTTTAAATCCTGTCAGACAATGGAATATTGGAAATCACTTTTTTAATCATGAAGATTTGTTAATTCCTTTTTTCTGTTCCTCAGCTAGAGCTCCGATGCTCACCAAAAGTGAAATTTCAAATGCTTTAGCAACCGTCCCCCACCCATCCACCCACTCACCCACCACCATTTAGGCAGCTATATTCCAACTTCAGCGTGTTCATTCTGAATACATAATTCTATAATCTAGACACACAAAAAAGAGTATACACACACACACACACACACACACACACACACACACACACACACACACACACACACAAAGGATAACACACACACACACAAAACACATACACACACACAGAGAATCGCAAACACACACACACATACACACACAGTATCACAACACACACACACACACACACACACACACACACACACACACACACACACACACACACACAGAATCACAAACACACAGAATCACAAACACACAAACAGAATCACACACACACAAACACACAGAGAATCTTACACACACACACACACACACACACACACACACACACACACACACACACACACACACACACACCTGCCCCATTCCAGCACCATCACAATCCCCTTCCCACCCCCTATACAAACAGACAAAAAAAATCAATTGATAATTTTCATCAGTCAAGATAACACAGACAGGCAAACAGACAACAACAGAACAAGAGCAGCATTGAGTGATTGATCCTACACACAACACACACACACAACAACAACACACACACACACACACACACACACACACACACACACACACACACACACACACACACACAGCACGCGCACCACAACACACTATACACTACAGACAGACAGACAGACAGACAGACAGACAGACAGACAGACAGACAGACAGACAGACAGACAGAAACAGACAACACACACACACACACACACACACACACACACACACACACACACACACACACACATGTAGTTTGTGGTAGTTTTTCTCTCTCCCCTCTCTCTCTCTCTCTCTCTCTCTCTCTCTCTCTCTCTCTCTCTCTCTCTCTCTCTCTGTGTTGTGTTTTGATTTGTTACCATAGATTATAGAATAATTTGAATATATTGTAATCTAGAGTGTCATGCTGGATAGGACTATTAGTAAGAGTACTGACTTGGAACAGCGTATATATAATATATTGTGATTTTGCTTGCGCCTATAATTGTGAGTGTAGTTAGATAGTTGGTTACATAAATGACTAAGTGATTAAGTTTATCATTTGCTTCATTATATATATATATATATATAGATCGAGTATATGCTATATAATTCTTTGTTTGTTTGCCCGTGGGCTTGTTTTCTTTTTTCTTTTTTTTCTTTTTTGGGAGGAAGGCTGTTGTTTTTTATGGGGACCTGGTGTAAAGAAGCCTCTGGCTTATCCAATTTCCTCATTAATAAAACACTTCAATTCAAGTTCGAGTTCGAGTTCGAGTTCTCTCTCTCTCTTCTCTCTCTCTCTCTCTCTCTCTCTCTCTCTCTCTCTCTCTCTCTCTCTCTCTCTCTCATCTCGGTGCATTCGATACTGGTTTAAGCTTTTAAAAATGGACATAGATTGACTTCCCAAGCAAGCTATCAATGCTTGTTAACTTGGACGAATATGCAACATGCTGGGTAACTTACTTAAACATACCTGTTTACTTTGGTTTTGGGTAGCCTGGTTGGAGCAAGGAGTTGTTGTGAACATACTTTTATATCGTGTTTAAGCAAAGAATGATAGAGTATATTTACAGAGTGGAATGGGTCTATAGTGCTAAGACATATATCAACATATAGACTGTTTAAAGCTGACTTTGGATGTGAACTTTATTCGAATACTGGATATAAAATGTTTTAGGGATTGTTTAGTTAAGCTTCGTCTCGGCTTGCTACAATTATATGGATATCTTTCAGGAGAACTTTAAGAAGGATACTGACTACATGTGTAGTTGTGTAAGGTTGAAGATGAGAACATTTATAAGAATTGTATTCTGTATGAAAATCTATGGTATAAGTACTTGTCCCAATCGATCAACCATACGTAATGTGTTGAAATAGGCTCTGTATTTACTTCGTAGCTATTTATCTTTTTCAATGCCTTAAATAAGCAGGATTTGTGAAAACCTTGGAGACTTATACAACAATAACATCATTTAAAAGAGTCAGTTTAATCTAAAAGACACAGTTCCACTGATATGTTTAGCAGTTCCATATATTCATGAGGTTCATTATTTTGCATTATTTGCTTTGCTTGCTATGCTCTGTTACCCATTCTTGGCGTGGCCTGAAGAATAATCTGTTCATGTTCATGTTCATTTCTCTCTCTCTCTCTCACTCTCTCTCTCTCTAGCTCTGTCTTTCCCTCTCCCTAATTCCACCCTGCAGTATCCCCCATCCCCACCCTCACACTAACAAAGTAACAGACAAAAAAGCAATATTTTTCTCAGTCAAGACAACAGAGACAGACAGGCAAACAGACACTAGAGCCTCAGTAATCACACACACTCACACGCACGCACGCACGCAACCACACACATTCTACACGCACACACACACACACCACACACACTATACACACACACACATAAGTGATACACCCACACACACACACACACAACACACACACACACACACACACACACACACACACACACACACACAACACACCATACACGTATGTATACATAACTTCATATCTAGCTGGGAGACATGAGTGCCCCAGGGGAAGGAGGCAAAATCCTGTGATTCACACAGAGTTACCAAACTAAACCACTCCCTATCCCCAGTTCTCCACTCTCATCCGCCCCCCCCCCCCCCCCCCCCCCCAAACAACCACCACCACCACAACCACCCCACCAATCCGCACAGATCAATAACCACTGGAAGCCAAATCTCTCTCTCTCTCTCTCTCTCTCTCTCTCTCTCTCTCTCTCTCTCTCTCTCTCTCTCTCTCTCTCTCTCTCAATCTGTCTCTCTCTTCTATAGATCCCATTCCCACAACCTCTCAACACAAGGAGGCAGTGAGACAAACAGCACTTGAGAAATGGTGAGGAAATTACAGAGAGAGAGAGAGAGGGGGGAGAGAGAGAGAGAGAGAGAGAGAGAGAGAGAGAGAGAGAGAGAGACAGACAAGACAGACAGAACAGACAGACAGACAGACAGACAGACAAAAACAGACAGACAGATAGACAGACAGACAGATAGAAGACACACAGACAGACAGAGACAAGAGAGAGCGAGACAGAGAGAGAGCAAGACAGACAGAACTGTGACAGACAGACAGGTAGACGGACCTGACAGACACAGAGAACAGACAATGAGACAAAGGAAGCTCTAGGTATAGACTGATAGAAAGAGACAAGACAGGAAGAATAAAAGGCAAGAGATTAGAGAGAGAATCAGACAGAGAGAGACAGAGAGATAGAGTCAGAGAAAGAGAGGAGAGGTGGAAGAGAGAGAGAGTGAGAGAGACAGAGACAGAGAGACAGAGAGAGACAGTCACAGAGAGAGTCACAGAGAGACAGACAGACAGACAGACAGGACAGAAAGAGGCACAGAGAAGAGCACTCTCTACAAGCTGTCTTTCTCTCTGTCTTGTCTGTCTGTCTGTCTGTCTGTCTGTCTGTCTGTCTGTCTCAGTGTCTGTCTGTCTGTGTCTGTTCTTCTATTTATCTGTCTCTGAGACAAGAGAGAGAGCTCTAGACAGAAACAAGACATTACAGAGCCTGACAAACAGACAGAGACGCATGCAAGCAGACTGAGAGAGAAACAGACAGAGAGTTCAACTGAGAAGCCTGGACACACATGCCAGACCACACAGACGAACGATGAAGGATGGAAAAGTTGAATAGAGAGGAGGGAGGGGTGAGGGAGGGAAGGATATGATGATATGGGAGGTCATACATCTTTCTCCTTTTTTCATTTTAGCTAGAAGGATTATAAGCTTCTTGACTTCCATCCTCAGCAGCCTGTGTCAACAAGCCCCATCTCATAGAGGGCAGGCTGAGAAGCCCATTTGGAGGGATGACTCACTGATCCCCCGTTTACCTAGGCCCCAGCGAGAGAAAGAAAATCGGTTGGGGAGGATGGGTGGGGGGGGGGGGGAAGAGAGAGAGTGTGTGTGGTGGGATTTTCCTTTCACCACTGCATCGTCAGAAAATGTGCTGATGCTTTTAAAAAGGTTCTTTTTTTGTTTGTTTGTTTGTTTGTTGTAATGTGCGATGAAGCTTGTTATGGGATGCAGAGATAATGTAAACATTTGTTTATTTTTTTCTTTTTTTTCTTTTTTTGGACTTGGGACTAGGACAGGAGAAAGACAGCAGCTTAAAACTCGTGAGATCCAACATTTCTACAGTAGCTTGTCAAAAAATCAAATGTCAAACCACACAGTTTGTTTCCAATACATGTGTTGATGATAATAATAGTGCTCCAACATTCATCATCATCATCATCATCATCAATCATCATCATCATATTTATGGTGATGATGCTAACATTGTAATAATCATCATGAATTTGACATTATGAGTGCTATTACTAAGTATAACACATTTCTTTTAAAAAAAAATGATCAAAGAGTTTTGCACTAGTACAGCTTTTTTGTTTGATTCAATTTTCTTTTCATTCCTTGACTCATGACTGAAGCTCTGAGGTTCACCAGTGGTGAGATTCTGCCTACATTACACAACCATTTCTGTCCACTATTAACTAAGGTAGCCGCATTCTGACTTTAATGATTACTGTAAATGTCTACAAACTTGTACAGTTTTCATCCTCCAAATCTCTCCTCCACACTCACTTCCACAAGTTCCAGCCCACCTCCCAATCACACAGTCCAGCTTGGCTCAAAAATACCCCCCCTCCCCCATACACTCATTCAAATACATGCACACATACATGTACATAATTATAGTATGCCACAACTACAACCAACCACCCTACTCCCCAACCCTGATTCAGGTCACAATTAGGTATAGGTCAGGGTGGTTTTTTTAGATCTGTTTAGAAAGAGTTCAAAAATTCACTTAGTCACTACATTATCTCATTTTTGTCCAAATCTATTTTAATTGATATAACAACTGGTAATCAGCAGTCAAATACCACTCTAATCACCAAATTGAAATAGCAGCAGCGGGCAATCCTGCTAAATTGTGGGTTATTCTAACTGTAACACTAACACGTGGTATAGTATTTAATTAGTATTAATCCCACCTCAAGACTGTTCCAACTATCTCACAGTTTACTTATTTCTAAAATAAGTCTACAAACGCTAGCCTGCCACAGTTTTTTCTTGGTTAAAATTTGTCGTAGAGTAAATGGCTGAACACCAAAACTGAAAACTGACCAGTAACCACCCTTACTACTACAGGCCTTGGGAGTAACAATAATTTTAAAACTGAAGTTGACACAGAAACCAACAGAGTAAACCACCACAACGTCTCAGTCCATACACATGTATACGGGTACATGAACACAGATCTTTCTTCTCTTGCAACACCACTAGTTCAGCACCAGATATAAATTCTGAACTTTTTTAAGTACTGCGCTTTCAAAGTCCTCTTCAGGCACTGCTACTGCTTAGGCACGATTGATGTTTCAACCCTGGTTTTATGGGTCTGCTTCCAGACTCCCATGACATTAGAACTGTCTGGTCAATGGTTGACTGTTCATAGCTCATTTATTATCATGGTTTAAAGATGAGGCTCCTTGAATGATCCCAGAGTCTCTCTGGGGGAGAAATCTTTTGGCCTGCTGCCAGATCAACAGTTAGTCAGGTATGATGTATCTCGTAGTACTACGAATTTGACACTAGGACTTCATGAACAAGAACTGTATCATGAAATGAGCCTGGGATATTGACAGTGCTGAAACTGAATGAGGACACACACACACTGTGTGACACAGTGACACAAAGTGACACACACACAGAGTGGGAACAGAGCAAAGATTTACAAAACTGCACGCATACGGGGACTGGGAAAAAAAAAAAAAAAGCAGAGTGCTTATTCCATTATCCTCAATATAAGAGAATAAATTTATAATTATGAATAATAAATAAATAAATAAATGAACACACACTTCTCTCTCTCTCTCTCTCTCTCTCTCTCCTCTCTCTCTCTCTCTCTCTCTCTCTCTCTTCTCTCTCTCTCTCTCTCACTCACTCACATCACTCACTCACTCACTCACTCACCTCACTCACTCACTCACTCACCACACACACACTCACCTCACTCTCTCTCATCGTCTCGCTAAAATTCTTCTCTCTACTCACTAATCACTGACAATCACTCAATTCACTCACTACACTGACATCACTCCACTAACTCACTCACTCACTCACTCACTCACTCACTCACTCACTCACTCACTCACTCACTCACTCACTCACTCACTCACTCTCTCACTCACTCACTCACTCACTCACTCACTCACTCACTCTCTCACTCACTCACACACACACACACACACACACACACACACACACACACACACACACACACACACACACACACAGAGTCATAAAAGAGCAGACAAAATGAAAAATTCAGGGTTCTACTGGTACAATTAAAAGTATTATTTTATTGACTATAGTACTGTACTAATTAAGTACTAGCAACAGCTGTGACATTGTGTGAAATACAGTGGGTTTTTTTTCCCAGACAATGTGTTAGACTTTGTGAATGCTATGCTTGAGTTTTCAGGGTTTGGGGTTTTTTTGGTTGTTTGTTGTTTTGGGGGTTTTTTTGGGGGGAGTTTCCTCAATTTCTTATTTTTCTTATGTTTACAACTCATTTTACAAATATTATTTACTGTTAAGCTCTTTTTCCCAAAATTATTTCAGACTTGTGTGTGTGTATGTGTGTGTGTGTGTGCACGCGTGCGTGTGCATGTTGTGTGTGTGTGTGTGTGTGTCACTGTGTGTATGTTTGTGTGTGTGTTCCTCGACTAGAGCTCTGAGGTTCAACAATGGTGAGATTTTGCATAATATCATACGACTACTTTTGCCCACATTGAGGTAGATGCTTTCTGACTTCAGGGAAGAATGATGGACCTGTTCATGAATATTTTCGTAACCCGCCAATCGCTGACAATTGACAGGAGTTATGGGATCTTTAACGTGTCATGAATTATGTATGTATACATACAGTACACAAAGGGAATTAAGGCCATGGCAGATCTGCACTTGGCAGTTAACCTGGAAGATTTTTTAAAATAAAAATAAACACTCAAACACACCCTTAATTCACAAGACTCCCCAAGATTTGAACCCACGACTTCATGAACCCATGGGATTGAAGTCAAATGGTCATAGAGCATGCTTGTTTTACATACTCATTTTATGTATTGGAAAGCTCTACACTGTTTCTGAACAAATAAAATATCGTTTAAAGAAAAAAAATTGGTCCTCAAATCATTTTAGTAATTTTACTAACAATACATTATACAGTGCTGTTGATGAGCTATAAAAAAAAATAGTTTTGTTAATATATAATTTATATAAAATATATATATATATATATTTTTTTTATTATATACATACAAAGATAGTATTAGTACTATTAACTGTGTATACTCCTTTTTAACATAACAATTCATTTTATTTTTAGCACGTGCGTCAGATTCAGAGATTCAGATTGTCAAAGCAACTTAACAAGTTAACATACAATATTTGATAGTACTAAGGCACAGTAATTCATGTTCTGCATTTTGTTTTTAAAAATACCTTCAGGACCAAATTTTACAGATTCGTGTGTGTGTGTGTGTGTGT
The DNA here is from genome assembly GCA_030674155.1 of Stramonita haemastoma. Taxonomy (NCBI): domain Eukaryota; kingdom Metazoa; phylum Mollusca; class Gastropoda; order Neogastropoda; family Muricidae; genus Stramonita; species Stramonita haemastoma. The sequence continues at coordinate 23,166,088 of CM060323.1, read as the reverse complement.
GTGTGTGTGTGTGTGTGTCTGTGTATGTTATGTGTGTGTACTGTGTGTGTTGGTGGGGGTGTGTTGTGTGTGTGTGTTGTGTGATGGTGTGTGTGTTGTGTGTGTGTGTGTGTTGTGTGTGTGTGTGTGTGTGTGTGTGGGGGGGTGGGTGTGTTGGGCTTTTAGTTTATTTTTACTTTAGACTAGTTTAGCATGTGTGGGATTTTTTGTTTGCTTTAGGTTTTTTTCGTAGTTGTTTTGGGGGATGGCAGGGGTGGGGGGGGGGGGGGGGGGGGGTGCATTTGTCTAAATCACTAATTACATATTTAGAAAAATTGACAAATTTTATACTTCATTTAGTAATTTTGTAATTCATTTAGTACTTAATATTCACTAGTAATACAGACAAGATCTTTAAACAAATAACAATTAATAAAATTTTACATTTACATGTTCACACCAGCACATGTGTACACCATTATTATTATATCATCAATCATGCTTCTTTAATTCTCTCCATAAAAATGCCAGTACATCAGAATGCATAAATCCCATTGATTTTTTCCCCAGTTAAATTTCATGACCATTTTCAAGATAAAACTTTAAAAGATGGCAAAATATGACAAGTGTTTTGGGTGAGACTATCTAGGGTAGACTGAGATCATGTGTCTGCTATAATTTGTATAAACCCACAAAAAGTGCTTAAATTTTCATGAATGGAAATACTTAAAAGAACATTTTTTGCCAGTAGTAGAATTTACCAACACCAATATAATTATAATAAAGTATACTTAGAAAGAACTTTATGAGTGTTCTTTAACACTATAGGCCCTTAGTAGCTATCAAACTATTATAATGTTACTAACAGTCTACAGGAACTGATGAAGACCATTATCAGGGCAACAGTGCCAGAGCTGTAGTTAAACAAACAATTAACAAAAAAACTTAAATTATATATCTATCATCTAATATACATGTATGTCATGTATATTTTTTATTCACAACAAAATGAAAGTCTGAGTTTCTGAAGCTGAATATTTTTATTTTCTTTTAAACCTTGAAGAGAGTACGTGACTGGTGACTCTGTTGGTGACTGCGATTACAGGTACTGAGGTAGGGAATGGGGGTGGGAGAAGGAGGGGGAGGGAGCAGCACACCCAGCAGACAATGAATGAGACATTCAACAACAAAAATCACGCATCAAGATTCTGTGACTGAAAGAAACAATAGACAGAGGAAGATGCTAGACAGGCCTATTGATCATCTAATGATTCAACCCTAGGCCCTCCCTATCCTTGCTACAAACATCAGGTTTGGGTACCTAACCAACAAACACTTAAAAAAAACAGAAAGGAAACTAAACCAACGAAATGCGAGTTCAACTTCATAAACATCAACAATAACAATATGATGCAAATTACATTGTTTTCTACCTCCATCTTACCATTGAAAAACGCCGCGATCTTTTTATGCGGGGAAGCAGTCACACCGTCAGATGAAAGAAAAGGAACCAGAAAAGCTAGAATAATCAACATATTGGTCCCACAGATCGCAGACATCTTTGTTGTTAACAAACTTGTGACTGAAAAGCACACACACGCACAATAATCTGTCTTTGGTGCCACTGGAAAAATCTAAAAGTACATAATTCGTTTTGACTGTAACAATCAGAGGCACTTGTGATCAGCCAGCCTCAGCAACACATGTCATTTGGCTTTTGCCATCCTGTTGAATGAATTAAACATTCAGTGACAATACACGGAAGGAAGAGACATCGCATGAGGACGAGTCCATTCACAACTCTAGGGGGGTCAGATTCGCTGAACAGCAGTGCCAGTCTTGCTGTAAGCCCAATTTCGGAGTCAGAACGTTTATCTTAATATTTCAAAAGTAGAAAATTATACCGTCTAAAGAATTTACCAAATATAAAATACAGTGCGTGATCAGGAATCTTTATAAAGATATCTTTCTCAACCACCTATCAATGGATCTCTCTGAAAAAGGGAGCTCAGTCAAGTCGGTCCAAAGCTAGGCTAGGCTAGGCGACCCGAAACAAGAGCCTGTGTCGTCTGCCTCACCAGTTGCTCGCTGTAGGCTGAATGAGCGAACAAAACAAGAACTTTAAAAAATAATATAATAAGGATTCGATTGACATCATTCAATACCAATGATAGCTTTCTATTGGGTGGTCTGTCAAAATCTTATGATTTAACAAAATAGGCGATGGCCTATTGTGTGCGCGCTATGACCTAGGCAGAGTGTGTGGGTATAGTATGTAAGAAAGCAAGCGCGCGTGAGAGAATGAATGAATCAATAATCTTTATTTTCCAAGGGTAAAGAGTAAGCATTCACATACTTTTTTTCATCCGGCCCTTGCCCTGGTAAAGGCATAGCACCCCCTACCCCCCCAAAAAATCCAAACCAGCAGCAAAATGTAACAAAAGAAAATCAAAAACCACCACCACCAATAATAAAACTCGACCTATGATTTAAAAAAGGGACAGATATACATTGAAAAAACATAATTCCCACTAAAGACATTGACAATTATTTAAACAAAAGAGACAGGTATATATTCACAAAACGCACAATTTCTAACTGGCCCGAACATTATAGCAAGTGAATCAAATAGATTAGCCTACATTGAGAGAACAGCTTTTTTTTTTTTTAATTTATTCTTTTATTATTTATTCTTTTATATCGAGGATAACAGAATAAGCAATCATGTGCTTTTTTTCATCCGGTCCCGGTGTGTATGCAGTCTTGTAAATATTGTCATCTGTTCCCACCGGCACACGATGGCCTACTCTTACGAAAAGCGGAACAGGATTTAACGTGTGCGCAAGATGTTCTGCGTGCGTTCGCACACGGGGCCTCGGTTTACAGTCTCACCGAAGGATCCGAAGCTAAGAGGAGAGTAGCCCAACCAAAAGTGAAATACAAATAATCAAACATGTTACTTTTTTTTTTCGAGAGAGAGAGTACTTTTTGATTTTGTGGGTTTTTTTTTATGTATGACGTGTGCGAGCATGCTGTGTCATGTGAGTGTTGTGTGTGTGTGTGTGTGTGGTGTGTGTGTGTGTTTGTTTGTTGGTTGTTTTTTTTGGGAGGGATGATTATTCAAGGAAAATGAATGAGTACACTGCTTTTTTTTTTTTAATCAGTCCCCTGTGCATGCGGTTTATGTCAACTTTATCATTCGTTCCCACTGCCACACAATGGCCCATTGACTCTTCCAAAAGGGAAAACAGGTTTTAGCGTGTGCGGAAGATGTTCTGCATGCGTTTACACTCAGGACTTTCGTTTATAGTGCCATCCAAAGGACTTTTGGAGAAGTGGTGTCAGCACTGGTGCTATTCTGACTTGAACCTGAAATTTTTCTGCCCTCTAGAAGAAAACATCAGGAAAATAGCTCCTTATCATCAAAAACATATGTTACATCTGCTTTGGGGCAAAGCTCAGTCCACCACAAAAACTATAAAAAGGCTCTCACCACATAATTTCAAAATAAACCAAATTGAATGAAAAACTTATCAATCTGACCTGGGCCAAAAATTCGTCAGTTATTAATTTAAGCTAAGTTAAGTTAAAGTCTGTCCCGAGCCTAAGGCTCATCAGGCCGGTGCTTATCCCGGTTTCTGTGGCGTTAAGCGACTGAGTCATAGACTCCCCCCTGGATAGGACGCCAGTCTATCGCAGGGTTAACCCCCAACACAAGGTTGGTACCCCTTTTACACCTGGGTGGGGTGAGAAAATAGCCGTAAAGTGCCTTTTCCAAGGGCACAATGCCATAGCCGAAAGCTGGGATCGAACCCGCAACCTTTAGATTACGAGTCCAACGCCCTAACCACTAGACTACAGCGGCGACTGTAAGCTAAGTGCCAAGGACTATATTAATTAAACTTGTTGTTTTAAGTTACACATGTTGGGATTGTCTTCAGCCATGACAAGCTCTTAGCATTTACAACCTGCACCCCCCTGTGGAAGAGAGACCAATGCTTTGGAGTCAGAGCCAACAGATGCTATAGCCGAGTGGTTAAGATCATCCAACCTCAATCCCATAAGTCCACAAAATCATGGGTTCAAATCTTGGCTGCATTTGGTGAATTAATGGTGGGAATTTTTATGATCACCCAGGTCAATGAGAGGAGTGGAGGAGGCTGGTTGCAAAATCTTCAGTGGTGCCCCCACGGGCCACAGGACTACCGGGACAGGTGAAGGTGAAGGAAGTTCAACTTCAAGTGCGGACCCGCCAGTGCCTTAGTTCCCCTCATGTATATTATATCATATATATTATTATATATATTATATATATATATATATATATATATATATATATATATATATATATATATATACATCTGAAGATCAAATCTCTCTCTCTCTCTCCTTCCTCTCTCTCTTCTCTCTCTCTCTCTATATATATATATATATTATATATATATATATGCAATTACATGTCAAAGATCCCATAATTCAATTTCATGTCAGTGTTCAGTCGAGTATGAACACACGACTATACCCAGCATACATCCCTGAAGTTAGAATGTGGCTACCTTCATGGTGGGCAAAAACAGTCACATATACAAAATCTCACCATTGGTGAACCTTGGCGCTTTAGCCTAGGAAACAAACAAAAAAAAAACAAAAAAAAAGAAGTCAGAGTTTGGCTGCCTGTGTGGCAAGGCACTTGGAAAAGACTCATAAGCATACAGAAACTTCTCATCCAGAGTTTTTGTTTTCAATCTCACAGTGATTCCCAGGTAGGATGAGGGAGTCACGAGTGTATTCCCCCCCCCCCCCCCCCCCCACTTCCCAGCCGATCTCCCCCCCCCCCCCCCCCCCCGTCCCCCTGAGTGGTAGTTAAATGCTGGGGGAAGAAGCGAAAACAACAACAACAACAACAACAAAACATAATGATCAATCCTTTTGAAAACAAACATCAATTATACCGTCAAAGCCAGTAATCAAAAGTAGAGGTGTTAATGGACCGGTCATCAGGATGATCTCTGTGATTCATTTCGCGGACACAAGCAAGTGGAGAAAAAAAAAGTGATTAAGGAAAAGAATCGATCCCGACTGGTTGTCCTCTTAATCTGATAGACTGTGCAGACTTTTCTGTGAGCTGGCACAAGGGTCTGAATCAATAACAAGCAGTGGGGGTGGGGTTAGCATCAGATTTCAGTTTTCAGACTCTTTGAGACAGCAGATTTAATTCTAGTTTTTTCTCTCTGTGTGTGTGATTGTGAATGTGTGTGTGTGTGTGTGTGTGTGTGTGTGTGTGTGTGTGTGTGTGGCGTGTGTGCCCGCGGCATGTTGTGTGTGTTTTTGCTTGTGTGTGTGTGATTGTGTGTGTGTGTGTGTGTGTGTGTGTGTGTGTGTGTGTTGTGTGTGTGTGTTTATTTATTCTTATTATCGAGGATAATGGAATAAGCACTCATGTGCTTTTTTTCATCCAGTCCCGGTGTGTATGCAGTTTTGTAAATCTTGTCATCTGTTCCAACCGGCACACAATGGCCTCTCTTACGAAAGAGGAACAGGATTTAACGTGTGCGCAAGATGTTCTGCGTGCGTTCGCACACGGGCCTCGGTTTACAGTCTCATCCGAAAGACTTGTGGGGAGAGTAGAGTCAGCACTGAAGTTAACTCCAGGGGAAAAATCCCCTCAACGGTGTGTGTGTGTGTGTGTGTGTGTGTGTGTGTGTGTGTGTGTGTGTGTGTGTGTATTTGTGTGGGGTTATACATGTGTGTGTGAATCAATTGCAGTGGGGCTTTTTACTTTGCATCTGATTTCAGTTTTCGGACTCTTGAGACAACATATTTAATTATTCTGTTTTAACTTTATTTTTCTCAACAGTGTGTGTGTGCGCGTGTGTGTGTATTAGAGTGTGTGAGTGTGCCTGAAGGAAGGTGGCAGGATGGTTAAGACATTCGCCTGCCAACAAGTAAACCGTGAGGTTCTGGGTTCAATTCCCAGCCTCGCCCTTTCTACCCAGTTTGACCACAAAAAAAATCGAACTGAATGTCAAAGTCAATCGGATGAGACTATAAACTGCGGCCCCATGTGTGAATGCACGCAGAACATCTTGCACACACGTTAAACCCTGTTCCGCCTTTCGGAAGAGCAGGCCATTGTGTGCCAGTGGGAGCAGATGACAAAATAAATAAAAAAAACCAGCATGCATAAGGTGTTGTGTTTAGACACCATCCCTGAGAAAAAATCGGGGAGTTGGAGTCTTCAGGGCGGTTCGGGGCTGTATGTGGCAATGTTCTGGCTGCTATGGTACTGGAACCATTCATATTGGCAACTGCCTTTTCAATGGACCATTCTGGTGGCATGGAGAGGGGGGGGGGGGGAGGGGTCTGCTGCATGGGTAACAGCTTGCCCTCCATACTTAGTTACCCAGGCTTTTCGTCTAAGACTCTCTAGAGACAGATGGGTGCCTACTACTACTAGTGTGTGCCTGTGTGCATTGTTGCTGTGTGTGTGTGTGTGGGTGTGGGTGTGTGCGCGGCACACGTGCGTGCGTGCATGCAGACAGACAAAGAGAAAGACATAGAGTGATGATAAACATGGGTGGGTTGGTTTGTTTATTTTTTTGTCTAATGAATATTCATTCCATAAAATAAGGCCATAGGCCTATGTGACATAGCTGTATGACTTGCGTTTATCTGGTCTTTCTCCCTGTTGTGTTCCCTTACCAAGTGGGGTGTGTAGTGCTTGGTCTGGACTTCTCCTGTACTTGTCATTTTACAGGAGGTCTGCCCGCTGGTCTAAGATGACACATCCCAACTTCAGAGCAGCTCATTTCTTTGTACAGGTTGCATGCTTGGTATATATATATATATATATATATATATATATATATATATATATATATATATATATATATATATATATATATATGAAGAGAATTGAGGCACTGCAGGTGGACTTTAAGTTGACCTGGGAGATAGTAAAAATCCCCACCCTTATTTTGTACAGAATTATTGAGAGAAAATGTATGGGTTTTTCAAGACTTTTTAGGACCTCTCCTTCTCTCTCTCTCTCTCTCTCTCTCTCTCTCTCTTTTGGACCTTTTTCAACAAACATTTTTTGTAGTCAAACAAGATTTGAAAGAATTGAAGTAAAAAAAAAAAGCATTTACAGAGTACACATTATAAGCACTTGGCGGCAATTGTTTGAGTTTTAAAGATTTCCAGGGATGGGATCCTAAAATAGAGGATTTTTACTGACCTTTAGTGACCATACAAACCCTTCTTGTAACTTGTGTGTGTGTGTGTGTGTGTGTGTGTGTGTGTGTGTGTGTGTGTGTGTGTGTGTGTGTGTGTGTGTGTGTTGTGTGTGCGGTCGTGTGTGGTTGTGTGTGTGTGTGTGTGTGTGTTTGTGTCTGCGTCTGTGAGTGACTACACAAGTATGCAAGGGTGCATGTATGTGCAGAGTACTTACAAAGTGTATTTATGCCTATAATATGCAAGTACCCACACATGCAAACTTGCAAAACCAGAAAACTTCATACATAAAAACACTTAATCACAAACACACACTCAAAAAGAGATTTTCATGTTGATCAGAACATCAACTTTACTGCCAATAATACAAACACATCACATGTGGTGGTAGCTGCAGTACTGGTAAAAGTTGACAATCCAATCTACCCTTAGCCAACATGTACAAAAACAAAAAGTAAATTATCAACTCTCCCATAAACTTCACAAGCAAGTTAGAAAAAGTATGCTTCAGACATTTTCATGAAAATGGAACCATTCATATGTACATGTACTCTTGAACATGAGAAACACGCTACAATTTCCCTCCTCCTTCACAACACAGCCGTGACTCACACAGAATCCTCACACACTCAAACATATCCCAAGCCACTTTCCTTGGGAAAGTGGAGTATCGTTGTTTCTTGCAAAGTCTAAGAATAACTGTCACACACAGAACTGGTCTCGCTTATAACGCCCTTGCTATGTGGTCTCATGCTCAACATATCAATTCACCATTCTTTTATTATGACTTTTATTACAATGAACGTCAGCAAGTCTATTCTGTTCAGGATTTTCAGCTTCCTAAAGTTAAAAACAAAAAGATATTGAAGAAAAACTGAACACTTCTTGGTCAATAGTCAGATAATAGTAACATTTATTTATTTTAATGCTTTTTGTGATATCTGAAATTTGTTCAGTAAAGTGGGAGTTTGACACAAATAAAGAGAGATGGTTTATCCTCATATCTGATTAGGACAGAGACAGTATTTCCAAAGTGCTTTTCAAAGCCGAAAGCTGTTTAGTTTACTTTATTCTTTTATATCGCGGATAATGGAATAAGCACTTATGTGCTTTTTTTCATCCAGTCCCTGTGTGTATGCAGTTTGTCAATTTTGTCATCTGTTCCCACTGGCACACAATGGCCTACTCTTACAAAAAGCGGAACAGGATTTAACGTGTGCGCAAAATGTTCTGCGTGCGTTCGCACACAGGGCCTAGGTTTACAGTCTCATCCGAAAGACTTTTAGGGAGAATGGCGTCAGCACTGATGTTAACTTCATGGGAAAAATCCCCTCGATCGGAAATCGAACTCGGGTCGTCAAATTGCGAGCGCAATATTCTGACCACTAGGCTATCCCATCCCCTGGTGTAGTATACCTAGCTCTGAAGATGGTCCCTACTGATTCAAGCATAGATTTTTTAGATAAAAACATACAGAATCTGTTATAATGTGCAGAAAACAAATGCAACAAGTCTGCATGACAGCTCTCATGAATACATAAAATAACTTGGCTACACACACACACACACACGCACACACACACTGTACCACACCACACTGCACCACACCACACCACACCAAACCATGCATACACACACACACACACACACACACACACTCACACTCCACCATACCATATCACACCACATCACACCATGCATGCATGCACACAGACGCACAGATGCACACACACACACAGAGAAATCTCTGCTGGGATGTAAATATGAGAACACACACACACACAGTCATACACACACAGTTAAAGTTAGTTAAAGCCCCCGAGCCTAAGGCTCATCAGGCCGGTGCTTATCCCGGTTTCTGTGGCATTAAGCGACTGAGAGTCATAGACTCCCCCCTGGATAGGACGCCAGTCTATGGCAGGGTTAACCCCCAACACAAGGTTGGTACCCCTTTTACACTGGGTGGGGTGAGAAAATAGCCGTAAAGTGCCTTTTCCAAGGGCACAACGCCATAGCCGAAAGCTGGGATCGAACCCGCAACCTTTAGATTACGAGTCCAACGCCCTAACCACTAGGCTACAGCGGCGGCTACACACACAGTCATTCTATGAAATATTCACACTTCTGTCTTGAAGTACACTGTCATTCTACCAACTAAGAACCTCACTCTGAGTTTTGAGTGTCATGTTTTGACAAGTGGATATAATATGACATGGTCTTGATATTTCATACAACTTAACTATGTGAGGGGATAAGTCGGGTGACTCAGAGAACGGGCACCAAAGATATTGGCACACATACAACAAACCTTCTAACAGAAAACTGAATTATTGACTTTACAGGATCTTGCTAGTTTTTAAAAACTTTCTTACACATGTACGCAAACTTTCCCCAGGGTTCTGGCAGAACTTTCAGCAGACTACTTTCAACTAAGTACCCTACTGCACACGTATTCATGACTTAAAGGCAGTAACTCACCTGCTGTGTCTGTTTAAAAAACACATAGGCCAGTAACTCAACCTGCTACTGTGTCTGTTTGAAGTGTGTATTGCCATTATCAGTTGGGGATATATATATACACATTCACTTTAAAACTCCCTTTCAAATGATTTTCAAATCTCAAACATCCCCACAGTCAGAATGGGGATAGCTGGATGGTGAGCAAACAGTCACATACACAAAATCTCACCAGCAGTAAACCTCAAAAGCTCTAGCCAAGAAACAAAAAAACCAAAAGAAAATCTCTAAACAAAAAACCCCCTATACATCTTACAGTAACCTTGTTCAGAGTCTCTGACCACAGCAAACTTTTATGCACTTTTAAAGTAGCCTACCTGAAACACAAATAATGTATGGTTTTTAAGGACTTTCAGGGCTTTGAAATGAGGACTCCCAAAATACTTTGAAGGGTAGTTGAGGAGTATTCGATTCCACAGTCTATCACCCACCTATAAGTGAACAGGAACACACTGGGGCTGAAAATGTTCACAGTTCTAAACAAGCCTCTCTTGTGAGGACTAAAACCAATATAAAGTTGGCCACAGCCTGTCTTCTTCATTGCAGCAGCAGGGGGTGGGAGAGCCTAGTGGTTAGAGTGTTGAAGTAGCAATCTGACAGCATGGGTTCAAGCCACCACCAAAACATCTGATTTTTTCCTCTGGAGTTCACATCATTACCAACTCACTCCCCTGAAAGCCCTTCAGATGAGACAGTAAACCGAGGTTATGTGAACTCACCCAGAACACATTGTGCATGTTAAAACCTGTTCCACCTTTCGGAGTAGTAGGCTTTTTGAGTGCTAACAGGAATGGACATCATTTTTATAACGAAAGCACATTGGTGTCAAATTGAGACATAATCCCCAAGTCGGAATACGGCTACCTTAATAGTAGGCAAATGGTCGCATACTCAAAACCTCACCATTGGTAAACCTCATATAGAAAAGAAAATGTATTGCAGCACCACAATCACTGGTAATTTTCAAAGTTTTGGACTAGCTGTCGCAACTTTCAGTTCACTACTACATAAATTTTACAACTATTTGAAACAGTAAACATTGAAAACTGTCATGTTCTTCTTCTCAGTTTCTTAAAAAAGTGAGCAGATGTGGCGAGGTGGGGGCTGAGGGTTCTCAATAGTAAATAAAAAAAAAACCAAGAAAAGCATGAGACCAAAAAAACACAAGAAAAAAAACAAAATGAAAAACAAAAATTTGTGTTAACAGTAAATACTAATGCACATTATTATAAGACAACATTTCTCTGCAACCAATGAAATATTTAACTTGTGATAATGAGAATGCAGAGCTACCCAAAGTGACTATCCAGGTAATCTTCACAGCTGTGTCAATGAACTGCTCAATTTAATATTTGATTTAATAAACAAGAACACTTTCTTTGGAACTGAGAAGGAACCAACATCAACACATACTGGATGAAGATACCAGAGTGAAACATGCATGCAACAGTGGACTATTATTCCCAATATTCATTGTAGATTTGGTGAAACATCCACCCACACACACTGAGATAATTATCAGAATGTCTTTGCTTCTCTTCATTCATTTTCTCCCTCCTTTCACTTTCCTCCCTTACCTCAATCCAGTTTTGCCCACATGTATCACACACGTGAATGTGCGCACGCACGCACGCACGCGCGCGCGCACGCACGCACGCATGCGCACACACACACACACACACACTCTCTCTCTCTCTCTCCCTTCTCACACACACACACACATATACTATATATATATATATATATATATATATATATATACATGTTTATATGCTTGTTTGCATGCACAAGCACATATACATATTCCTACATCCACACACTCCTACACACACACACACACACACACACACACACACACACACACACACACACACACACACACACACCCCCCCATGCACCCCCCCACCCACACCCACCCCTACACACTCACCAACCCAACCCAACCACCTCCCACTTCCAACACTGCTGCCAACAACATGTCTCTCGTCACAAGGAACAAGGTCTAGCCACAACAGGTCCCCCAAACACACACACACCCATCCCACCAACACAACACAAACACAAACACAACCCAAACACCCCTACTACACCAGCAAATTGTGCACGGGCTTCTTCCCGGGCCAGGCTTCCTTGGCGTACTTCTTCTTGCGCGGCTCCTTGGGACCCTCCTCGGGCACGAAGGGGGCCACGGCGGTGGGGGGGAGCTCGGGGGGTGTGGGTTCATGGTCCACGTCGGGGGCCAGGTTGGGGACGGGGATGCCCAGCTTGGCGGCGAAGGTCAGGGGGTGGGCCAGCGTGGACCCCAGCCCGTGGCCCGGCATCTCCCCGAAGTGTGAGAGTCGTGTGTCTTGTTTGTGGTCCCCTTCCAGGCCCGACCCCAGCCCTCCGTCCAGCTTGGCTCTCTGTTCGTCGGGAGGAAAGGTGTTGTGAGTGGTTTATTATTTTTTTTTAGTATTTTATTTTATTTATTTTATTTTATTTATTTATTATTTTTTTAATTCTATTTATTCTTATATATCGAGGATAATGGATAATGTCTTGTGTGTGTGTGTGTGTGTGTGTGTGTGTGTGTGTGTGTGTGTGTGTGTGTGTGTGTGTGTGTGTGTGTGTGGGAGGGGGGGGGGGGGTATGGTGCGTGCATATGCACACATGCTTACATAAATGTATCATTTACTTCACTTAGGTATGTTTACAAGAATGTGTGCATGCGAACATGTACATGTGTGCCTGAGTAATGTGAGGGCATTTTGCTTTGTGAAATGAAGAACAGTTCATAATACACAATGCTCTCAGCTGGAAATCTGACCTTGGTGGGTATGACAGTTGTCTGCACCAGGTTTCTGAAGCGCCCTATGGATGGGTCGATGTCTTCTGCAAATCAAACATAGCATGGAACACATGAAATAACAGAAAAAAATTTACACACACACACACACAATGCATACACACACACACCACACACACACACACACACACACCACACACACACACACAACACACAACCAAATCAAGATAAGAACATAAAAAGTTAACAAAAAAATTTTTTTTTTTTTAAACCAAACTGAGCCAGAAAATGGAAAGCAAGCATTGGACAAAATTCCTTCCTGTCAAAAAATGAGCAATAAAAAAACAACAACAAAAAACAAGATCTATTAAAAACCAACAACCAAAAATCCCACCAAAAAAAACAGACAAGCAAATGCATACCTGGATTGATAATCTCTTCTTCGTCAGCAAAACTGACACGCATGGATTTAGGTTTACGCTTCAAGGGGTTGGGAACATCCACAATCTCAGCCACAGACGCAATGCGCCGATTGTGAGCGGTGTTGAATTCTGTCAGGTTCTGAAAACCAATAACAAAGATTGTACTGCAGTACTAACAGGAATGATCAATAGCAGGTTATTTGAAAGTGTGTGTGTGTGTGTGTGTGTGTGTGTGTGTGTGTGTGTGCGTGCTGGTGCGTGCGTGCGTGCGCTGCCGCGCATGTAATAGCACGCACTGCATGCATGCCTGTGTGTGTACACATGTGCATATCCAAAAAGAATGCTACACCTCTATGGTGAAGAAATATACTCAAAGAGTATAAAAAAAAAAAAAGATCAGAAGAGAACACACACTACATTACCTTCCTGACAGAGCACCCCAACATCAATATATACAGAGATCTCTTGTGTTCAGGGCTGATACTTCACCATCACCTATCCCATAGTCTAATAGGCCATTGGGGCACCAATGAAAACTTTGCAACCAGCTTACTCCCACATATCAGGAGCTTAAAATCACATGATGATTATAATATATATATGTATTCTTCAGTAATTATTGTGCTTATTTTTTTTTAATAATAAGTATGGATATTCTTGACTTTAATAGCTATTTTAAAACGAGCAAACATTAAAGGAAAAAAAAAAGAACAAGATACAATCTTTTAAAATCTCTATTCTCTCTCTTTCCCATTAAAAAAAAATCTATTTACCTCCTCCCCCCTGCATCTCCCTCCCCCTGCCCTGTGCAACCCCCCCCCCACAACACCCCCACCCCTCCATGCAACACCCAAATAAGTGAAAAAAAATCTGAATGAATAAAAGAACCCCCCACTTACGTCAAGTTCTGTTTCTGATTCGGGAAGCCCCAACAAATTGCCCTCTTTATCCGACTGCTTTGTTCCGTCCTCTTCCAGCCCCCCTGGGCCCACAGGCTGCGGTCGTTCCCGGATGACGTAGATGCGGGTGGAGGCTCCGAAGTGAATCTCGCTGTCCAGAGGGACCTGCTGGGGCTTCTGCCTCTCCAGGCGGATCTGGCCGATGAAGGTCCCATGGGCTGAGGAGCACCACATGAGGTCAGCGAAATGTGAACGGGACACAGGCAGCGCACACAATATCAAAGTAATATGAAACGGCCTTCACTTTTCCTGTCCATGCAGTCTGTACCAGCCTTTAACATATATATGTGTGCAGGCGGGATAGCCTGGTGGTCAGAGTGATGCGCTTGTGATCTGTCGACCCGGGTTCAAATCTTGTTCAAGAGGATTTTTCCTTTGGAGTTAACATCAGTGCCAACTCCACTCCTCCAAGGAAATCCTCCGAATGAGACTATAAACCGAAGGTCCTGTGTGCGAATGCACACAGAACATTTCATGCGCACGTTAAAGCCTGGTCCGCTTTTTGGACGAGTAGGCTATTGTGTGCTGGTGGGAAAGGATGAAAAAATTTACAATACTGCATACACTCAGGGATTGGACGTAAAAATTAAAAAAACCCACATAACTGCTTATTCCATTATCCTCGAAATAAGACTAATAATATGTGCATGTATGAAGGTATATATATGCATGCATCCACATGCACACACACACACTCTCAAATACACACACTCTTACACACATTCCATTCATTTCTTGTACGATTTCAAAAAAGCATTCTACCGATCAGATGGCAAAATCAAACTCTTAAAAAAGTATGTCAGTAATAGAAATGACCATCAAAGATGACTTTTCCTTTTATCTTCTTTTTCTCGTGAATAGATTTTTTTAAAATCCGCAATAAGAATCTGCAAGCTTTGATTGATAGATAATTTGATACAGATGCACTATTTTTTTTCATTTATTCAATCAGTAAAATTTCACAAACTATCAGAATACATGTTTATATACACTGAAAAAAGATGAAAAGCTGGAGACTCACTGCTGCCAAGATCTATAATGAACGGTCTGTTCAAGTGACGATGCCACACAAGCGCAGAATGGACACGGGAACAAGAGGAGTGGTCAATAGCAAAATCGCACAACTGTTTATTGCGTCCGAAGAAGTAGCATTTCTTTTCGTCTATCATCAGTTTCTGCACAGCAGGGAAAAAAAGTACACTGTATGCATCTTTCTATGATTTACGGTACTTACCAAATCGTTGATTTACATGCATTCTAGCAAAACAAAACGAGTCCAAACACTATACATCTTGATGTATACACTCACAGAACATCCCACATCCGATCTATTCATACCACTGCATAGAACTTACAATTCAGTGTGGATGAGACTGCCTGCTCAGTTTATTATCTCACACATTGATTTTGTACCAAACCAACAGGATCGGTAAGTTATAGAAGATGTGGCAGCTATCCTTTCATTGCACTGCAGGATAGTCCATGATAGTAAGGATGATATCCAAAATCACGCTTGAAATTCAGCAGCACAAGAAAAAAAAAAGATTGGGCCAGTTGTTCCTGATTATGAAAAATGTGTTTTCATTAATCATAAAAAAAAACCAATAAAAAGAAACAATTAAAGACGGAAACCATACAACAATGAAGGTATAAATTTTGAAGGTTGCATATGATTTTCTTGCCACAAGGGCATGAACAAACGACCCTGTGAAGTGCCTTTTCATTCCAGTGTTACTCTTAGAACACTTCAATCAAAGAAATATCTATTGTATCAGTCTTCAACTCATTTACCATCTTGAGTGTCTGACTGTTGTAAAATATCACTCTCTCTCTCTCTCTCTCTCTCACACACACACACACACACACACACACACACACACACACACACACACACACACACACACACACACACACACACACACACACACACCATTCAAACCGATTTAAAAAAAACAAACAAACCCAAACACTCCACTAATTATCAAGTGATCACAAACCTGAACCATTTTTCCATCTTTCATGACATCCAAATGGAGACCAGCTGGAGGCTTGCCTGCCCTGCACACAATACACAGTTTTCTGTCGTTCACTTTAGTTAGTAGTTTGCTTCTGTTTGAAATGCTTGACACTCACATAGAAGGTGAAAACAAAACAATCTGTACGATTACACTATCTGTACAACTACACATCAGTTAAACAATATGACTTTAAAAAAAAAATTTACACAGTAGAACTTACATGATAAATCATCACTCTATATCAACTTACATGAAGGTAAATGAAAAAAAATATTATGGAAAAAAACAGGAAAAATCTCTCTCTCTCTCAATCAATCAATCAAAAAAAGCCATAAGTAGTCCAAATATATATACATATATAAAAGTTAAACTCTTAGTTTTACACAGATTTATTAACAGCAGTAAATTGTGAAGGTAGAACAAATTTACATAATATAAAGTACCTACACAATAACTTCAAGGCTGGACATCACTTCTGATCTAAAGTAAGCAACAGAGTAAAAGTCAGAAACCAAACACTAAAACAAGCGTTGTCTTATAGAAGATACGAATTTTAGGGGGGGAAACTGTGTATGTGCAAATGTGTGTGTGTGTGTGTTGTTTTTGTATAAAAACAATAAAAACAAACAAAAATCAATCCACAATATTGTATGGTTACTCTCTCTCTCTCTCTCTCCTCCCTCCCCACCTGTACCCCTGCATTACTTACTAGAATGTATAATTTATTTCCCAATGATCATGACTATGAGAGCAAGGAATAGGTTTGCTGCCCACACTCAGTCAGTCAATGACTCAATGCCTGATAAAAATTTCAAATGACCTTTCGGATTCTATGGGTGATCAGTCAGCGACCTCTGACTTTTCCGCACGCCTGACGCAGCAAGAACGTTTTGCTGCTGAACCAATCTCAGAGTCAGATAACCTATTGATTTTCTACTAGACTGGTCACTGACATTATAGGTCAAGTGCTGAACCAAATCATCACACTTTGTATGCGGTTGAGGTTTACTCTTTACTTCTGGTTGTTGTTTTTTCCTCCTCAAGGACGATTCCCCATGCTGTTGTTTATTTCTTCTTTCATTTATTTCTGTGCATGTTTTTAGAGTTTATTATTCTTATCTCTGTTTTATTCATGAACACAAGTTATGTACAATAAACACACTTAAAAATTTTGTTAAAAATTTTATTTAATTAATTAATTTTTTTTAATAAACATACTTTAGTTTTAACTGTTTGTGGTAGTTGTTACAACTCATTCCGTCTTAACATTCAGATTACATTCAAGCATGCGTGTGTGTGTGACTGTGAGTGTGTGGTGTGTGTGTGTGTGTGTGTGTGTGTGTGTGTGTGTGTGTGTGTGTGTGTGTGTGTGTGTGTGTGTGTGCACGCGTGTGTGTGTGCATACGTGTGTGTATATATGTGTGTGTGTGTGTGTGTGTGTGTGTGTGTGTGTGTGTGTGTGTGTGTGTGTGTGTGTGTGTGTTGTGTGTACCATTGAGAAATGTTCAAATATTCTGACTTTTACTTTTGTAGCACATATACTGCCAAAGAGATAAAATAGTATCCTCTCATACTACAAACAAAGGCTTTTTTAATATATTATTAGCAGAAAACATCAACCTGTGGCCCAGTGTGGGATATATATAATATAGATCTACGGTAAATTTGATAATAAGTAGAGTTTCATGCATGATAACAGCACCCAGAACAGAAGAAAGGGTGAGTTGTGGCCAGACTCCTGGCTATTTTTATGGACCCAATGAAACCACTTGCTGCCAAAAATTCTAAATAATAATAACAGAGCCTTGAAACTGTTCAGAAGTTAAGATTGGGATCTAAACCAGAGCAGCTGTATTCACTTCATTCATTCTTATGTTTCAAACATGCACTTGAATGCTGAACACTGATCTTACTTTCCAAAAAGGCCAGGATTAATGGCCACCAGTCAGCCTTCTTTTTGCAATACAATATGCATTTAATAACATGACATAGTATCACAGATCTATCCATACAAGTAATGTGGACAGTTGCTGTGAACCTAACTTACAAAGTGTGTTAATCAAAGACAGAAAATATTCTCAGCACCCAACCCTACAGATTTCATGCACACTATGACTATGACACAGCTGTCCCTTCCTTTGCAATAATAGGATAATAGATTCTTTTACCAAACCACCCAACCACACTGCCCACCTGTCAAATTGAAAGAAAATAACTGAAACTGTATAAATTTATAATATATATGGCCAATGCATGGCCATTTCGCTTTTTTTTTTTTTTAGGTTAATGTCAAAGTCAAAAAGTGCTTTTACATGGTTTTTGCCTCCATAACACCAGTAATTTGGTAAACTATGTCATTTATGATAAAATTTTATTTTATTTTATTTTATTTTATACCACTTTATGTCACAGCAGATTTCTCTGCATGAAATTTGGGCTGCTCTCCCCCGGGAAGCAAGCTTGGCCTGCCACAAGTGCAGCGCCTACCCTTTTTTTCCCCCCCCTCTCAGGGATGGTATCTAAACATGATACCTGTGTGCATGCTGGGGTTTTTATTATAATTTTGTCATCTGCTCCTATCAGCACACCATGGCCTGCTCTTCCGAAAGGCAGAATGGGGTTTTAATGTGTGCGCAAGATGTTCTGCGTGCGTTCGCACATGGGGCCCCGGTTTATAGTCTCATCCGAATGACATTCAGTTTGATTTTTTCGTCAAACTGGGAAGAAGGGGCGAGGCTGGGTACGAACCCAGAAACTCACGGTTTACATATTGGCAGGCAAACATCTTAACCATCCTGCCACCTTCCTTCCTACTAAAGTACATTTTTTTGCACCATTGCAGTAAAAACCCAACACAGACATAACACTGGAAAAAATACTTCCATGGCCACATAGTACAAAATAAAATACACCGGCCTGCAGTATACAGCAAGTACCCTTGTTGAACACAACTTTTCAGACTCTATCATCATGCTGTCTACCTGTCAAATTGATAGCAAATAATCCAAGCTACATACATATGGCCAATGCATGGCCATTTTGGAAAGAATGGTGGGCATTTCGGCTCATGTCTCTGCCATAGTCAAAAAGTGTGTTTTGTTCACAGCAGAAACCAGGAACACTTTCAAATACATGTATTATACACATACATGTGTGAAATGCTCCACCAGACTGGAGAGCAGATCTAGACACTAGCTCAGAGGTTGGTTATACTTATAGCATGGGGCTCATGATCTGAGGGGCGGGATAGCCTGGTGGTTAGAGTGGTGCGCTTGTGATCTTCTAACCCGTGTTTCAACCTCGTTCAGGAGTGTTTTTCCACTAGAGTTAACATCAGTGTCAACTCCACTTCCTCCAAAAGTCCCGCAGATGAGACTATTAACTGAGGTTCCATGTGTGAATGCATACTGAACATGCATAGGCTACATTAAAACCCGTTCTGCTTTTCGGAAGAGTATGCCATTGTGTGCTGATGGGAACGAAATGACAAAATTTACACAACTGCATACACATGGGTAATGGGTGTAAAAAAAAAAAAAAAAAGCACAAAAGTGCTTATCCCATTATCCTCGAAATAAAAGAATAACAAAACAAACAAAAAAAGAACAAAAAAGAACGAGAAATTAACCTTGTCTGCTTGTGGATTTCAGTCTTGACTGAGGGTGCTCCACCTATGTCTCCCCTCCCTCCCATCGGACTTATCATTAGTTTTAACTTCAAGCCCCTACAAGTCGAAAGGATCAGACTGAAATAGGCTAGTGAAAACTAACATCCTGTGTGTGAACGCACACGTGTTACAGTTTACCCGTTACTGGTGTTCGTGTTACAACTACAAGTTTGGGTTTTTTCCGGAAATCGGTGATAACTGATATGGACACCCAAACAAACGCAGTATGCAATCTGTCCGCTATTTATAGTCTGAATGATGAATACTAAGCACTAGATCAGTACAATGCCCTCATCCAAACGACATGATGACTATGTTTACAAGAAGGCAAAGACCGGCTCTCTCGCTCAAAGAATTTTTAGAAATGCTTCAGCCTATAAGTTTAAAGTAAACATTATGCACGCTCAAAGCAAAGGCATCCATACTTACTACGATTTAAAGATTTATTCTGATTATGATGCAGAGCCAAATAAACATAATGCGAGGAGAAAAAACACCAAAATTAACAAACCATGATGGAACTTCGAAGTTATTGACGAGTGGACCCGCCATCTTGCTGTCGAGTTTGAGAAAGATAACTGTCTAAGAGCATTGCTTTTGAGTGCATGCAGTCATCTCCCTTTATTATTATTTATTTTTTTTTTTTCAAGTTATTTATTTATGTATGTATTTATTCTCAGCGTCTTACCTTCTGTGATGTTTCATGTGCAAGCAGTTTTAACATGATTTCTAGTTAATTTTTGATCGGATTAGCGCAATCGAACGTCTTATTCCAGTTAGCATCAGGCAAATCCTGTAATGGGGGAAAGGGGGGTGGGGGCGTAGCCTAGTGTGACGTCAGAACATTGCGCTCGCAATCTTGTGCTCGCAATCTGACGACCCAGTTCGATTCCCGTTCAAGTGGATACATTATATATATTTCCTCTAGTGTTAAAATGAGTGCAGACTCCACTCTCCCCAAAAGTCCTTTGGATGAGACTATAAACGGAGGCCCTGTGTGCCAACGCACGCAGAACATCTTGCCCACACATTAAATCCTGTTCCTCTTTTAGAAAGAGTAGGCCACTGTGCCGGTGGGAACAGGTGACAAAATTTACAAAACTGCAAATACACGGGGACTGGATGTAAAAAAAAAGGGCTTGAGCGTTTATTCCATAGTCGTCGATATAAAAGAATAAATGAATAAATAAATGGCGCGACAGACGTTATTGCCATTTATTTATTTATTTATCTATTCATGCCGCTCATTTCGATCTCTGCACCCCAATCATACCTCGGCTTGTTGTGTTGCTGCCTCAGGATCAGATCTGCACGAATAACCTATGGCTGTTAAGCCTCCACTGAGCCACCCACCATCCAGAGGGGCCAGCTCCGCACGGCTACTGGGTCACTTGGGTGGTGTCTGATGGTGCCTCCTCGGAACTAACAAACACAGGAGGCTGATCTGTAAGCCCCTCTACTGTTTACAATATCTTAGTCGTGGAGCCAGACTGAGTAGGATGTCCACTCAAGGTTCTGACCACATCAGTGTCCCTCTAATGATCTTCTACCATGACCCTCCAACCAAAAAGGCTTTAGCAGTAGTAGTAGTACTGGTAGGCACCCATCAGTCTCGGAAGACTATGGAGTTGCGCTCTAGTCTTTAGAGCGTAAAGCCTGGGTAAGTAAGTATGGAGGGCAAACTGTTACCCATGCAGCAGACCCCCCCCCCCCCTCTCCACGCCACTGGATTGATCCATTGGAAAGGCAATGACCTATAGGAATGGTTCCAGTACCGTCGCAGGAGTCACCAGAACGTTGCAATATACATCCCCGAGCCGCACTAGGGACTCCAACTCCCCGATTTTTCCTCAGGGATGGTGTCTTATCACGACGCCTGTGTGCATGTGACTTCCATCTTATGGGCTCATTAAACCTTGGGTTCAAGCCTCGGTAGCGATATCTTTGAATAAAGGGTGGGGAATTTTAAAATCTTCTGGTTTTAGCTGAGACTGCAGACTGCTAGAGCTTTATTCCTCTCATGCATGTACACATGCGAATCAAATTTGCATGTTAAAGATCCCCTGTCCTGGTCAACATTCAATAGATTACGGAAAAACAAAAAAATAATTTACATAGGATGCACTGTATACCTGGATTGGGATGGGTTCCACGAAGTTCAACTTGCCCAAGAGACATGGCCTGAACAATTTAATGCACAGCTCCAGTGAGTCCTTGAGCCGTTAACCAGGCCCCAAGAAGTAGACCTACAGGTAGCCTACACGCAGTGCGGGTCAAGTACTTTGAACAATGCTCTCAAGATCGCATCCTCAAAATGGATGAGGCTCGACTGTGTCGTCCTGTCTTCCTCAGGAGGTGTTGCGAACTCGATCAGAGTAAGAGCTGTTGGAATTTAAACCACTCACACACACACACACACACACACACACACACACACAACCCCCCAAAACAAAACAACCCCCCCCCCCCCCCCCCCCCAAACATTGACTCTAATGGGATTCGAACCCCCGACCCTTCAGCCATGAACCCAATGCACTAGCTACTGCGTCTGTTTGTGCGGGCATTTCTTTGTCAGGATTTTTTTCCCACCGATTTTATACAGTAATTTTTGTTCTGCCTAACAGCAAATTTTTTTTTCTTTAATTTTTTTCTTTTTTTAATTTACTTAGAAACAACAGAAGGGAGACCACTCCAAAGCCTTAGGTCCACTTAGGCCTAAACCAATGAACATTCAGCATCTCGCGTAGCGGAATTTTTTGGAGTGTAACGAAGTTAGGATTTTTGTAAACATACTGTGTACAAATTGTGGTATATGTTGTGAACACGGTAAGCTGTAATGTTGGTCTACGTTTATCTTTTTTATGAGTTTAGAATAGATTAGACCCAAAACAGAAACGTATCTCAGTTTTGAGCCGGCACAATTTATGATAGGCCTAGGGTGCGACTGTTTTGCCGCGTGTGCGTTCAGTCAAATGTGCTGCTGTTCTGGATTAATTATTTATAATGTGTTGTTTGAATAAGCTACATCATGCATTACTTACATCATGTCATAAGAGCTCTCATCCTTGACACATAACGGCTACTTTAAAAAAAATCAATCGATTCTTAAAGTAAACGTGATCAGCGATCAACTTCTGAAATGAAGATTTATTTATTTTATTTATTCATTCTTTTATATATCGAGGATAATGGAATAAGCGTTCATGTATTTTTTACATCCAGTCCCCGTGTGTATGCAGTTTTATAAATCTTGTCATCTGTTCCCACCGGCACACAATGGCCTACTCTTACGAAAAGTGGGACAGGATTAACGTGTGCGCAAGATGTTCTGCGTGCGTTCGCACACGCACACGGGCCACGGTTTATAGTCTCATCCGAAGGACTTTTGGGGAGATGGAGTTAACAGTGAGGTTAACTCTGTGGGAAATTCATTGGTCTTCAAATAGCCAGTGCAATGTTCTGACCATGTCCCCCTCATTCAGTAAAGGGGAGGGGGGTTCCTGGTTTTGTTGTTTGGGTCTGTTGTTTCTTTTGTTTGTTTAGGTTCCTGTTGTTTCTTTTGTTCATTTAGGTTCCTTGGCTAAAGCACTTAAGTACCCCAATGCTGAAAATTGTGAGATTTTTGTGTAGTAATACTAGTATGCAACCGTTTGCCCATCATTACAATTTACAGTTAAGTAGTCACAATCACAATTGGACTTCAGGGATGCTATATCATGTGTGTGTGCAATACACTAGAGAAGCCTATGCAGTATCTAGACTATAGGCTATTCAATATACTGTTGTGTAGGATTAGGTTAAAAAGAGAGAGAGAGAAAGAGATTAATATGTTCCCTTGACCTATATTCTTTCTTTGGGGAGCAGGGTATTAGACTCTTGAGTCAAACTTTAATTTTTCTAGGGGCCAGTATCTTGAGGGTGGCACCCATCTTCCCTCTCACGCTGCTTGCTTTACCAGGGTTCGCGCTAGGAATTTTTAAAACCGGTACTGCGAGTTGCCATTTCAGAGATATCTTGACCAACTCCCCCAAAATCGGTCCCCAGATCTTTCGTTCAATTTAGATTTAGTTTAGACTCTTCTCTCTCAAAGCAAGGCGCAAATTCATAGTCAAAGACCCTCCGCTTTTCGTAAGAGCGTGTGCAGGTGGGAACAGATGACATTTACAAAACTGCATACACACGGGGACTGGATGTAAAAAAGCACAGGCGTGCTTATTCCATTATCCTCGATATAAAAGATTAAAAGAATAAAGATTAAATAAATCTAGGCCCCATTTACTCATTGTGAATGGAAGTTACTGTCATGCCGAGAAGAGCGCGAAGCTCTATTCTTTCACAGTAAAGCTTGCTGTTCTGCGTGCTAGGCTAATCATGCTGGCGCCAAAGATGTTCGTCGGAAGGGGTGGTGGTAGGAAGGGGTAGGTGCGTAAGCACAGTACAGGCGCATGACAGACTGTCAGAAAATGTCACTTCAGACTTTTTTTTTGAGACGGAAATCTAATCGGTCACAGGCAAACAGAATCGGTACGCGGTACCGGCTGCTTCGAAAATTTTCGGTATTCCCTGTTTACAATCGGTAAAATACCGACAATTACCGGTTATCGCGAACCCTGTTTACCGTCCCATCCCCTAGTGGCAGGTACCCATATTACAAAGAGGGACTGCACAGTGTACTGTCTGAACCCAAGGCACATAAACAGTTACCTATCCACGAGGTAACCATGCTCAATACTGCTTAACTCCTCTGAAGTCGGAGTATGGCTGCCTATATGGTGAGGTACTTGAAAATAGTCATACACGCAAACTTCTCATTCAGTGTGTGCAATTTCAATCTCACAGTGATTCCCAGGTGGGATTAGTGAGTCAGATAACACATTCAGGGTGACCCCCCAGAGTGTTAAGCTTGGGAACAACAACAACAATACTGCTTAACCTTAAGCTTAGCTTGAGGAGAGCAAGTGGTCTGACCACTGATGCAAGTATAAAAATAGTAAAAGTATAAATTTGTGTAAAAATTGTAATGACCATCAGACTCCATGACAGTAGCTGAGCAAGTACTACCAGAATCAGAAAACAATGAAAAGGTAAAACAATTAACATAGTTGAAACTTTAAGCCTGGAAGTTACAATAGACATGCCAGGGCTTAGGACTGTGTGACATATGTATAATATACATTATATATATATATATATTATATATCATAAATATAATAATATATGTCTAATGACAATTAATGTGATGCAGTAGTAGTAGTAGGCACTCATCAGTCTCGGAAGACTGTGGAGTTGCGCTCTAGTCTTTAGAGCGCAAAGCCTGGGCAAGTATGTATGGAGGGCAAGCTGTTACCCATGCAGCAGACCCCCCCTCTCCACGGCACTGGAATGATCCATTGGAAGGGCATTGACCGATACGAATGGTTCCAGTACCGTCACAGGAGCCACCAGAACGTTGCCATATACCTACAGCCCCGAGCCGCTCTGGGACTCCAACTCCCCGATTTTTCCTCAGGGATGGTGTCTAAACACGACACCTGTGTGCATGCTGGTTTGTTATAATTTTGCCATCCGCTCCAACCGGCACACAATGGCCTACTCTTCCGAATGGTGGAACAGGGTTTTAACGTGTGCGCAAGATGTTCTGCATGCATTCGCACACAGGGCCTCGGTTTCGAGCCTCATCTGAATGACTTTGACATTCAGTTCGATTTTTTCGTCAAACTGGGAAGAAAGGCGAGGCTGGGTACGAACCCAGAAACTCACAATTTACATATTGGCAGGCAAACGTCTTAACCATCCTGCCACCGTCCTTCCTGTGATGCAAGTTAATTGATGCAAGTTAATTGCTATTTCAGTTACTGAGAGTAGGCTAGTGAGTGATTTTATAAAGAAAGTATTACTATTAGTTATAGTCCTAAGCTTTGTAATAATTATTACTGTTTTGTTGACTGCCCTTTCGGCCTTTGTTTCAGATGACAACCAGGATGGTTTCAACAGACGCTATAGCTGCCATGAAGACCATGGCTGCTGACCCAAAAAAGCGGCCTATGCTTATTAAAGTGAGCATGCTGCATTGATTGTGAAAGGAAAATCTCAAATTCATTTATAACAATAACATATTGCTGACATTGATTAAGATTATGTTACAGCCCCAAACTACACCACTGTCTTCTGTCTATTGCCAATTTGCTGCGTTGTCTCTGCTTCCAGCTTTCACCTGTTGACACTTACTTGTTACTATGACAGTCATTAATAAAATGGAAAACAAAATAAAAGTTCAAAAGAACCATTCCTGCACATCACCTACCACCCCACCCTTAAAATAATATTTAAACCAAAAAAGTCTTATTTGACAAAATATGTCAAAAATTAAAGAAGAGAAGAAAAGAAAGTTACAATACAAGTTTGTATATTGGCATTATTACACAATGTTAGACATTGATTAATTAAGAACTATTTAATTTTTTAAAGTTTCGTTGAAATGCATTCGGATTCATATCCTGTATTGTGTGTGTGTGTGTGTGTGTGTGTGTGTGGTGTGTGTGTGTGTGTGTGTGTGTGTGTGTGTGTGTGTGTGTGTGTCTGGGTTGTTCACTGTCACTGTTGTTTAATTTTTTTTGTTTTTGCCCTTTGCATTCAAATTTTTGCTTGTAACTAAATTAGTAAATGTTAGCTTATAGATCATATATATGTCTTTCTTTTACTAGTTTTAGATGCAGTTTTAAAAGAACTCACCATCTTGTTCTTGAAGACTTGATTGACATTTTCAAGATGTTCTGACAGGACACAACTTGTATGGGAGGACTTGTGCTGGTGTTGTCCAATCCTGATTCATCTGTTGTCACTCTTGCTCTTGAGGTAAGAAATTTGCATGGAATGTGTTAATTGCTGCTAATATTATTATTATTTAATTAAAAAAAAATACTAATAAGAGAAAAAAAAGAGCAAACAAGCGCATTGAGATGAATACAACGATTTCAGTTATGTCTTTCCATATCATATGCCTATGTGCACTGTATATATATATATATATGCAGATGGTACAGTCCAGTCCACAAATAAAAATTGCTGAGTCAGGGTTGGTACATATTCATTATCATAAATTTTATAATTTCATAAAAAAAGTGCTGTATGTAAGCTGAAACATAGCCAAGGCCAAGACTGG
This sequence comes from Stramonita haemastoma, assembly GCA_030674155.1. Taxonomy (NCBI): domain Eukaryota; kingdom Metazoa; phylum Mollusca; class Gastropoda; order Neogastropoda; family Muricidae; genus Stramonita; species Stramonita haemastoma. The sequence continues at coordinate 23,139,346 of CM060323.1, read as the reverse complement.
TGGAAATTTGGTAAGAAGGCCACAAGCTTCTTAAGTTCTTTACTCTTCTTCATTCCCCCCCCCCCCCTTCTCCTTCCCACCTCTTCTGTCCACAAGCACCCCTTCTGAATGGAAAAAAAAAAAGAAAAAGAAAGCAAGAAACAGAAAGAAAAAACAAACATGAAAAAGGATGTGAGTTAAACTTTAAAAAGAATTTCCCCCTCCTAATTTGTGGCATTGTATTTAATATAAATACTGTTATTTGTAAATGTGGGTGGTTGTGCATGTGTATGTTTTGGATTGTTTATCAACTATTTAGACGTGGAATGTTTGTTGGCTGGGGCATAGAACTTACCTGTGCTCTAGAACTATAAAAATGTTTGTCCTGAAGCACAATTTGTGAGATGACACACAGCTGCAAGCATCATCCTTTATTTCCTGTAAGAGTGACATTTTTTTTCTCTGATTCATAGTATTTGGTTACTGGAAGGGTTGCAATATAAAAAAGCGATGTAAACAACTGTTCACAGACCCTGCTGCTACTGGGTGAGGAGAAAGAGTCTCGCCCAATCATAGCGTCGTACATAGGCATGCTGGACCAGCTGGAAGCTCTTCTGCACAGGTTCGTGACTGAATTGCAACAATTAAAAAAAAAAAAATTAACCAAAAAAAAAACCCTACTCCCCTCTCTAATAAACTGACTGTGAAGATTTAGTCTTTGTGTAAACTTGTAGGTTTTTGTGTGTGAATTAAATTGAGAAACCATTAACACATGCATAGGTCTACACACAAAACTATATGTGCTTGTATCTGCATGCCCATGTATGATACTATTTTCCTTAGAAATAAGCTGTAAATTATTGTTTAGCAAATGTCATCTCAAACTTGATAAATGTAAGCACCCATTGTTCTTCACATAGAGTACAGTTGTGTGAGTTGGGTTTTTTTTGTTTGTTTGTTTGTTTTTTACAGTTAGTTTATTTGACCAGTTCCATTGTAAACTTCTACATTATCATTTTAGAGTTATGAGTTAGTTATGGGATCTGTACTACATAATTTTCTTCTCTATAAGTGTTGCATGATCTGTTACTTGTAAAAATGGTCAATGTGAACTGGAGGCATTTTGCTGGTCATCTTGCAGATCCCAGTGTGAAGAAAACATACGGACACTGGCTGACCAGTTATATTCTCTTTTGATTGACACGTCATCCACCCCTCTTCGGGACTCCAGTAACAAACAGACTCGAAGGTGAGTCTCTGCTTTCATCTTTTTTTCTGTTGTGTGTGTGTGTGTGTGTGTGTGTGTGTGTGTGTGTGTGTGTGTGTGTGTGTGTGTTTTAAGACGACAGTGTTGACCATTTATCTGTACAATTGTAAACTGTGCATCATTTGTTTATTTTTACTGCTCACTTATCTCAAGTTTTGTTTTTATTAAGTGTTGATTTGTACAAATTAAAACAGAAGTGATCAGTTTTCAGCAGATTTTATTCTGATTGAATTCCTTTTGTTAATTAATGTTCTGTTTTTTTCTTTTTTCTTTTAATATAATAGGATGACAAATTAAAAACTGAATGTGTATGTTTCTCTTGCATGAATGTGGGCATGTGCTCAGTTTGGTTTTTTCTAGATCTCTTGTTTTGAAGATTTAGATGGAAGAAGATTGAACACATGCACAGATGTATGATTTATAGTTATATATGATGTAGTACACCTTTATTATGCTGCACGTACTGCTGCTTAATTATACACAGACGCACACACAGACATGCACACACACAGATGCATGCACATACACACACACACACACACACACACACACACACACACACACACACACACACACACACACACACACACACACACACACACACACACACACACACACACATGCCAGTTAGAGATTTACTGTTTTTTGAACAACTGTTTTATTTGTTTGTGCATACAGAGCAAGTGGAAACATGAAAGGCAAAGGAAGTACAAAGAATACAAAGTCTGTGGTCCTGCAAGTTCGAGGAATATGTGATCAGGTATTGCAGAACCTTGACATATTGAATTAGTCTTATTATCAGAATGGATGTTTCCAGGTTATAGATGTGGAAATTGAGATGGGGCTTTGTATTTCTGATTGTTGTTATTCTTTATGTTTGCTAATATCTGAATTTTTACCTAGTTTTTAGTTCTGAAAGTTATGAAAGCAGGAATGCTTGTACGTAGGAGGTTGTGTTCTTGTAAGTATATATATATATATGTGTGCATGCATTGCTTGCGGGTAGATGCATGCATACACACTAAAGTATATGTGGGTGGATGGATGTGTGTTTGTATATGATTGAATGTATTGTGATAGGAGGATGCTGGGCTGAAAGAAGGAAGGTATTTGGAAACATGTCAACATGCAGGGTTCGCGATAACCGGTAATTGTCGGTATTTTACCGATTGTAAACAGGGAATACCGAAAATTTTCGAAGCAGCCGGTACCGCGTACCGGTTCTGTATGCCTGTGACCGATTAGATTTCCGTCTTTAAAAAAAAAGTCTGAAGTGACGTTTTCTGACAGTCTGTCATGGGCCTGTACTGTGCTTACCGCACCTATAGCCCCTTCCCACCCCTTCCGACGAACATCTTTAGCGCCAGCCTCATTATTAGCCTAGCACGCAGAACAGCAAGCTTTACTGTGAAAGAATAGAGCTTCGCGCTCTTCTCGGCATGACAGCGACTTCCATTCACATTGAGTAAATGGGGCCTAGATTTATTTATTCTGTATTCTTTTAATCTTTCATATCAAGGATAATGGAATAAGCACTCCTGTGCTTTTTCACATCCAGTCCCCGTGTGTATGCAGTTTTGTAAATGTAATCCGTTCCCACCGGCACACGACGGCCTGCTCTTACGAAAAGCGAGGGTCTATGACTATGAATTTGCGCGTTGCTTTCAGAAAGAAGAGTCGAAAACCAAATCTAAATTGAACAAAGATCTAGATGAGCGCTAAGCATAGAAACAAGAAAGAAGAATATAAGTCACACGAATGATGCCATGCAAAACAACAGACTGACACGGACAGTGGCACAGGCGCTAGAAAAAAATCCTATTTCCTTCGTGGCTTCATGCCCAAGAAGCGAGTGGCAGCAGCACGGCAGTCAAAGTCTGAGAGATTCGCGTTCAATTTAGATTTAGTTTTGCTGCCCAACAATCCCCCTCTCCCCCACCCCCTCACTGATTAGTTTCGTTTTGTTCACAGTACGTACCGGATTTTATTTTCTGGGGACCGATTTTGGGGGAGTTGGTCAAGATGTCTCTGAAATGGCAACTCGCAGTACCGGTTTTAAAAAATCCTAGCGCGAACCCTGAACATGTTTAAGGAGCTCTGTGTGTAAATCTTAATGACAATGTGTCTTATACATCATGTCGTGCAGTCAAGAGACATTTTTCCATAAGTAAGTGGACAATAAGGGTTGTATCTTTGTGTGTGTGTGTGTGTGTGTGTGTGTGTGTGTGTGTGTGTGTGACTCGTGTGTGACTCGTGTGTGTGTGTGTGTGACTCGTGTGTGTGTGTGTGTGTGTGTGTGTGTGTGTGTGTGTGTGTGTGTGTTGTGTGTGTGTGCGTGTGTGTTTGTGTGTGTGTGTGTGTGTTGTGTGGGTGTGCGTGTGTGTGTGTGTTGTGTGTGCATGCGTGTGTGTGTGTGGTGAGTGAGTGTGTGTGTGTGAGTGAGTTGTGAGTGTGTGTGTGTAGTTTTGTAAGAATGGAAATTGCATGTTTCTTCTTACTCTTTGTGATTCTGAGCATCAACAGATTTTTTCTTTCTTTCTGTTCCTTTTAGGCTGATAGAGACCTGTGCATACGGCTGTTGTTGCGGGTGAAAGGAGTGGTCAGTGTCACATTTGACACCGGCAAAAAACAGTGTCTGCTCCGTACCAAGGCTGACATCAAGCCAGAGGTAAGGCAAGCAAAAGGGGGGGAGAAAGGCACACAACAACAGCCAAAAAAGAGAAGAAAAAAAGGACTTGCTTCAGATAATTTATCAGATTTGCATTGGTTAGTTGGGGGGGGGGGGGGAGGAAAGGAACACAACAACAACAAAAAAGAGAAGAAAAAGAACAGGACTTGCTTCAGATAATTTGTTAGATTTGCATTGGTTAGTGGGGTGGGGGGGGGGTCGGGGAAGGAACAGAACAACAAAAATGAGAAGGAAAAAAGGACTTGCTTCAGATAATTATCACATTTGCATTGGATGGAGGGTCCTCCAAGATTTCCTTTTGTGTCTTGAATTCAGATTTGAAAAAGAAAAAAAAAAATTTTTTTAGCTTGTGATGTTCATAAAGACAATATGGGATTGTGAAGAAAAGAAAACATATCTTTATCTCCGCAGTTAATGCGGCTACCAAAATTGGGGGGGGGGGGGTATATTTTTAGATTTCTTGTAGAAATATTCTTTCATGTTATTTGATCAGGTAACGGTTAACTGTTCCACAAATAATATGTAAAAATGGGCTTGAGATGTGTTTGTGCGTATGAAATCATAACTTTATGACCATAATTGTCCCATGTAAGGTCCCTTTTTTGTTTAGGATCACCCCACCCCTATCTCTCTCTCTCTCTCTCTCTCTTACAAACAAAGAAAGCAAAGGAGCACAATATATAGCTATATAAACAATGTAAGAAGGAAAAAAGGCAGAAATAATGTGTTTTTTCTCAGTCTGTGTCGTCTGTCTGTATGTCTGCCTCTCTCTCTCTTTCTCTCCCTTTCATGTGTGTGTTTCACTGTTTGCCTTTGTCTCTTGTGCTCTCTCATATTTTTTTCTCCTTGAGGGGAGATGGACTTGAAGGTGGGACTGACCCTATCTTTTGTTTGCCGATCTGCTTCACTTTTGATTTATTACAGGAGGTACCTGCATTGAGGCAGAGGCAATGTATGGCGAAGGTTAATTTGAGAAGCATTTCAAATTAAGGTTGGTTATTTACACATCGACTACCTATTTTCCTGAGATGTTGTGTATTAGTTTTATTATAAATTTCACCACTGGTGAAACTCAGAGCTCTAGCCAAAGAACAACAAAAAAAGAAAAACAATTGTTTTTTGTTTTTTGTTTTTCAGACTTTGGTTCGAGCTATTGCCAAATCAATGACCATGACTGCCCAGCAAGTGATAAGGAATGAAAATGGAGATGAGGTAAGTGTTAAAACAGGACTTCTTGTAAACTGTGGAGCATTGATACTAACTCTGCCTTGGATGTGTTCAGAGAAGATTATCCTGTGCAGGATCAAGTGTTGTACCACGTTTTAGAGACTACAAGACCATACTTTTTTTTCCTGACTTACATTGGTGCAATTTTTAGTTTGGTGCATTTCATGTATGGAAAGTCTTTTGAAGCGTATAGTTCATTGATTTGATATTAAGGCTGCTGTTTCTAAAAGGATTTAGCAATCAGTGTCCTGTTTTCTTTGGATATCAACTTTTTGCAAACACTTTTGTATCTCAAATTGTATTTGTAAGTGGTCACAGAAAGTAATTATGTGATCTGTTGTGATCTCACATTGATTAAATGTAAAATGACTATTTCATCTAATCTGCGGGACTCTGGATGTAACTCCATGATGGAAACCTCAACTTTGAATGGGAACAAGATAGCAAATGTCTATTCATTTCATTCAAAGTGACGGACACTATAGCCGAGTGGTTAAGACTGTTCAATTTCAATCCCATGGGTCCAGGAAGTCATGGGTTCAAATCTCAGTGGCTTCATCCTGCATACTTCCCTGAAGTCAGAATACTTCATGCATCTTTATGGTCTGCAAAAAACTGGTTGTTTATGCAAAATTCTCGCTGTTGGTGAGCCTTGGAACTCTAGCTGAGGAACTAATACAAAACCAAAAAATTGGAAGGGATATATATCTCATCAGCAAGGCTCAAGCAACCAAAAAAAAAAGAAAGGTATAAGAAGAGAGACATCTTGTAATCCATACTTTAAAATTTTTTTTTTTTTATTATCTCTCTCTTGTAACTGTGTTTTGTGTGCAGTCCTTGGTGTCTTTCAACACAAGCAACGGGCATTGCACAGAATCTTCCCAGGGGAAAGAAAACGAAGGCTTGATGCCGCCATACCTTTCAGACGATGAAGAGGAAAAACGTGTGCAGAATGAGGACAAGAACACCATCTCCAGAGGAGGTGCCAATGAAAGCACAGCTTCTAAGTGGTTCAGTGCTGCAGCCAGCTTCCTTACCAGTTCCTTTTACTGGTGATCTCATGGAGTGCAGTTCTAGGCCAAAAGTCAGGACTTGTCAAAGTTGTGTTTTTTTTTAAATCACCAAAATACAGAAGTAAAAAACAAGATTATATATGTTGCAAATGTTTATTAACATTTGACGTGTGGGACAAGGGGGTTATATATGATAAAATTTGTTATAAGTTCATGTTTATAGTTATAGTGCAGGTTAAAAGGCCAGCACATGTAAAGCCTACAAACCACAAATCACCAAATTTCAGTGCATTGTTGCTGTGGGGGAAAAAATCCAATATGGCCTCCTAAACTTATTTTCAATCTTCTACATGTTTGAATTGAAAAGACATGCAAGAGTCCTGTTGTCACAGCCATAGTTTAGAACCCAAGTTCTTTACACAGAATGATCTCCACAGAACAATTTCCTCATAGCAATTCTTAACATTAAAAAGCCAAAAACACAATGTTGGCTACAAGTACTTACATTTCTAACCTTTAAAGAGAATGCTCACAATATTCTGGAGAGCATTGTAGGGTTTATAAGACAAGGTGATTATTGGAGTGTGAAATGATATTTTTGCATGGTTGCTTTTTTCACGTGTGTTTTTACATGTCTGTTGGAATTTGGTTATGTCTGTTCAGTTTGAAAAGGATGGTGCAGTTATGTTTATGTAAACAGAATGTTTGTAATGATTTGGAGAATAAGGAGCAGAGTATGGTTAATTTTATGTGTGTGTACTGTAAGTCAAAATGTAATGTAAATATTGAAATGAGGCACTTTACCACGGCTGGAACTAAACCATTTTGAGAGAGAGAATTGACTGAACATACACTTTATCAATACATAAAAGAAGAGAGGAGATTGGTCTGTGTATTAAAGAACAGAACGTTGTTCTTTCTCATTTGTTATTGTGCAACAAGAACAACCCAACTCGACCCTCCCTTTCTCTCCAACCAGTTGCAGGGTTTTCATTATTGAACAAATAGAAATGGAGAAAATCAAGAGCAGGTAATCACAGCTTCATCATCAGTATGTTGATTTCAATCTTGTTTGTTGCCCCGCTAACCACTGAGGCCATATCAGGGCTGTGTTATGATTTATCAAGATGCACTGAGGCCATATCAGGCGGCTGTGTTATGATGATTTATCATAGATGCACTGAGGCCACATCAGGGCTGTGTTATGATGATTTATCATAGATGCACTGAGGCCATATCAGGGCTGTGTTATGATGATTTATCATAGATGCACTGAGGCCATATCAGGGCTGTGTTATGATGATTTATCATAGATGCACTGAGGCTATATTGGGGCTGTGGTAAAATGATTTATCAAAGATCCATCCCATAGCCTCTTGAGGAATGGTTAGAGTACTGTACTGAATTTTTCAGTTAAGTGTGTTTTGGGCAAAATGGACCTGATGAACTCAATCCTCACTAGGTTGTGGATGCTGCCATGTATGTATGTACATGTGTGTCACCCATAGCACCAGTCATAGTCTTCTGTTATAAAAAGTGGATGAGATTTTAATATATGTGCAAGATGTTATGCATGTGTTTGCATATGGAACCTTGCTTTGTATCTTACATATGAAGGACTCGGAGGAGAATGAAATTTAAAATGTACCAGCATTTGAATTGGTACCCACTAGTAAAGGACACCTTGAATGGATGCCTTAAGTAAAGTAAGTCTCTCCCGAGCCTAAGGCTCATCAGCCGGTGCTTTTCCCGGTTTCTGTGGCGTTTAAGGATGAGAATTCAGACTCCCTGGATAGGACGCCAGTCTATCGCAGGGTTAACCCACACAAGTTGGTACCCTTTTACACTGGTGGTGAGAAATAGCTAAAGTGCCTTTCAAGGGAATACGCATAGCGGAAAAGCTGGGATCGAACCCGCAACCTTTAGATTCGAGTCAACGCCCTATACATAGATACAGCGCGTGAATGGATGCCTTAGGCAAGATTCAAATCTGTGCTCTCATTTATCCTCTGACGAGTTCAATGCTTCAACCACCAGGACTACTAGGCTCTTCCATTCTTCCCCTCCCCCACCCTCTCCCTGACAGATTTATCATAACTGCAAAATGTCTTTTGAGCAGTCTACTTCATCAAATTAGCTTTTTGTAAAACAACACACACAAAAAAAAAAAAAATCATTTGTTTTTTGGCTAATGTTCTTTTGTTTTAATTGCCTGTTGATCAATCTAATTTAAAATGATCTGTTTTAAAAATTGATGTAGAAATGGAATTGTAAAAAAGAAAAAAAATGAAAAGTGGTGCTTTTTGTGAAGTCAAGCAGCAGAAATAAAACACAATTTAAAAGGTTTGTTTGCCCTGTTGTGGGTTTTTGGGTTGTTTTTAAAATTTTTTTTTAGCTTGTTTGTGTGAAAGAGTGGAGTGAGGATGAAGAGACTGAAATGCATTGACAACATTGTATGGGAAGTGACGTTGCACGTATGGAAACCTAAACCACAAATATATTCTTAAAAAAAAAATATGTGGTTTATACAGCACATACAACAAAAATCTACACTCATTTGCATGATCTCAGCACTAGCCTAGAGGGAAGGAAAGTTAAAAGGTGTAAAGAACACAGGGATTTCAAAAAACAAAACGCAATTCGTTTTAGACATCAACTTTTTTTTTTATTCCTTTTTTTTTTTTTTTTTACAAAGACATAGCAAAATTCAATAGAAAAATTTGTTCATATAATAAAGTACATCAATAAACTGCTGCACAAAATGTAATGCACTAGTATAGACATCAAAATGTAGCTTGGACAAATCTGTTCTGTCTTGATTGTGAAAAGAAATGTACTTTTCTGAGATGAAAACTACTCAAAACATACATTCAAACAAAACATGTGTTGTAGAGTACTGACCAAGAAAATGTAAACAAATTCAACAGCTGTTGGTTAATATGGTACTTACTTACTCTTTGTCCAAAATTTTCACACACCCACCACCACAAAACCAAAACACAAAACGCCACACACAAAAATCCTACTTAAACTCAATTTGCATGCTGATTAAGTGTGTTTTTGATTAGGTTTTGTCTATAGAATGTGTTGATGAGTTTGGCACATTAAACATGCACTATCTCTGAATTTGTTCCTGAAATGCCCCCCCAAAAATTCAGAGTTTGTGGTTTATGCATCAGCTGTACATCTTTGCCATGGCAAAAAAAAAAAAATCAAACAATACATGATTATCTATTGCACTTGTATTTCAGAAGGCAGTTATGTCAGTCCTTTTCTTTCTTCTACCTTTGATGGCTTCTTATACTTTTTTTTTCCTTTCTTAAAGCAGAATATTGCAATGGCAAAATAAAGCATGACATGAAATGTTCTATCTTTCAATTATCTTCAGTACAGACTGAAAACGGGACAGATTAAAAAAAAAAAAAAAAAAGTACAATATTAAACTGACATCAAGTCTAGGTCTTCACGTGGTATTTTAAACTGTCACAGGGGAAGTAAGAAGGGGGTAGATCTTGTTGACAGAGCGTGGTGAGTTGTCCTGTCACTAGGGCCAAAATAAGAAGGGGGTAGATCTTGTTCTTAGCAGCGTTGGGTGAGTGAGTTGTCCCGGCACACACAGCTCACATGATGTTCCACTTTCCCTTGCGCCAGTAGAGGTCAGGCACTGGTGGGCCTTTCTCCTGATCTTGGGGTCAGCGTCACGGTTCAAGGTGTCCAGGGCTTCGGCACACGGTACTCCAGGTGTCTGGGGGAGCCGTCACACAGAGTGTGCAGCACCTGGTACCTGGGGGACAAAGCAGGAAATGGTATATACATACATGTGTGTATAAAAGGTAAAGGTGTCCCATAACCTTGGCGGTCATAGGGGAGAGAGGCATCAGAGACCTCAGCTTCTCTAGGGACCAGCATGTTGAGGGCGGTGTCCATCTCTTCTCCCTCGCTGCTTCACCTTCCCTGACCCTAAAGAGGGCAGGTACCCATTGACAGCTGGGTGAACTGGGAGGACTGTGCTGAAGCCAAGGCGAGCAAACGGTCACCCATCCAACTGGTATCCACGCTCGACGCTGCTTAAACTTGGCTGGGGGAAAGTGAGCGCTCTGACCACTTAGCTATCCAGCCCCCGGGGTGTGTATACATATATGAAAATATGCATTTACAGTTGATTTATCATAGATAGTCAAAAGTGCCAAGGTTTGGTATGCATTTTCAGTTCACTTTGTTGCACAAAATAACAATAGGTAACTTTAGTAAAAGGGTGAGTAACCAAGCAAGTCCATTCTACTTCATTTCATAATGCTTTGCCACTTTCTACTTTTAGCAGTGAATCACATCTACCTAGATTACTGAAAAAAAGTATACATGTATATTCTTATCTATAAAAACAAAACTTTGAGTCTTTTATGTTTAGATGATGTAAACAAACATTCTTTTCAGGGAAAAAAAATAAATAGCTGGCTGGATTGCAGCAACCCAGCTGTCCACAGATTTTTTTGTAAATTTTTTTCTATCAAAATTTGTTAGGCAGATTCATGAAATGACCTCTTCTTATCAAAATTCAGAGCTATTGCTTGGCAATGGCATACCTTTTTTTTGCATAGTAATATTCTGTACTGCCTTGAATGCAAGATTACTACACATTTTACAAGACGATTCCACATAATTATACTCTATACAAAACATTTAAAATAAACATTATTTCAACAGAAAAATTGTGCAAAAGAGAGAACACACTCCTTGTGCATACAGGAAACAACACACACTCATTGTACACACAAGAGAAAACACACACTCCTTGCAAACTCACCTGACATCGGCATCCTCATCAGACAGCATGTCAAAGACGCGCTCCCAGAAGTCGGTCAGATCTTCCTGCACTCGGCAGGGGCACATCTCCACCAGGGCACGCTTCCTCACACGAGGGATGGGGTGGTGGGTCAGGGCGATGATGGTTTCGATGTTGGTCGTCTTCTCACACATGCGCAGAGCTTCTCCCATGCTGAGAGAGGTCATCTGGGTCTTGAGGTCTTCTGTCGTCATTGTGCTGGTTTCAGAGGCAGTGACTGACCCACGAATGGTGATTAAATGTTTTTTGACTAAGAGGTGAGGTTAAGGTCTGATTGTCTCTTTCTCTGTGTTACTGAAACAGAAAAATCAACAGACATCTTGTAAGATTAAATCTCAGACATCAGTCGTTTCAAATTGAGGTTCAATAATATTTTGTTCTATTGAATTTGGAAGGGATGGAACCTGATTAATACTTTGAACTCATAAACAATTGAATTTCTTTGTCAAAACACAAAAAAATGACTCAATATTTTGCTGCAATTAAAAAAACAAAAATCAATATTCAAAGTTTCTTCTTTTGCTGGAACTAATTTTATTCATTGATTGAAGGAAAAATAAAACACAAAAGCTCATGAAATTCTGAAGATAGAGCCATTTATCTTTAAAAAAAAAAATCATATCTGACAACTGTGTCAAGCAATTCAATTTTGAATTGTGATATTTTTTTTAGGGTTCATTCTCTAGATTAACCACTTTAAAGTTGGACAGTGCAAGCATTGTATTTGTCAATTATTGTTGAACAGTTCAAATTTTGTATAAAAAATTTGAAAAAAAGGAAAAAAAAAAGTTTGATAAATTCTTACTTGCTGTTCATAGCTGAACATTTTGAAGTGAAGAATAGGCCTAATATCAAGTCATTAACATTTTTTCTCTCTATGTGTGTATGCACATCTAGGTGTGCATGTGTGTGCACCACATCTGTGTGTGTGTGTGTGTGTGTGTGTGTGTGTGTGTGTGTGTGTGTGTGTGTGTGTGTGTGTGTGTGTGTGTGTGTCTGTCTGTCTGTCTGTCTGTCTGTCTGTCTGTGTTTTCTTTCCAATATCCTGGGTGCTTACCTGTTGGCTTGTTGTTTCACTAGCGCTGCACTTCTGCTTTGCCTCTCTCCCTCTGCTGGTCTGCTGTTTCTGCTTCGTAAAGTTCTTTGGTCCCCGATCCACACGACAGCTACTGGTCTACATGGTGGTCGTGCTAAGCTGTGCTGGGCTACCTGTAGCATCACCCTTTATACCTTTGAACCAACACAGTATCCGGGATTGCACCACAGATCGACAACGCCTGAAGAAGCTAAAAATAGAATTAGGTTGCCGAGCTTTTGGGTAACCCCGTGACAAGGGAGGCAAGTCTCTCTCCAAAGATTGTCAAGAGTTAAGCTGACCATAAGAAGTTAGTAGCAGTTGTAATTTCATTAAAACCAAATACCAAAATAACATCTTTTTTTTCTACATGGGCGGAAAATAAGCTGGTGTTTGTTGTTGTTGTTGATATTGCTTTGTTTTGTTTTGAATCTCGTCCTTACCACAAACAACGTAGTGTAGTGAAACCATGTAGTGAAACCAAATGATAAAAAAAGGAAAGTAGGCAGTGTGTGTTCAGTGCAGTGTGTGTGTGTGTGTTGTGTGTGTGTGTGTGTGTGTGTGTGTGTGTGTGTGTGTGTGTGTGTGGTGTGTGTGTGAATACATCTTCATCAAAAAATTGAAGATGCTTATCAATATATCGAGTTAAGAAAAAAAACACCCTAACACTTCAATAACAAATGCCATACATGCATATGAGCCTTGATTGTAAACCTTTAGCAATACCAGGTCTATATCATCCAGAATATCTTACAAAGTCATAGAAACGAGAGGCAAATAAGGTTTTAGATTTTGGTATTCAAGTATGATTGTGAGCACTGGATATATATATATATATATATTTTTTTTTTGCATTAGAATTTAATATTCTTGTTGAATTAATCTTATTCTGAAAAATAGTGATTTGAGTTGCATCTCTCTGACATCTGTAAGAGTCTTCTGGTGAGTGATGTCTTCAAACAGGCTCTTTCTGCTTCAAATCGAGTTTGGAAACTTTTTTTTATTGGCTGATGTAACTCCATGAATCTATTAAAGGATGTTTGTTCTAATAGTCCAATGAGTAACTAGTAACCCTTTCAATGCCTTACCCATAAAGGAACATACAATACTGTAGTTTTACTGTCATTTTTTGCACCTGTTTTTTTTTTTTTAAAGCAGCTCTGTCTGCTCACTTATCTGAGTAAAGTCCTACAAAAGGTGACATTAAAGTGTATACCTCTTAAACTGATGATAACATATATTTGATATTTAGTATGATTTTACATATTTTTCTTATAATTTAAAGATTTCAAGGCACAGAAAACAGATGTAGAATCCACAAAAAATATATGATAGAAACAAAAAAGAAGGTAAGATATAGGTCAAAGCTGTTAGAATTGCAACTAGTTTAGCAGTGAACAAACACCCTGTGCTCTTGTAGAAGTTTATACACATTCACATCGTCTATCAGTAAGGACCTAACCGAAAAAAACTACTCTCACAAGTCTACTTATCAGGGGTCACGCACACTCACATGAAGCAGACACATCCTAGGTGCCCCCCCCCCCCCCCCTCCCCTGTCCTTGCTCGTTGGTAGTGCTCACAGATACGAAAAAACTCCTGGAATGGTGGTAGTGGTGGTTGGTACAGTCCCTTAATCAGATAACTCTGTTGGTACTCTAATAATTAATCAAAGAAAGAAAACAAAAAGAATGGGTCTTCAGATGTCTTTAGTTAAGTCAGGGGAGAACTACTCCATAGTGGTGTGTTGGTTGATCACACTCCCTTATCTACAAACGGGTGGGCCCTCAGAGACTGCACTGATGCACTGGAGGAGTGTTGGGACAACACACACACACACACACACACACACACACACGTGGGCACACACACACTGCCCACCCCCACCGTCCTCTCTCTCTCTCTCTCTCTCTCTCTCCTCTCTCTCTCTCTCTCTCTCTCTCTCTCTCTCTCTCTCTCTCTCTCTCTCTCTCTCTTCTCTTGTGTGTAAATGTTTTACATGTATGTTATCATTGTGTAATTGTAACTGATTTCTAAGAATAGTTTGCACTATACTAATTTCTTGGTGTAATAAACAGATTTATCATAACTATAGTGTGACCTTTATCTGTACAATCACAATTACAGAGAGTGCTAGTGATGATAGTGTCAGTCAATTGAAAATGTACGCAATATTTCCTGGTTTGGAATGTGCTGTGTACTCTCTCTCTCTCTCTCTCTCTCTCTCTCTCTCTCTCTCTCTCTCTCTCTCTCTCTCTCTCTCTCTCTCTCTCTCTCTCTCTCTCTGAATATCTTACCGATAGTCTAATCATGTTTACCATTTGTATTGAGAAATGTTTTTCTCGTATTTTATATTCTTTATCTTAACAGTTATGTGTGTCAAATATAATTGATTTTTTTTAATGAACCTTTTTATCTAATGATCCTTTTGTGTGAGCAGGATAACTATGTCCATCATAATTATGATATGATTATGTACGGGTTTTATTTATTTTATTTTATTCTTTTATATCGAGGATGATAGAATAAGCGCTTTTTTCATCCAGTCCCCGTGTATATGCAGTTGTGTAAATATTGTCATCTGTTCCCACCAGCACACAATGACCTACTCTTACGAAAAGCGGAACAGAATTTAACGTGTGCGCACAGCAAGATGTTCTGCGTGCGTTCGCACACGGGGCCTCGGTTTACAGTCTCATCTGAAAGACTTTTGGGGAGAGTGGAGTCAGCACTGATTGTTAACTCCAGGAGAAAAATCCCCTCCACCAGGAATCGACCTGGGTCGTCAAATTGCCAACGCAACGTTCTGACCATTAGGCTATCCCGGTTTTTTTTGAGTGTGTGACTCTAATCATAAGATAAAATTACAGTGTTATAGTATATATGTCCCAAACTATATGCCTTACACACACACACACACACACACACACACACACACACACACACACACACACACACACACACACACACACACACACACACACACACACACAATCAAACAAACAAACAAACAAACAAACAAATCTGTGCATGCGCCTACGTGCATACCTGTTGTGTGGATGAGCGCCCGAACGGTATATATATATATATATGTGTGTGTGTGTGTGTGTGTGTGTGTGTGTGTGTGTGTGTGTGTGTGTGTGTGTGTGTGTGTGTGTGACTTTTGAGTGGTTTTTTTTCTTTGTTGTTTTTGTTGTTATTGTTGTTGCTTGTATTATCTATAGGAATATTTTATTTTTAAGGCAGTTGAAATTATGTTAGTTGATTAATGTTTTTGAATTTCTTTTTATTCCCTTTTTGTGCTTGTTTGCTTGTTAGGGTTTTTTCTGCTTTAAAAAAAAAAACATTTATATATTTTTTTTATAGATAGATGGCTTGATAAAAAAACCAACAAATTAATGCTTATTCAATGTACCATCTGGAAATAAAAATTTGATTTGATTTGATTTGATTTGATTTCACACACACACACACACACACACACACACACACACACACACACACACACACACACACACACACACACACACACACACACACACACACACACACAATTCTCTCTCTCTCTCTCTCTCTCTCTCTCTCTCTCTCTCTCTCTCTCTCTCTCTCTCTCTCTCTCAGTTTGATAAAACTATCATGGTGCAGGGTTGATTTTTTGTTGGCTGTTGGTCCTCACTGTTGAATGCGGAGAGGAGAGTGATGATGTATAAGAATTATATATCATGTCGCAAAAACACAGCCCTAAACTAGGTAAGCACTTCCCTAGGTTAAGTCTTTTCAAGGATATAGATATAGGATACTGCAGTTACCTCTCTGCAAGCAACCCCCCTCCCCCCTCCCACCCCCCACCCTTTTAGACGGCTGAAGATGAAACAGGCAGCAGTCGGCTGTCTGTCTCCATTGTGAACTCTTGTGTTGTCTTGTCTTGTCTTGTATTGTATTGCATTGTACTGTATTGCACTGCACTACATTGTATTGTATTGTATTGCATTATATTGTATTGTATTGTATTGTATCGTATACCACTTTAAGTCTTAGTGAATGCTTCTCTTCTACAGGTAGGTCTGCATGGTCACCAGGGAATTACTTCAGTTTGAGCGGGGAACACCATCACCATCTCTGTCATTGCTTCACTTTCATTCACTGTAATACTCTGCTTCAGCCTGTGCTTGTCGATTGTAGTATTTATTTATTTATTTATTTATTTACTTTATTTATTTACTTACTTATTTACTTATTCTTTTTTTTCGAGGATAATGGAATAAGCACCCATGTGCTTTTTTTTTTCCACATTCAGTCCCCATGTGTTTGCAGCTTTGTCAATTTTGTCATCCGTTCCCACTAGCACACAATTGCCTACTCTTTCGAATAGCAGAACGGTTGAATGGTTTCAACGTGTGCGCTAAATGTTCTTCCTGTATTGGCAAAGAGTACCTCGGTTTTTAGTCTCATCGGAAGGACTTATGGGGGGAGTGGAGTTGGCACTGATGCTAACTCCAGAGGAAAATTCCCCTTGAACGAGAATCAACCCAGGTCAGCAGATCATAAGCGCGTCACTCTAACCACCAGGCTATCCCGTCCCATCTGGCTGCAGCCATAACATTAATATTTTAAATTAAATTTTTTTTTATACTACTTTAGGTCACAGCAGATTTCTCTGCGTGAAATTCGGGATGCTCTCCCCGTGGAGAGCACGTCGCCACAAGCGGAGCACCACCCATAATTATTATTTTTCTTTTTCCTGTCTGCAACTGTATTGGTTTCCCAACTGGAGTGGCTTTTTCTACAGAATTTTTCCAGGAACAACTCTCTTGTGCGCGTGCGTACGTGGGCGTGCCCACGCTCGCCTGTGTGTGTGTGTGTGTGTGTGTGTGTGTGTGTGTGTGTGTGTGTGTGTGTGTGTGTGTGTGTGTGTGGTGTGTGTGTGTGTGTGTGTGTGTGAACGCACGCGCGCGCCGAGACACAGCTCAAAAAGATAAGTGTGTGTGTGTGTGTGAGAGAGAGAGAGAGAGAGAGAGAGAGAGAGGAAGAGAGAGAGAGAGAGAGAGAGAGAGAGAGAGAGAGAGAGAGAGAGAGAGAGATTATTATCATATCAGAGAAACAAAGCACATCATAGATCATTCCTTGTTGGTAGCACCTTTATTTTACTGGGTTTTTTTTCTTTTTAAAAAGTATCACAGTTCATTCCTTTACAAACACAAAGATCATCATTATAGTGGTATAGGAAAAGTATTTTACACATCATGCATAACTCATCTTTTAAACAAATGCACACAAATAGAGTCACCGGATTGTCTTAGAAAAAACTGTACATGCATATGTCAGTAAACAGACAATTCAATGAATAAGAACAAGCTGTATGATGAGCATGATAAAAAACATAACTCACGTGAAATTGATTTGTTTCATTTTTATTATGAAAAGTTGTGTGTGTGTGTGGGTTTTTTTTTTGAATGATGCATCTTGTTTGAAAACATGCATATGGATATTGTGTATGTGTGAGCATTGTAAAGAATTATTTCTAAGAACCTGAGCATGGATACCTATTTCGCCATGTTACCTTTTTTCACATTGTTTTGTGTAGTTTGCATTAAAACCATACTTTCTTCTTCTTCTTCTTCTTCTTCTTCTTCTTCTCTCTCTCTCTCTCTCTCTCTCTCTCTCTCTCTCTCTCTCTCTCTCTCTCTCTCTCTCTCTCTCTCTCTCTCTTACAAAATTCATTCAAATACAAATTAATATACTGTTAATTTTAGGCATGCTTTTGTGTGACATGATTGTGTTCATTGTGGGCTTATGCATATTGATAAGCAGCATGTGACTGAATCTATTTTGTCCCTGAGAACAACCAGAAAAAAATGGATATTATGCTCTGGTTCCTGCCACATTTTCCGTAGACAGATAGATAGATAGATAGATAGATAGATAGATAGATAGATAGATAGATAGATAGATAGATAGATAGATAGATAGATAGATAGATAGATGCCCACTCATTTTCAGTATCCACTGATTGTAAGACTGCGCTACTGCACTCACAGATGTAAGTTTAGAACTGGTACTTTTTTTTTCTTCTTCTGTTGATGGTTTATTCTTAATTTTTTTTGTCCTTCTTTCTTAACATTTTGTAATATTCTCGGTACAATGATGATTAAGACTGGCATCATCAAGTCTAGGTCTTCATGTGGTATTTTAATTAAACTGTCACTAGGGCCAAAGTAAGAGGGGGGTAGATCTTGTTCTTAGCAGCGTTTGTGAGTGAGTGAGTTGTCCCGGCCCACAGCTCACATGATGTTCCACTTTCCCTTGCGCCAGTAGGAGGTCAGGCACTGATGGGCCTTTCTCCTGATCTTGGGGTCAGCGTCACGGTTCAAGGTGTCCAGGGCTTCGGCCACACGGTACTCCAGGTGTCTGGGGGAGCCGTCACACAGAGTGTGCAGCACCTGGTACCTGGGGGACAAAGCAGGAAATACAAGTGTTATTTAAAGTTTCAAGTCTTGGTAAAACAATGTATGGGTGTATGCATTTTTATGACACACAGAGAAACACTCTCCTAGCACAAATCCACCATTAATAGTTTTAATTTTCAAGTCCTGATAAAACAATGTATGCGTGTATGCATTTTTATGACACACAGAGAAACACTCTAGTAGCACAAATCCACAAAGAATATTTTTGTGGTCATATACTGTGGTGTAATGACAGCACACGACAAAGTTTCAAGTAGCACTAAGCTAATTAATTAAGTAAGCAAATCCAGTCTCGCCCACTACAGTTCCTTCCTTCAAAGTTCGTTTTTAAGCTGTTGAAAAAATGTTGATTTCAAACTAATTTTTTAGAATTACTTTATTTTTGTTTTTCCGGAATCAGATTTTTATGGCTGTTCCTAGCTTTATTTTGGTTCTAAATAGATATGGGACAAAGAATTTTCTTGCATTGAGAGTGTTAGAGAACATATGCCAATTTTACATTTGCATTAACTGTCTCTCACAAGTAATAAATATATATTTCGACTTGGCCATCCACTTTAACATTGCGCACAAGAGACAACACATACTCCTTGTGCACAAGAAGTAACACACATGCACACTTCTTGCAAAACTAGTGGATGGGATAGCCTAGTGGTCAAAACATCGTGCTCGCAATTTGACGACCCAGGTTCGATTCCTGCTCGGGAGGATTTTTCCCCTGGAGTTAACAACAGTGCTGACTCCCCTGGAGGCCCCATGTGCAAACGTACACAGAACATCTTACGCACCCGTTCCGCTTTTAGTAATAGTAGGCCTTTATGTGCCAGTGGGAACAGATAACAAGATTTACAAAACTGCATACACACGGGAACTAGGATGTAAAAAAAAAAAAAAAAAGCACATGAGTGCTTATCAAATTATCCTTGTTATAAAAAAAATTTTTAAAGAAAAAAGAAAAGAAACTGACCTGACATCGGCATCCTGGTCAGACAGCATGTCAAAGACGCGCTCCCAGAAGTCGGTCAGATCTTCCTGCACTCGGCAGGGGCACATCTCCACCAGGGCGCGCTTCCTCACGCGGGGGACGGGGTGGTGGGTCAGGGCGATGATGGTTTCGATGTTGGTCGTCTTCTCACACATGCGCAGAGCTTCGCCCATGCTGAGAGAGGTCATCTGGGTCTTGAGGTCTTCTGTCGTCATTGTGCTGGTTTTAGAGGTAGCCACTGACCGACGTGACGAATGGTGATCAGATATTTTTTGACTAGGCGGTGAAGTTAAGGTCTGATTGTCTCTTTGTGCTGACTGAAACAGAAAAGGCAACAAATAAATGTGAGAATTTTGACCTAGTTATCATCGTGTATATCACACCAGTATTGTTATTGTAACTACTTCACTGATAATTTTGAGATAGGCCTATACATGATCATGCACACCCCTTATTTAATCATAACCCTTCTGTTACGGGCTAAACTTTGCTGACACGCTTAAAAAAAAAAAAAAGACAACTCTTCTTTTGAACTCAGCAAATGCACATGTGCTTGTGGTTCATGTTTATATTTCATATGATACCACTAGACTCGTCTCTCTTTTTTTTTTTTTTCCTTTTTTCTCAATCTCTGAAAAACTGCTAAATTTCCTTTCAGATTTTTTTTAAAAAAAACCTACGAGAGTGAGCATTTTACAACAAATCTAGTAAAACAACAACAACAACAACAGCAAGAACAACAAAAATAAAACAAAAAACTTAAAAAAAATTCGCAATGTGCATGCAGTGGTGTGTGTGTGTGTGTGTGTGTGTGTGTGTGTGTGTGTGTGTGTGTTTGTGTGTGTGTGTGTGTGTGTGTGTGCGTGTGTGCGTGTGTGTGTGTGCACGCAAACAGACAGTGCACTCACCTGTTGGTCTGTAAGAAATTCAGAAGAGTCGCACTTCCACTTTCTTTCCTTTCTCGGTCGGCTACGCTAAAGTCCTGATGATTCTGCTTGTAGCTCTCAAATAAAAAGCTTCTTCTGTCTTGGTTGTATTGGTCCCCGCTCTAAAACTGAGACAGCTGCTGGTCTACATGGTGGTTTGTAGTGCTGTGCTAAACAACCTGCGCCCCTTGTCTTTTATAATCTGAGTCCACAGTGAAAAGATCCTGTAGCCTAGATTGCACCACAGAGCGCCAACGTAGTCGTTTATTTTTAGACGTCAGTCATTGCACCACAAAAAGCCAATCGTGAAAGAGGTTAAAAATAGAATCGGGGTTTGCCGTTGTTTTATGCAATACATGGAAACAAGGGAGGCAAATTCATTCGAGTTGTGTCCCTTCCACAGTATCTGCGGTTTATTCGTCTTCGACTTCGAGCTTCGGGAACTCCATTATTATTTTATTTTATTTATTTATTCTTTTATATCGAGGATAATTGGATAAGCACTCTTGTGCTTTTTTACATCCAGTCCCCGTGTGTATGCAGTTTTGTATATGTCATCTGTTCCTACCGGCACACGATGGCCTACTCTTACGAAAAGCGGAACAGGATTTAACGTGTGCGCAAGATGTTCTGCGTGCGTTCTGCGTCCAAATGTAATGAGAACACTTCCAGACGGGCGCATGCACGCGTGTGCATGCGGAGCACGCGCGCATGTGCACACATACAGATACACACACGCACGCACGCGTACACACAAAACAAGCCAAAATCATACCAAACTTGGGGGGAGGGGGGGGGGGGGGGAGTGTGAAAGAAAACAAGAAGAGTGATGGCATTCATCGTTAGCCCGATCCTTAAAGTCTGAATGCAAACTGGCCACCGTTTTTTTTTTCTTTATTTAAAAAAAAAAAAGAATCTTTAAAAATAATCGATTTAGATTATTTTATTTCGAGGATAATGAATAGGCGTAAACACTTATGTGCTTTACCAAAAAAAAAAACACAACAAAAAAACCCCACCAAACCCCCCCCCCCCCTCCCCCCTCTGGTCCCTGTTTACATGCGATTCTGTATTTTTTTTTGTTATCTGTTCCCACATGCACACACTGGCCTAGTTTTCGAACGGGCAGAACAAGTTTTAACGTGTGCACAAGATGTTCTGCGTGCGTTCGCACACGGGACCTCGGTTTATAGTTTCACCCGAAGAACCCTTAGGGGAGGTGGAGTCGGTACTGATGTTAACGCCAGGGGAAAAAAAAAGAAATAAAACGTTTTCGATACATGGCGATATCAGTTTTGTTTGTACTTTGTGTTTTTTTTTGTGTGTGTGTGTTTTTTTTTTTGTTTTTTTTTGGGGGGGGGGGATATGACGTCAAAATGAGATACTTTTTGCTGACGAAAGCTATGATGACGCACCACAAGAAACTTAACCAGTGTTTTGGTAAACCAAACTTTTAAAAATGCCGCTTTCAATTTTTATGTGTGTGAAAAAGCAGCGTCAGCTGGGTGGCCCTAGTTTAAGATTTCCAGTGAGTTTATTTCCGATTTTTCAATGTTTGCATTGGTATTGTATTGAATTCTTCCTCTTCTTCACCGAACAGTCAAACAGCAAAATCAGAACCCCTGACCAATGCCACAGAACGCGGAAATTCTTTGGGGTGCAAGTCTTTCGGGTGCTGCTGAAACCAGCTTATCCTCTCTTGCTTTTTCTTCACTATCTGTCTTTGCTTCGGAATACAATTTTCATAGCCTAGTACTATTTTTATGGATGAAACTCGCGCCATTTTTACCTCTAGATCTAGCCTACATATAAACCAGCCTATCTAGCTAGCTATCTGTCTATCTATCTAGCCTATAAATATAATATTATAGAAACATAAGGCACGCCAGGGGCTGGACCACAGAGCTTAGTAGTCCCTCATCGGTAGGTCAGTATAGTAGGCCAGATATCGGCCCTCAGGTTTTGGTGTGTTGGACTGTCATGGGAGAAGTGCCGCAGGGGCGCGTACGGGCGCGCACATCGCAAAACCACTCGTGTGGAATTTGGTGAACAAGTGGTGTGTGTGTGTGTGTGTGTCTTGAGTTTTGCAGTGCCCAGTCCTCAGTCTTACCATGGGAACAAGATGACAAGATTTACAAAAACTGCATACACACGGGGCTGGACGTAAAAAAGCACACGAATGCTTATTCCATTATCCTCGATATAAAAGAATATAAAAATAAATAAATACAAAGGTCATTTGGTCTTTGCTGTGCAGTAGGAGGGAGATCAAGAATTTATTCCCCCCTGTTAAAATTTGGAGTGCACTACTTAAAGCCATTTTCGCTTCTACTTTACTTTTCCTTCACTATCGTCTTTGCTTCCGAATACTTATTTTATAGATCTAGTACTAGTTTTTTATGAAGGTTTTTTTCCTTCTTTTTCCATACTCGCGCCATTTTCCCCCCCTCTTTCTGTCATTACGCCAATTTTTCTTTCTGTCTGCCCCTTTATTTTTTCTTCGTCTATTCCACTTCCTACCCACCGAATTCCATCCTTATTTTTTTCAGTTTTTTTATGCCATTTTTTCATTATTATTTTGTTTATATTCTTCTTTCCTGTATTCCAGTGTGCTTTTTTTTTTCTCTTGACAAAACATTTAAAATCGATTTTTGCATTTTATACATTAAAAACAATGAATTTACATGAAACAATCATATGACGAAGTAAAACAAGATTGGAGCACAATCAAAATCCAACAGAAAGCTGGCTCACATACAAACTCCCAAAGCAATCAACGAAACACACAAAACAAAACACAGACATAAGCATCACAGAGATGTTTCAAAATAATCGTACAATCCTTTGGAAGAGACTATAAACTGTGTGCGAACGCACACAGAACATCTTGCACACACACATGAAACACCTGTTCTGTCTTTAGGAAGAGTAGGCCATTTCTGGTAGCAGAACAGTCACTAACCTTCGCTTCGCAGATGACATTGACGGACTAGCAGGATCAGAACAGGAGCTTGCCAGCTTAACAGAACTCTTGAACAAGGCCTCTAAAACATAGGGCATGGAAATCAGTGCAGAGAAGACCAAACTAATGACCAATAACACCAAGGGTATCAGCACTGATATCAGGGTCAATGACCAGAAGCTGGAAACAGTTCACAGCTTTAAGTACTTGGGAGCCGTCGTATCAGACAAGGGGTCCAAGCCAGAGGTAGTATGCAGGATTGTACAGACAATAACAGCACTGTCAAAACTGAACACCATCTGGAAAGAAAAAACATCTCACTCAAGTCCAAGATCAGACTAATGCACTCCCTTGTCATATCCACATTCCTGTATGCCTGTTAACCATGGACCCTGACTGCAGATTTGGAGAGAAGAGTACAGGCAGTAGAGATGAGATGCTGCCGGAGACTCCTTGGCATCTTCTACAGAGACCACATAAACAACGAAGACGTGCATAACAGAATCTAGCAAACCATTGGTCCCTACGAACATCTTCTATCAATCATAAAGAAGCGTAAACTTAAATGGTACGAGCATGTCACAAGATCAAAAGGACTAGCAAAAACAATACTGCGAGGCACTGTCCAAGGAGGAGGAAAAAGAGGCAGACCAAAGAAGAGATGGGAGGACAACATCAGCGAATGGACAGGCCTAGAACTCAACAAACCTTTGAGAAAGGCAAAACAGAGAAAGGAATGGAGGGAACTGGTTGTCACGTCTTCATGGGTGCCCCCACGGTCGCCAGACCAAGGGATAGATAGATAGATAGATAGATAGATAGATAGATAGATAGATAGATAGATAGATAGATAGACAGATAGATAGATAGACAGATAGACAGATAGATAGATAGATAGATAGATAGATAGATAGATAGATAGATATGAATGGATAACAACCCTACCACCACAAAAGAAAACAAAAAACAATGTATGCACATAGGTGTTTGTTTAGACATCATCCCCGAAGTTAGAATGCAGCTACCTAGATGGTGTGTGTGTGTGTGTGTGTGTGTGTGTTTTGTGTGTGTGTGTGTGTGTGTGTGTGGTGGTGGGTGGGTGGTGTGGGGGGTGTTTGGGGGGGGGGGGGGGGCGGCGGTCGCATACGCAAAAATCTGACCACTGGTGAACCTCGGAGCTCTAGCTGAGGAACTGGGAAAAAAGTAGAATAAACCAACAAAACAAAGTAAATGCCTGTGTAGGCTGGGTATACATGAAAAAGTGTATGTCTAGGCGAATACTTTTTCTTTTCCCCTGGTTCGGAACATAATATCATGTCCCTAATGAGTCTTACTCCGGTGTTCTTTGTTTCATTCGTTCATTCATTGTTTGCTGAATTTTTATTTTCTTGGATCTTTTATTTGTGTAAAAAAAAAAAAAAAAAAGTTTCTTGGAGGGGGGTGTTTGGGTTAGCATATATTTAGTGGGTTTTTTTTTATCATGGTTTTTTGTTGTTGTTGTTTTTGTTATGGTAAGTGTTTCATTCTCCTTTTCTTTATGAGAAAATTATCCCTTTCAATCCTTTTTTTTGGGTTGTAAAATTCACTTTTGATTTTCGTTT
>CM060323.1:23096812-23111812 GCA_030674155.1 Stramonita haemastoma | reverse complement strand
ACACACACACACACACACAAAACATACACACTTTCTCCCTCCCTCAAACACACACATTCACACACTCATACACACACATACATACATACATACACGCACACACATACACATCCACGTTCATACACACACGTGTACATAAATACCTACACAAACATGTATACATCTCCACATGCTCCAACACACACACATACACACACACATACACACTCGTACACACACACACAAACACACGCACGAACGCACGCACATACACACACCCTCAAATTCACATACATACAGAGAGAGAGAGAGAGAGAGAGAGAGAGAGAGAGAGAGAGAGAGAGAGAGAGCGAGCAGGATGAAGTGGATGGGATGCTTCCAGCAAAATAGGCGTACGTTCCTTTTTACCATGTGCAGTGTTTTTTTGAAGGTTTTAAAAAAATTGTAATGTAGTGCATCATAATAATTGATAGCACTCTTATTGCGCACACGTAAAAACCTGTTCCGCTTTTCGGAAGAGTAGGCCATTGTGTGCCAGTGGGAACGGATGACAAAATTTTATAAAACTGCATACACATGGGGACTGGATGTAAAAAGCACATAAATGCTTATTCCAATATCCTCGAAATAAAAGAATGAATAAATAAATACATAACATGTTATACCACACCACACTACACCACACCACACCATACCACACCACGTCACACCACACCACAGCAAACCACACCACACCACACCACACCACGCTACACTGTACAATATACCGCAACACAGCAACATAAACAACACAACACACTGCACTACATTGCTTTTTTCGTCTAATACCCCTTCGGATGAGACTATAAACCGAGGCCCCGTGTGTGAACTCACGCAGAACATCTTGCACACATGTTAAATCCTGTTCCGCTTTTCGTAAGAGTATGCCATCGTGTGCCGGTGGGAACAGATGACATTTACAACACTGCATACACACGGGGACTGGATGTAAAAAAAAGCACAAGAGTGCTTATTCCATTATCCTCGATATGAAAGAATAAATCCATAAATAAAATAAATAAATAAACACCACAGCAAACCACACCACACCACAACACACTACACCACACCACACCACACCACACCACACCACACCACACCACACCACAACCACACCACAACACACTGTACAATATACCACAACACAGCAACACAACACAGCAACACAAAAACAACAACACAACACACTACACCACACCACACCACACTGTACAATATACCACAACACAGCAACACAGCACACCACAAACACAACACATTACACCACACCACACCACACTGTACAATATACAACACAGCAACACAACACAGCACAAACACAACACACTACACCACACCACACTGTACAATATACCACAACACAGCAACACAACACAGCACAAACAACACTCTACACCACACCACACCACACAACACTGTACAATATACGACAACACAGCAACACAACACAGCACAAACACAACACCACACCACACCACACCACACCACACCACACCACACTACAATATACAACACAGCCCAAACACAACACAGCACAACACACTACTGCACGACATCGCTTCTTTCGTCTGATACCTGCATGCGGTCTCTCTGACACTGCAGGCGGAGCGGCTGCACTGCCTGAAGAAGGGATCTGCCGATGTGGACGATGTCTTCTGCATGGTAAAGAAGGTGGCCAGGGGCGGCTTTAGCGAGGTGGGTAGTCTACACCCCGTGTATCCCACATTAAGGGTGGCGGGGTATGGTGGGGTGGGGTGGGGTGTGGTGTGGTGGGGTGCGATGTGGTGTGGTGTGGTGAGATGTGGTGGGGTGTGGTGTGGTGTGGTATGGTGTAGTGTGTGTGTGTGTGTGTGTGTGTGTGTGTGTGTGTGTGTGTGTGTGTGTGTGGGGCGTAGGCGTACACTCGAGCACGCGTGTGTGTGTGTGTGTGTGTGTGTGTGTGTGTGTGTGTGTGTGTGTGTGTGTGTGTGTGTGTGTGTGTGCGTGCCTGTACATGTCTACACGAGACACTTTTTTGTTGTTGTTGCTGTTGAAGGTGTGGCTGGCGACGTACCGCGACCGACCCAAAGAGGGGGTGGTGGCCGTGAAGCTGATGGCCAAGAGACTGGTGGTCAGCGCCCATGTGGTCAACGAAATGGCCATCCTCAAGACCCTGCACGGCTCGCCCTTTATCATCCAGATGTCCTCCAACTTCCAGACACCGGTACGTTTCCCCCGTCTGGGATGTCGGCCTGGCTCCCATTTTTTAATTTTTTTTTTTTTTTATTACATTCGTCTATATCGAGGATAATGGAATAAGCAATCATATGCTTTTTTATATATATATTTTTTTTTACATCCAGTCCCCATATGTTTACAGTTTTGTAAATCTTGTCATCTGTTCCCACTGGCATACAGTGGCCTACTCTTACGAAAAGCGGAACAGGATTTAACGTGTGCGCGAGATGTTCTGTGAGCGTTCGCACACGGGGCCTCGGTTTATAGTCTCATCCATTCAAGTGTCAGCTGTGCGGTCTGTGTGTATGTATGTATTGTGAGGGAGAGACGTTGTCATGTTTCCGGTCTGTTGGGATAAAGCAGGGATAAAGTGCCGTGTTATACAGAGGCAGTGTATGTATCTAAATTGAGTGTTATGCAGTGCGATTGTAAGTTTGTACAACCCCCCCCCCCTCTCTCTGTCTCTCTTTCTCTCTCTGTGTCTCTTTCTATCTGTACCTGTGCGTGTGTGTGTTGTGTGTGTGTGTGTGTGTGTGTGTGTGTGTGTGTGTGTGTGTGTGTGTGTGTGTGTGTGCGTGCGTGCATGCGTGTGTGTGTGTGTATGGTGTGTGTGTGTGGTGTGTGTTTGTGTGTGTGAGAGAGACAGTGTGTGTAAGAACGCCATATACTATTGAGCACAACACTGCGTGAAATTTTGTATCACAGAATGTAGAAGAATAGAGCACCATACCATACCATACCATACCATACCATACCATACCATACCATACCGTACCGTACCGTACCGTACCGTACCGTACCGTACCGTACCGTACCGTACCGTACCGTACCGTACCATACCATACCATTCCGTACCCTACCATACCATTCCGTACCCTACCCTACACTACCCTATACTACCCTACCCTACCCTACCTACCCTACCCTACCCTACCTACCCTACCCTACCACTCTGTACGACACTACACCATACATTACTACAACACACCGTTCGCCCCATCCTGTCGCACCTCATCCAATTTCTTTCCATATACATCACCACACCACACTTTTTGTGTGGTGGGAACGGATGACAATGTACAAAACTACTTATACACAAGGATTGGATTAAAAAAAAGCACACGATGCTTATTCATTTATCTCGAAATAAAAGAATAAAAAAAAAAAAAAAAAAAAAGAATAACTACTATACCACACCACACGATACCATATACACCACATCACACCACTCCACATCACACCATACCACACCACACCACGCCACGCACGCACGCCACGCCACGCCACGCCACGCCACGCCACGCCACACCACACCACACCACACCACACACACCACACTACACTACACTACATACACTACACACACCACACAACACAACATTTATAGTTAGTTAAAGTCTGTCCCGAACCTAAGGCTCATCAGCGGTACTTATCCGGTTTCTGTGGCGTTAAGCGACTGAGAGTCATAGACTCCCCCTGGATAGGACGCAGTCTATCGCAGGGTCAACCCCAACACAAGGTTGGTACCCCTTTTACACTGGGTGGGTGAGAAAATAGCCGTAAAGTGCCTTTTCAAGGGCACAACGCCATAGCCACCACACCATATAGCACCACACCAATCCTCACACTGATGACGGCTATTCCTCGACCAGAAACTAAACTTACTGTCCTCCACACTTCTTTGTGCTGAAACAGACTCACTTCGGCATAGTCTGAAGTAGCCACGGGAGGGACTTTACACGACCGTGTCCAAATGGTTCGACGGTTCTCCGAATTAGTGTCAAGGTGACAACGTCAAGTTTATAAACGTGGAGAAAAACAATTGATGATAATGATGATGATGTTTGGTAATGTTGGTGGTGGTGGTGGTTGGAAGGGGGGGGGAGGGTTATAAAAATTGATAATCGAAACTATCAAATCATGGCGTGCATGGGATTTTGAATGCGCATAGAGAGCACACACAGGCACATAAAGTAAACAGACACTTCACTACATGTTAAGTGTGTGTTGCAAACGATCTCATTTTCTCGTTTCGTTCGAAAGACTAGCCCCCATCTATCACTCATGATGTAATAGATGGAGGAAAAATCTACTGCAGAATGAAATCAAGCACTGCACCACTCGCTTTCTCGACGTGTGTATTGGCTTATAGGTATTTGTGAATAAACTATTTAAAACAAGAAAGTAAAAAAGAAACAGTTCCTTTAGAAGGCTTCAAAACATTGCTAATAAATAGCACGTGTTCATGAAGGAGGCAAAGAAAGAATTAGGTGGATAGGATCACCGAATTGACCAAATAAAAGAGAAAAAAAAGTTGGCTGAGACTAAGGCGCAGGCACACGGCCGGCACAATTGCTGGTGCTTTGCCTCTACGATCGCTCTCAGTTAAAGGTCTAGTTTTGTGTATTTATGTGAAATAGGTTGTTTGTATGACCTCCCCCCCCCCCCCCCACCCGAATGTTTGGTCTATTTTTTTCTTAAATAATTTTTGTTTTTTTTGTTGCCTTGTCTTCTGTGACGTTCCCGTACTGCTGTTCCCACGCCGCTCTTCGAATTAGTGTCAAGGTACAGCTCGTTTTTAAACGTGTGGGAAACATTGATATAATGAGCGACTGTTGGTAAGGTGGTGGTGTGGTTGGAGAGGGTGGGTGTGGGGTTATAAAATGATAACACTATCAACTATGGCGTATAGATTTGAATGCGCCAACTAGGAGTCACCACACTAAGTGCAGACACTCACTACTGTTCAAGACGCTCCCACGACCACTCAGTTAACATCATCACAGAGAATATGGGGAACAATCTACTGAGAAGATCATCCATGCTTCAGATAAGATGTGATATCTAAACACAGTTGCTTTGAAGGTTCACTGTAATATACGGTCATAAGGAGGAAGAAAGAATTGGGTGGTAGGTCACAATTGACAAATGAGAAAACAAAGTGGTGAGCAACGCATCACGCCGGCAAATTCTGATGTTTGCTTGTCGATCATGCTCGAGATAAAGTCTATTTTGGTGTTCTTTGAAATTGAGTTGTTTGTACTTCGCCCCGTCCTGCCCGACACACTGATGTTGTCACTTAATTGCTTAAAGTAGTTGTATGTATACACGGCTATGAAGACATTAAGTTGTAGGGCCCACAGCTATTGAATGAGATCTATATGAGATTGCTGACAGATTTTTGTGACTTGACAACACATGGAGATCTCTAAGATGTGTATTGACAACAGTCATTCACGGTAAATATCTTCCCTTCTCTCTCCTCTCTCCCCCCCCTCATCCTTTCCACCTCTCCACCAGTCCATTGCCCATACTCTGTTATGACTTACCCCTCCTGTCTCTCTCCCTACGTCAGTCTTCTGGGTTGCATTCACAAATGTTTTCTACAACTACCGTTTTGTTGATTTGGGGGTTTGGTGGTCATGTGTTACTATTTAAAAGCTTGTGGGCAACCATGAATTTGTACAACATCAACGCAAACCTCATCAGAGTCATTTAACAGCTGTACAGCGAGGCCACCTGTGCAGTGTACTAAAACAGCAACATTGGAGAGTAGTTTTGAACAATCGGAGTAAACTACGGCTGTCTACTCTCACCCACTCTTTTCAACATCTTCCTTGAGAGAATCATGGCTGATGCACTGGAACACCATAAAGGATCAGTCAGCTTTGGTGGCAGAACGATCACAAACCTCCGCTTCGCAGATGACATCGACGGACTAGTAGAATCAGAAAAATAGCTTGCCAGCCTAACAGAACACCCGAATAAGGTCTGCAAAACATACGGCATGGAACTCAGTGCAGAGAAGACCAAACTGATGACCAATAACGCCAAGGGCATCAGGATTGATATCAGGGTCAATGACCAGAAACGGACACAGTTCAAAACTTCAAGTACTTGGTAGCCGTCGTATCAGACAAGGGGTCCAAGCCAGAGGTAGTATGCAGGATTGCACAGACAATACAGCACTGTCAAAACTGAACACCATCTGGAGAGAGAAAAATATCTCACTCAACTCCAAGATCAGACTAATGCGCTCCCTTGTCATATCTATGTTCCTTATGCCTGTGAATCGTGGACCCAGACTGCAGATTTAGAGAGGAGAGTACAGGCGGTAGAGATGAGATGCTTCCGGAGACTCCTTGGCATCTCCTATAGAGACCACATAAGCAACGAAGACGTGCATAACAGAATCCAGCAAACCACAAAAACCCTTTTATCAATCGTAAAGAAGCCTAAACTTAAATGGTACAGGCATGTAACAAGATCAAAAGGACTTGCATAGACATTACTGCGAGGCACTGTCCAAGGAGGAAGAAAAAGAGGCAGACCAAAGAAGAGACGGGAGGACAACATCAACGAATGGACAGGCCTAGAACTCAACAAAACTTTGAGAAAGGCAGAACAGGGAGAGGAACGGAGGGAACTGAATGTCACGTCTTCAGGGGTGCCTCCACGGTCGCCTGACTACAGGATAGATAAGCAGATAGCACTAAAGCTCGTGGAAATATCTACATTCTATTGTTTTTCTGTTGCTTTCCTTTACCGACTCTGTGTGTGTGGTGTGTGTGTGGTGTGTGTGTGTGGTGTGTTGTGGTTGTGTGTGTGTGTGTGTCATCACAATCAACATCATCAATTTTATTCCAGTGTACTTGAGTAGATCATTTGTTTTTTCCATCAAGCATCTGTGTGTGTGTGTGTGTGTGTGTTGTGTGTGTGTGTGTGTGTGTGTGGTGTGTGTGTGCGCGTGCGTGCGCGCGCGCGTGCGTGCGTGCGAGTGTGTGTGTGCGTGTGTGCGTGCGTGCGTGTGAGAGGGACATTATTTTTGTTGATCCATCAGCATTTCTTTTCTATTCTGTCGACATTATGGCCGATCTTTTTTTTTTTCCCCCCTCTTCATTATTTCCCAGGGATTTGAACCTGGACAACATTCTGATCGGTGACGGTGGCCACGTGCTGGTGTCAGACTTCGGCCTCAGCTACCTGGGGGATCAGGAAGACATTAACCAAGTCTTGCCGCCATGGCCCGACGCCACTAAAGCAGTATTCCCTTCTCCCGAGGTAAGCAGCTGCTGGCTAGAGCTCGCTTGCACGTTTCAGTATTCTACACACTTGTAGCGCTTTGATTTGTTTTGCAAGATAAAGCGCTATATAAATTCTATGTATTTATTTTATTTATTTACTTCTACCTGGCAGGATGGCCATTTGTACGGTTATTATTTTGAAGTCTTCCTTTTTTTTTTGATGTATAGAAAGATAGGATAACAACGCGCGCTTGCGCGCACACACTCATACATGCACGCACGCACACACAAATACGCACGCACGTACATACACACATATTGCATGCATGCAGGCAACGAACAGAGGTACATTTATATGTACATACCCACGCATATAAACGCATCTTCTTCTCTCTCTCTCTCTCCTCCTCTCTCTCTCCTCTCTTCTCTCTCTCTCTCTCTCTCTCTCTCTCTCTCTCTCTCTCTCTCTCTCTCTCTCCTCTTCTTTTTCTTTTCCCGTGTGCGAACGCACGCAGAAGTCCCGTGTGTGAACGTACGCAAAACATCTTACACACATTTTAAAACCCGTTCCGCTTTTCGGAAGAGTAGGCTATTGTGTGACGGTAGGAACAGATGAAAAAATGTACAGAACAGCATTCACACAGGGACTGGATGTAAAAAAAAAATCACACGAGTGCTTGTTCCAGTATCCTCGAAATAAAAGAAAAAAAATAAAAATCTCTCTCTTTCTGTGTTACACACACACACACACGTGCACGCACGCACGCACATACACAACACACACACACACACACACACACACACACACACACACACACACACACACACACACACACACACACACAAAACACACACAAAATACGCATGTATGCATATAGATAAACTAATACTGTCAGTCATTCGGATGAGACTATAAACTGAAGCCCCGTGTGCGAACGCACGCAGAACATCTTGCGCACACGTTAAAGCCCCGTTCCGCCTTTCGGAAGAACACGCCATCGTGTGCCGGTAGGAGCGGATGACAAAATTATACAAAAAAACCAGCATGCACACAGGTGTCGTGTTTAGACACCATCCCTGAGGGAAAAAAAATAATGGGTAGGCACTGCACTTGTGGCGACGCGCTCTCCCTGGGAAGAGCAGCCCGAATTTCACGCAGAGAAATCTGCTGTGACATAATTATGTGGAATAAAAAATAAAATTCTTATCTATTATATATATATTCTATATATATATATATTTATATTTTTTATATCTTATCTATATATATATATATATATATATATATATATAATATATGTAAACCCTGTCATTATGACAACTAAAGCACCACATATATATATATATATATATATATATATATATATATATATATATATATATATATATATATATATATATACTATGTGTGTGTGTGTGTGTGTGTGTGTGTGTGTGTGTGTGTGTGTGTGTGTGTAAACCCTGTCATTATAACAACTAAAGCACCAGTTACCAGAAAAAAAAATCGATTAAAAGAAATCCTTTTACAGCTATCAACCCGACTATCAAACCCTACCAGACACTGTACAGACCAGGCACCCTTGAACACTACCACAGTGCACCCTACAGTAATGCTGAACCCTCTCTGGTGGGGGACCTCACGGCGGCCTGACATTCGTTAATCAGCTCCTGCTTGACTTCCGACCTTGAGATGTAGTTGACGAGCACACGTACAGCTGGGGAGATATCGAAACCTTGAGGATGCAGTTTGACGAGCACACGTACAGCTGGGCGGAGATATCGAAAACCTTGAGGATGCAGTTGGACGAGCACACGTACAGCTGGGGCGGAGATATCGAAAACTTAAGGATGCAGTTGACGAGCACACTACAGCTGGCGGAGATATCGAACCTTGAGGATGCAGTTGGACGAGCACACGTACAGCTGGGCGGGGATATCGAAACCTTGAGATGCAGTTGGACGAGCACACGTACAGCTGGGCGGAGATATCGAAAACCTTGAGGATGCAGTTTGACGAGCACACGTACAGCTGGGGCGGAGATATCGAAACCTTGAGGATGCAGTTGACGAGCACACGTACAGCTGGGCGGAGATATCGAAAACCTTGAGGATGCAGTTGGACGAGCACACGTACAGCTGGGGCGGAGATTCGAAACCTAAGGATGCGTGGACGAGCACACGTACAGCTGGCGAGATATCGAAAACCTTGAGGAGCAGTTGGACGAGCACACGTACAGCTGGGCGGGATATCGAAACCCTGAGGATGCAGTTTGACGAGCACACGTACAGCTGGGGCGGAGACATCGAAATGAACGACTTGGGAACAGCAGGACACGAACGTCACAGACGATAAAATAGTGGAAAAAAGAAGTTTAAAAAAAAGAAGAAAGCATGAGGCAGACCACCGGCCAAATCAATACGCAACCGATCATCCATCCCACAAACTGGTGAACTGGTTAACCGAAGTGGGCAAGCGAATATCAAGGACTCTTATCATACACCAACATACCCAGTGGGCAAGTATACTGGCAAGAAAATAATTATGTTAGCAAGCAACCAGGCAGCCATTTGATCAAGTCACCAGACATCAAGGCTATAGCTTTGCAACAACAATGAACCTCAGCAAAAAACAACAACAGAACCACAAGAAAACGGGAGCACCGAGAAGAACAACATTCCGCTATGATTGGCGTGAAAATGTTAACTGAACAATGAATAGATTGTTTATATAGACTTCATATCCAGCAATTCTTTGGTGGTTAATCTGGTTGGTTGTGACATGTTTCGTGGGAAGAAATTTTGGATAAAAACTACTTTCCCCCAGTATTTTTAGGCTGCGCACAGCACATTGCTTTCACATTGGTTAGACCAGACAACTACACAATAAACATTAAAAAGTTCTAATGAGACTGTGACATTGGTAAAAACATAAACAAGGATCACCTTTTATTTCTAGGGGTCCGGTTTTCTGTTATTAGTTGGCTGTTTTTGCTTCTTGTTTTTTGTTGCTTTTTTTCTTTAAAAATGAATGCTCTTTTCGAACAACCTATAGGTTATGTAAACCATTTTTTTTCTTTTTAACAGTTGCTGCTGGGCAAAGAGTATGACAAGACAGTGGACTGGTGGGCATACGGTGTCATCTTATACAGAATGATTTGTGGGAGGTTGGTGGTTCGATTCCCTCCGTGTTCTGTGTCCGTGGTTTGTGTGCGCGGAAGACAGTAAGTTTGTGGGCATGTGGCTCGAGTTGTACGCCAAAAGTGGCTCGTTTTGTGTCTTTTGTCCTGTCTATATGCTTGTCTGTCTGTCTGCCTGCCGGCTTTCCTGCTATCTGTCTTAAATTTTCTTCATATGTATGTATTTAGGCATGTGTGAGCATAAACGTATGTGTAAAGGGCGTAGGGTGGTGTGTGTGTGTGTGTGTGTGTGTGTGTGTGTGTGTGTGTGTGTGTGTGTGTAGGCCTGTGTGCGCGTGTGCGTATGTGCACGCGTGTGGGTGCGTGCGCGCGCGCGCGAGCGTGTGTGTGTGTGTGGTGCGTGGCGTGCGTGCGTGGTGTGTGTGTGTTGCTATGTGTGCGTGTGCATGCGTGTATGTGCGTTTGGGTGCGTGCGTGTGTGTGTACGTATGTGTGTGTGTGCTTGCGCGTGCGCGCGCGCATGTATGTATGTGTGTGTGGGTGTGTGGGTATGTGTGTAAGCGCAGAGGTACACACAAATCCAGCTTCCACAAATGCTAAAGCGAATTCAGGTTTGCTTGCAAACGTATCGGAAGTCAGTCTGTGTCCTCAGACAATTTTTTCTTGCCCTTTGGGCCCTCTGATTTTTGTTCTTGCCATCCATTCTTTTTATCTCCACCCCAAAAAACAAACAAAAAATATATATAAATGGTTTTTGTGTGTCGTTAAGACTATCTTGCTTATTCATCAACAGTATCCGTTCGTGAATCCGAAGTGGAACGGGAGGAGTGCCCAGAACTATAGCCTGGAGATGATATTCAAGCCCGAAATCTATCCCAGCTATATATCCCCGCATGCCAAGTCACTCATTTCCATGGTGAGTGCAGGCACTTGGTGGGGGAGGGAAGGGGGGGGGGGGGAGAAGGCTGAGAGAAAGAAGGTATGTGCAGAGATTCAGAGGGGGTGGGAGGGCAAGGGTGGAGATGCAGTGCACAAAGCGGTCAGTTTTAAGAAATACCAGAAAAACACTGTTTTCCTACCTCGGCATGAGCTCCGAGATTTGCGTGTGCGAACCGTTTGCTCACCATGAAGGTAGCTGTATTCCGACTTCCAGAATACCAGAAAAATGTTTGAAAGCAGAGAGTTTTTGTGGTTATTCTCACCAGATACCAACTCTATCTCTATCTCCTCCAACTCCTTTTTTTCCCTTTAAGTGCTTGAAGATTCATTGAAGCAGTACAGCGTTTTTTTTGACCACTCCAACCGAGCGGAATGTGACCCCTCTCCAGGTGGCTGACTGCTTGTTGGATATGCTCGTGTCGTCCGTAATGTAGTATTTAGGTTTGCAACTAAAAGGCTCGCACCGTTTTGGAATAAATACGACCTCACTTTCGTTCCGAAATACAAATGGCGTCTATGTTGTTTGTACACATGCTCCGTAATATATGCTTGTGTGGCTAACCCGAAAGCCATCCGACACAGTACACTATACCAACAGCCATAACGGGTCTGCTTTCTGCTAAAGATGGAGTAGCGTTTTTAACGTGTGTGCAAAATGTTATCAAGCGTTTCGCAGATGGCATCTTTTATTCTCTCTGTTAAATCTCGCTCCAAAGAAACTGCCGTAACTGATGTAGTAGATTCCAGGGGAGCCTCAAGCCACCAGCTCTGTCAGGGGAGACTCGAACACGCGCCCTTAGAACTCTTCAGATTTCGAGCCTGACACGCTACTCAGCCTTCTCCATCATCCCGATGTTTTAGGCCATCATTTCAGGGAATTTATCCTAAATTAGTCCCTCGGAATGAATACATTCAGCGCTATTCTTCACATAACTATTAAAAAAACAAACTTTCCATAAGGTAAAAGGACACACTGACCTTATTGAGCAGCGTCTTTTGTGGATGTACGGGTCAATGCAAAAATAGCACTCACTGGAGCCTGTCACACAGGCCAGGGAAAGAGAAGAGATAACAGTTTGTCCCCAAAAGAGGCCGAGGAAGAAGCAGGAAAAGAGAGATCGCACACAGAACATCTTACGCACACGCTAAATCCTGTTCCGCTTTTCGTAAGAGTAGGCCATCGTGTGCCGGTGGGAACAGATGACGTTTACAAAACTGCATACACACGGGGACTGGATGTAAAAAAAAAAAAAAGCACACGAGTGCTTATTCCATTATCCTCGATATCAAAGAATAAAAGAACAGAAAAGAGAGATTCCATTGTCCACAAAATAGGCCAAGGATGGAGCAAGGAAGAAAGGTAGTAGGCTACACAGTGACCTTTGGGCAGAGATTGTTGCCTGTTTCTCGCGCCTGAGATTAAAATAAGTTTGTAACACATAGTAAAAACAATATTCCTTTAGTTGTGTCACGTCACCCCTTACGGTCCACCGAGTTCTTAACTTTTGTTGTTGTTGTTTTGCTTTCTTGCGCCTGAGATAAAATAATGTTTGTAACACATAGTAAAAACAATATTCCTTTAGTTGTGTCACGTCACCCCCTACCGTTCACTGAGTTCTGAACTTTTGTTGTTGTTGTTTTGATTTCTTGCGCCTGAGATAAGATAACGTTCGTAACACAGTCATAGTAAAAACAATATTCCTTTAGTTGTGTCACGACAGCCCCGCGTGTGGTCTAGTGGTTGAGGGCGTTGTACCTCGTAATCTAATGGTTAGCTGGGTTCGATCCAGCTATCCGCTATGGCGTTTGTTGCGCCTTGGAAAAGCACTTACGGCTATTTCTAACCACCCAGGTGTAAAAAGGTACATACCTTTGTTGGGTTAACCCTCGATAACTGAGCGTCCTATCCAGGGGTGAGTCTATGACTCTCAGCGCTTAACGCAAAAAACCGTGATAAGCACCGGCCTATGATCCTTATGCCTCGGACAGACTTTTTTTTGTACACGGAACCATCTATGGTATCACATGAGTTATGAACATTTTTTGTTTGTTGTATTGATTTCTGTGCGTGAGAACAATACATTTTGTAACACACAGTAAAAACAATATTCTTTTGTAACACATAGTAGAAACAATATTCTTCCGTAACACATAGTAGAAACAATATTCCTTTAGTTGTGTCACGTCACCCCTACGCTTCACCGAGTTCTGAACTTTTCTTCTTGTTGTTGTTTTGACCCTCAGCTGCTGGCTCGTCGCAGAACTCAGCGCATGGGCCGGGGGTTGTTCGAAGAGAACGACCTGGCCAACGCGGACTTCTTCGACAACGTGGACTGGTGCCAGATCAGGGACCACCTGGTGCCCGTGCCCTTCAACGACATGGTGCCCAACACGCAGCCCCGCCCCAAGCGAAACGTCACGCTGCCCTTCACCAACCTGGCCCACATTGAGGCCCTCGTCACCGCCTCGTAACTCCACTATCCTGCCTGCCTGCCCTGCCCCTGCTTGCCTGGCTCACAGTGTCTTCCCTACTTCTTCCTTGGTCTGTTCTGGGGACAGACTGCTCCTCCTGTCTTATCCCTGCTTCTTCCTTGGCCTGTTTCGAAAAAAAAAGTTATCTTCTCTCTTCCCTGTTTCTTCCTTGCCCTGTTTTGAGGACCAACCGACCTTTCTTCCATGCTCCTTCCTTAGTGTATTTCGAGTTCACTGCTTCCTTGGTATTTTTCGAGGCAAACTGACAACACTTATTATTTGTTATGAATATTATGAATATTGAATATTATATTATATTATGATTATTATTATTATTATTTGGTTATCTTTCCAAATGCTTTTTTTCCCAATCAGATGTATACATCCTGTTAAACATCAGTCAGATTGTTGACTTAACGGTAGGGTGCTTGTTGGATTGAAATGTTTTTTATTTTTTTACATTTGATAAAGTATTTAACAAACATAGTTAAGTACTGGGTAGTGGGTGCAATAGTTAAGGAGAGTGTAATATGGACTGGTCAGCTGTTGTTAATACTGTGAAGTCTTACGTCATAATGTGTGCGTGTAAATTATGACAGGACTATTATTACTTTACTTGACCTGCTAAAGTTGTAACTGTGTTTTTGTAATACTTTCTTGAATAAAATTCAGTTTAAACCATGACATTTGTTGTAACAATTTAAGACTGCTCCTTGGAATTTTTCTACGTGTACTGAGGAAATGGGGACAGGGAGGAAAAGTATGAAAATAATCTTTTAAAAGCATTGTGCTTTTTTTTATTTTGAACGTCAGCTTTATGAATTTTTATTTTTAAAACCGGCTCGATTAATCCCAGATTAATCTGGCTGCTGCTGACAAGGAATTCAACATTTGGATGATGTTTGAGGAAAATCTAGAAAAATTCGTTTATGAATGTTGCTTTTACGTGTGCTGAAAAAACACCCCCAAAATTTCGTATTTTTACTCACTAACCAACAGAAGGTGTTAGTGCATCAGATCTGTTCTTCGGAGGAAAAATTATTGTCATATGTATTTGAACATCTTGTCTGAGTTTTTCTGTCGAGACTTGTCAATGAAAATTTGGCGTCGTGATTGTCTTAAAAGATGCATTTGAAAAATCTTTATTCCACCGCTAGTTGGTTTATTCATCCGCTTTGAAAAGAAGTAAGAAA
>CM060323.1:23093893-23096712 GCA_030674155.1 Stramonita haemastoma | reverse complement strand
CTCTACTTTAAAATTTTGGGATACCTCCCTGGGGAAAGCAGCGAACAAAAGCAGTGCCAGCCCTTACCTTTTTATTTTTGTTGTTTTTGCGCTAGACTGCCTGATATATGACCTACGGGGAAAGCATAATTTACAAGATCGCTGCTCAACAGTTAGGATGTAATCATATAAGGGGGGGTGGGGGGAATCACAACAAAACGTGTGGCGCAAAGACCATAATTTGTGATACCTCGACTGGACAGTATTTTGCATGATTCTATGTAAAATTATTGCCATAGAATGTGATGAAAAAAAAAGTAAAAGAGCTAGTCATCAATCTTTAAGTTTTTCGTTTTCAAGCATTGGTCTTTGTTGTTATGTTCCAGACTGTTTTTTTTTGATGCGAATGGGCCCAATGTGGCCACAGGGGTGGAAAGGATAATAAACAAAGCGAATAAATGGGTGAACATAACTCCGATGTGGCCTCCCTAGCAGATTAGACAATAAACAAATCCTATAGATCAGTGAATACAGCCACTACGCAAACCTAGAGACTGATTCGTGTTTCCCTTTTGGTAAACAGAGGCAGGGTTTCCTAACCCTTGTTCAAATGGTGTGTGTGTGTGTGTGTGTGTGTGTGTTGTGTGTGTGTGTGTGTGTGTGTGTGTGTGTGTGTGTATGTGTGTGTGTGTGTGTGTGTTGGGGTTTTGTGTGTGTGTGTGTGTGTGTGTGCGTGCGCGTGCGCGATCGCGCGCAGGTAAACGTGCATATGCAGCTACGAGTGAATGCGTATTTGCGAAATCAAACAGGAAAAATTTGCATGCCTGTAGCTTCTAAAGAACGTTACTGTGGACAATGTAATGAAAAGAATCAGTCACCCATTTATATGGTTCATGGAATGTAGCGGAGATGCTATTACATGCTTTTTTATCAAATGCGTTTTTTTGTTTGACATCCTAAATGAGAAAGAATATGCACTTTTCTTTTTTTTTTTTGGGGGGGGGGGGGGAGAGTTGGTGTGTGTGTGCTGATGGCATTATAGTCTCCCTGCCCCTTTTTTCATATTTAAGGATCTACATATCTTTTTTACACTATTTCCGTTCCTTCCGTTTTATTGTTAAGAACAAGAGAAGAAAACTGTGTGTGTGTGTGTGTGTGTGTGTGTGTGTGTGTGTGTGTGTGTGTGTGTGTGTTCGTGTGTGCACGCGCGTGCGTGCGCGCGCGCGCGCGTGTGTGTGTAATGATAATGATGATGATGATAACCATTCTAGACTTAAATCTCCAGCACATTTCTGTACAGCCAGTGAAAACTTGGCATTTTTATGTTTCTTTTTTCCCGTTCCTCAGCCAGAGCTCCAATGTTCACAAATGATATTCTGAGTGTTTCAAAATCTTGAAGATAGATCTCTCTGTGTTTCTGTTTTTAAAGCATTGTTGTATACGAATGGTCATTGCATTTTCTTTTTTGAGAAAATCAATTTGGGTCGTGATTTGTAAGCAAAGCCGTTGCTTTTAATGGTTGGGTAGATTTTAATTTGATAAAAGTGAAGTTCTAAATGATCAGATGGTTTGGTTTTTGTAGCATTGTTTAAAAAACAACAACTGGGTAATAAAACACAGCAATTTTTTTTACACTCCTGTTTTGTTTATTTTTTTGTCCATATTTTGAAAAAAAAAGGATAGGAAGCGTAAATAAGTCATCATATAACGACCTAAACAATGTCATTGAGTCTGAACTATTTTGCTTTTGAGCTATTTCCACATTTGTAATCACCCTGTTCTTGTTTATAATTCATACATACAACATTACCGATACCACCCCGATTTAGCTCTGAATGGATCATCTGGGGGTATCAGCTCAGAGAATGAAGAATAAGATCGTCCCACAGGAGATAAGAGCAGATCAGAGCTAAACCATGTTTGCAATGTGTGCTACCAGAAAAGGTTCGGTATGCACTGAGGGACCATTACTCAATGACATAGCATATCTGAAAACGTTAGAACAGTTATTTACCACCCCCTAACCTCTCCTACGCCCCTCCTATTCAGATTTAAGAAATCAACTTACCTGGTTCAGTTACACCCAGTGAAAACCTTGTATAACACAGACTTGAGAGAGTACGCCATACAGTCGAAAAGAAAGCGAACTTCCATCTTCTGTGGCATTTCGGCATGTAGGGCACATATTACTGTTAAGAGTTATTTTCGCTTGAAAACCATTGCTTACAATTTTTAAGGCCTCTAACTCTTAGCCGATATATACTGAGGCTGATCATGTACCATTTCTTGGTTAGAAAAGATAAATCTTTCTGCTTGGAAGACACTTTTGATGGAACTGTAATCATATGTATTAGTTATTCTCTAATTCCGAATGCCAGTTCTGTTTATAGCATGAAATAAGTCTATCTTTAAATTCATTTATAAAACTATATTCACATCCAACACCTTGACTCAGCCACACAATACCAAATCCATTCTCGCATAAAGTTTTCTGTACATTCGACACCCAGTTTGTTTGACCAGTTTCATGTTGTAAGATTAGCGTTTCATAAGCCTGTCTGCATATTCTAGAGGCTGGTAGTTTAAGAAGTTTTTACCATTATTTAATGCTTTTTACATATATTGTTATGTATAATGGTTATCTTCCACTTTCCACATTAAACTAGATGATTTGATGCATGTAAGGGCACAGATAGAAATCTCTTCATGGCAAATGTATGAACTTTTTCAATTAGCTTGCCTCCTTTGCACAATCCCCAAACCTCAGATGCGTATGTTAATATTGGTTATATTTGTGTGTCAAACATCTTCCAAAACAGTTCTAAATCTGTTTTGTTAAT
>CM060323.1:23081393-23088893 GCA_030674155.1 Stramonita haemastoma | reverse complement strand
TTCAATGTATCAAAGGAAATTGACTTCCGGCAAAACATTGTGAAATAAATCAAGCAAGTGACTTTAACATTCAAAGGTGTGGCTGTTTTTCAAGATATTGAAAAACATAACTGTTAAAAATTCCCAAGCATTTATTTATCTCCAAAATTTTTGCTACACCATCAAGAGATCCAGCTAAAGTGGGTTTTTCCTGGATTTGGATTTGGACAGGTTTTGATGTTTCCACCA
Source organism: Stramonita haemastoma (assembly GCA_030674155.1). Classification (NCBI taxonomy): domain Eukaryota; kingdom Metazoa; phylum Mollusca; class Gastropoda; order Neogastropoda; family Muricidae; genus Stramonita; species Stramonita haemastoma. Next base: position 23,088,665 of record CM060323.1, on the reverse strand, counting down.
TAGTGTGCTCAGCAGGGCAAAATCGTATGACGAGGAACTTAAGGCAGTGCTGTTTGATGTTCACGGTAATTAAGGCCTGTAAGGAGAGTAGGAAGTCAGATTAGGGGTGGTATTTCTTCCCTACTGTGAACAGCCATGTACACACACGTATTGATTACATTGGCACCAGCAGCCATCTGTTCTTGCTCTCTGCGAAATCATGCGTTCCATCATCGATCTTACTCATTTCCCTCATTAGCAAACGAGAGAGAGAGAGAGAGAGAGAGAGAGAGAGAGAGAGAGAGAGAGAGAGGAGAGAGAGAGAGAGAGAGAGAGAGAAGGGGGGGGAGATGGCAGAGGGAGAGGGGGAGTTCAGACCAGTAAGAGTGGATGTTTTACCAGAATGAAGAGAGGAAGAGAGCTGTTGTTGTACAGAAGAGTACAGTACTCGTCAGACGTTCATGATAGTCTCCGTTTTGATGTGCAATCACGTTAGGGTTGTTGACACAGGACGAGGGTTTCATTTCTGCACTTTGATTTTGACATGGTTGGTGCCTGGTCTTTAAGGTGATGACAATGTCGGTTGTGTTCCCCTTTTCTACGTTCCTTTGAGACAGTGACGTCTTCGTGAGTAGTTTTGTCTAGGGTGATATATTAATAATTCTGTTTCATCTTTTCTATGTTGCTTTCAAGGTAGTTAGGCCTTTGATGAGCAGTTTTGTCTGAGGTCATAGAATGTTTGTTGTGCTTCATTTTATGTGTTCCATTGAAGGTAAATAGTCTTGGTTAGTAGTTTTGTCCGTTAATTAGGCGATAACAAAGTTAGTTGTGTTTTTACCGGTGTTTTTTTTTTTTTAAGATGTTCCAGTCCTTGTGAGTAACTAAGTCTGGTAACCTATTTTGCCTATCTTCAGCAAAAAAAAAATTGTCAAGGTTATAGCTTCATTTTAAAGCAATGTTTCAGGTCTTAAAACTGTGGTGCTTCCTTACTAAGAGTTTTTTCCCCCCTCTTTTTTTCAAAAAGATACTGTCTGGGCTGTTTTGATGGTGGGGAAAAAAAAAAGAGAAATAGGTATATTATATACATTACAATAACATACCTGTACATTTATTAGTACACAGAGCCTGACGCTGTTACGTGGTGTAAGCCCTACTGATTCCGTTAACCATGGCGGAAGCTTCGAAACGTTCACTTCTGAATACAGAAAAGAAAAAGCAATGGTTGATCTTTTCTAAACGTGCCTACGCTGTGATGAAATATAAAAATTGGTGCTGGTATTTAAATGTCCCAAAGTAGGCCGGTAAAGATTACTGAAGCAGTGATTTTGTGTGGAAGTACTGTTCACTTTGCTTCCTCCTTTAAGAAATATCAGATTTTGTTTCAACTGCCATGTGGAAAAGTGATATCTGATGTGATGGGAAACATTCTAAACAGGTGTTTGAAATATGAAGGACATGTTTGTATGCATCATCTTATGATTCTTCAAAACTGTTGTGTCTTAGTTAACCCTATAGTGGGACTGTTTCGTTGTGTTTTCTTTGTTTTGTTTTTTTGGGGGGTGGGGTGGTTGTTATTGTCGTTTTTATTTTTTTATTTTACAATTTCAGTACTTTTTCAACTTGCAGCGTGCTATATCTTTAGTACAAATAATTCATTATGACACAATCACAATGTTGGATTGTGAAAGGCAATTATCAGCTAGAAATGACTGTATTTAGCAATCCATGTTCACTACTGTTCTTTTTGGTTCTGATGCCCTTATGATAAAATTGAAAAGTATATAGCATACTACTTACAGTTTTGATTTCTGTTTTGTCACTGACTTAGAAAAATACGTTCTGACTTCTTCATGTCATTGTTGAGTAAAGCGCTTTTGAGGAATAAAACATCCTTTTATATGTCCATTTTAATATATATTTTCTCTGTATTGAAAAGTGACTTCCGGCAACAGATAAAAAAGAAAGGGAAAAAAACAACACGGTATTGCGTAAAAAAAAAGAAGTTAAAGTCTGTCTCGAGCCTAAGGCTCATCAGGCCGGTGCTTATCCCGGTTTCTGTGGCGTTAAGCGACTGAGTCATAGACTCCCCCCTGGATAGGACGCCAGTCTATCGCAGGGTTAACCCCCAACACAAGGTTAGTACCCCTTTTACACCTGGGTTCTTTATTGCGTAAAAAGATAACATCAATTTTTTCCGCATTATTTCTTTTTTGTTCCTTTGAGAACAGAACTGCATGTTCTTTTATGTGCGAGGTATTGCAAAAACTCTGATACTTTTGTATTTGTGGTTGCTACCTACATGTTGGGGGAAAATATCGGTCGCATACGCAAATATCTTGACGTCGTGAACCTAGGAGCTCTAGCCGAGGAACGGAAAACGATGTAGTTATATTTGCTCTTTGTCCTGTTATGTAACCACTTAACACGATTAATAATGGGCAAAACATTCGTGTACTCTTTTTTTGTAAAACGGCTTATTTTTCCTCTGTAAGTAGCAAGTGAATTTTCCCTTAAGCTTTTTTCTTTTGGTAAATAGGCTATGTAAGATCAAAGGAAGCAACGTGCGCTGTATTGAGAATGTGAACATGAACCAACATTTTCTCCCTTATTATTATTATTATTTTTTTTTTTTATCAAAGTCGCACTCGTACTGATTAGAGTATATCAGGAATGGCACTCTCAGTTGGAGCAAATTTTCATGTTTATGCTCCTTGACTGCAAGTGATGCTAAATGTGTGTGTGTGCGTGCGTGCGTGCGTGCGTGCGTGTGTGTGTGTGTGTGTGTGTGTGTGTGTGTGTGCGTGTGTGTGTGTGTGTGTGTGTCCGCGCCCGCACTCGCTAGTGTGTGTGCGTGCGTGTGTGTGTGACATGGTTGTTTTTTCAACACTGCCTTCTTCTGGTGCTTCAGAATAATCCATATCATGTGGCACACCAAGTGACAAGTCGTCATAGGCTTATCTAGAGTCTGTAAGGGCCTAACAGAGAGCTGTAGGGGTCGTTTACTTAGGTTAGTCAGCAGTGAGCAAGAATGGCTTACATACTGAAGAAGGAAGGTGGCAGAACAGTTAAGACCTTCACCTGCCTCGCCTTATCTTCCCAGTTTGACGAGAATATCGAAGTGAATGTCAAAGTCCTTCAGATGAGACTGTAAACCGAGATTCTGTGTGCGAATGCACGTAGAACATCTTGCTCACACGTTAAAAACCCGTTCTTCCTTTCGAAAGAGTAGGCTATTTTGTGCCTGTCGGAACGGATGACAACAAAAAAGCCGCATGCACATTTATCATGTTTAGACACTATCTCCAAAGTTAGAATGCGGCTACCTCAGTTGTGTGTGTGTGTGTGTGTGTGTGTGTGTGTGTGTGTGTGTGTGTGTGTGTGTGTGTGTTGGGGGGGGGGGGGGGGCGATTGCATACGCAAAAATCTAACCATTGGTGAACGTCGGTAGCACTAGCCGAGGAACGAAAAAAAATATATGTATACTTTCTTCAGATGGAAGATAATGGTTTATACGTTTACTTTCGATGTCAAGCTGGATGGTAACGTTTCTTGTTTCTGTACATGACTTCTAAGGACAACAATTCCATGTTTACCATGAAATGATAGTAACAGGCACCCATGGTTCTCCTCTCCCCCCCCCCCCTCCCCTTTTTTTTTTAATGGCGACTGTGGCCAATAGGGGTTCCTTTGCTTCCTTTACAGTGTTTATAGAGGGCACTAATGATTTCTTCTTTTGTGTGTGATTAATGGTGGGCAATAGCAGTACCTGCATTTCCTGTAATTTAATACTATTTGACCAGAAAGGTTAGGTTTTTCTTTAGATGGCTAATGTTTTGACCATAATGTTTTCCAAGTTTTCTTTTGATGAATTAGTATTTGCCCACTGACCTTGGCCAAAAGCTGTATCAGTGACTGATGTCAGGTAATTGCTATGGCCTATACTAAAAGGTTGTTGTGTTGTAAAATGTTGTGTTGAGATTGCCTTCAGCCATGAAAAGCTCTTATCATAACAACCTGCACTCTACTCTAAAGAAGAAAAAATCCTCAGAAGTCTGTGTATGGCTGCCAATATGGCAAGGTACTTGAAAACAATCACACGCGCAAATTTCTCATTCAGTCTGAAATTTCAATCTCACAGTGATTCCCAGGTGGGATGAGTGAGTCAGAGTGCACATTCTGGGTGATTCCCAGAGTGTTAAGCTGGGGAACGCACAACAACGACAACAAGAAGAACATATTTGCTCTCAATATTTCTTATGCCTCTATCACATTATGGAAAACGGTAGACAATGATAATCCATTATCCTCTCACATGATTGATGGAGGCCGGTAATGCTGCTTTTATAGGTGTTTTTTATAGTTTGTTTACAGAAGGGATAATAGTTCTCGCGTTTCTTTTAGATGGTTATGTTTAACAATAATGGTTGCTCGGTTTCCTGTGGGTTTTGCGCACGAAGCTGCCGGTAATGGCTACTCTTTATTTAAGATGGCTAAGAGTGGACGATGATGGTGCTTCTGTTCCTGTGTTTATGCTTGCTTCAAAATATTGTATGAAGACTGGAAAGCAAGCGACAAAGACACACAGAGAAGAGAGAGAAGAGAGAGAGAAGAGAGAGAGAGAGAGAGAGAGAGAGGAGAGAGAGAGAGTCGTCATACAACGGCAAACAGAAACAGTCCACAGACTTTTGTCAATGGTGGACATCATCACGAAGAACTGCTTCAGGCACATGACCCAGAGCAGGCTGCACTCTGCAGCTATCAAAATAGATGAGCTGTGGTGTGTGTGTGTGTGTGTGCGTGCGTGCGTGCGTGCGTGCGTGCGTGCGTGCGTGCGCGCGCGTGCGTGCGTGCGTGCGCGCGTGCGTGCGTGCGTGCGTGTGTGGTGTGTGTGTGTGTGTGTGTGTGTGTGTGTGTGTGAGAGAGAGAGAGAGAGAAGAGAGAGAGAGAGAGAGAGAGAGAGAGAGAGAGAGAGATTTCATTTTCATTTCATTTATTCTTTTATATCGAGGATAACAGAATAAGCAATCATGTGCTTTTTTTCATCCGGTCCCCGTGTGTATGCAGTTTTGTAAATATTGTCATCTGTTCCCACCGGCACACGATGGCCTACTCTTACGAAAAGCGGAACAGGATTTAACGTGTGCGCAAGATGTTCTGCGTGCGTTCGCACATGGGGCCTCGGTTTAAAGTCTCATCCGAAGGGAGAGAGAGAGAGAGAGAGAGAGAGAGAGAAGAGAGAGAGAGAGAGAGAGAGAGAGAGAAGAAACGCGTCACTTAGCACAAATTGATTCCCAATTACTTATAGGCAGATCAAACACCCGCTCTTTACAGTGCATCACCAACAGATCGATCAGTAAGCTTACACTGTTAGAAGAGGGGAGAGGAGGGGGGGGGGGGCGACAACACTGGATGGGGTGGGGGAGAAAAGAAAGGCAGGAGGGAGAGGGGAGAGGAAAGGAATGGAAAGAAAGAACAATGAGTTACGTCAGGGACCCGTGGTGTTGACACCGAATGAATATTTAGAGGGTGGGACCAAAACTGGGTAGGCTAAAAAAAAAAGAAAGAAAAAAAGAAGAGATCCCTCACTCCAAAATGGTTGTGTCGTCAAGCAAATGGAGCGCTGCAAATCGCTGACACTTTACAGCGTGGCGCTTGCTTCCAGTTTTTTTGGGGCAGCTTCTGAATGGTGTTTGCTGCGATAAACACTGGCAGTCTCTAGGTAAACATTTATTTTTCAAACATTTTCATTAGCGATCTATTCCTTTATTTTCTTCTTCTTCGTTCACGACTTGCCGTTTTGGACGTTTTAAACAGTAATGAAGTGATTTTTTTTTTGGTACGCAGATTTCCATAAACAAAGAAAGAAATTAGGCATGATTTATTTGCAGGTCTAATCGGGGTTTATTTAGGGTTTGTTTTGGTTTTATTTTTGTTTGGTCTGTTGAACAAGCGAGTGTGTAAGTAAGGTCACACAAAGAGGAAGAGAGCCATGATGATTGGTGAATAAGGATGATCGAGGCAGGATGGTTTCGTTTTTGTTTGTTACTTTTTTTTTTTTTAAAAACAGAAATCGTCCCAAAAAATGTGTTTCTGTAGCAAGAACTCCGGGTTTTCTTATGGCAAAACATTTTTAGTCTGTTCAGAACAAAAGTCATGAAGTTCGTACACTGTTTTTTTGGCCGAAGCAGCTAGGAACATTTTTTGCATGTCTTTTGTAAGAAAAGTGTCTGAGTTATGAAAGTAAGTGCCTAAAAGGCTGCTTTGCGTTTGAAGTGGCTAAGAACGCTCATTAAGCACAAAGCTTATCCGATTAATTGAACGTAGTGACGGGTAACCTGCAACAGAGACTTTTCGCCTTACGAATACAGTGTAACATAACAGACACAGATGGAAGTTATAGCCAAGTGGATTTGGTTTTTAATCCTCATAACCCCTTAGTCAGGAAACGCAGGCTCGAATGACACAGCACCGTAATGGACCAATGATGAAGCTTTTTTGTGTTGAAATCCTTGATCAGTTGATGTACATACCTACCGGATCTTCTATCTTTTTTTTTCGTGTACGCATGAATGCAGAAGATAAAAAAAAAGCACGTTTGAATTCCTGAATGTATGCCAGTGTTTGGTGATTTTGCAGAAACAAGAAATTATCCATACTGTGCCAGAGGCTTCACCAGCATGTGGAGTAAGTGATGTGATGAGTGGGTCAGGTTTTTGCCAGGTGAGTGTCTTGGTAGACGTATTGTAACATAAATTATATGGGTTGTTTTTTCACACACAGGAATACCTCTCTTAAGAAAAAAAAAGAAAACCAAAGCTTACCATAGAAAGCTTTGTGGAAATGGACCTAACGAGCAACTTCACTCAAAATAGGGGGAAGAAAATCAAACAGCGTAATCATGAGTTTCAAAACATATTAGAAATATAGAATTGGTAGTTATCATACCGGCTTCAAGTTCCGTGTGGAAAAGTGATTGTCTCAACAGATAAAGCATCTGTATAGATTTTTATCAGTAAAATTACCTATAGAAAATGGAAGATGAGCAGCGATGTAGTTTTTTTTTTTTATCCAGGCATTAACGTCTATTTCAGCAAAAAAATTGAGTTTTAAAGAAAAGTTTTGTGTTTGAATAGTCGTTGCAATATTGTTAACTGCGCTGCGTTAACATCTATTTCCGCAAAAAAAAGGAATTTTTTTCAAGTTTTGTGTTTGAATAATCGTTGCCATAGTGTTAACTGCTTTGATTTTTTAATACATTTTCTTTAATACAGAGTTTGCTTACATGTGGTTTTA
>CM060323.1:23075115-23081293 GCA_030674155.1 Stramonita haemastoma | reverse complement strand
AGGTTACGTTAAAGGACAATAGGTTACGTCAGAGGACTAATGGATCACACTGACAGTTACACCGACAGATCAAGGGGTTACATTGAAGGAACAAGCGGTAACGCTGAGGAACTAAGTAGTTTCACGAAAGGACTAAGTTACACTGAAAGATGTTACACTGAAAAACTAAGAGGTTACATTGAAAGTGTTTACAGTAGATGACCAAGAGGCTGCAGCAAAAAAAACACTGAGTGACCACAAAAGACTATCGGGTTACACCAAAAGAACAAAAGAGTTACACTGAGAGACTAGTGTTTCAACAAAGGACCAAGAGGTTACACACAAGGACTAACAAGTTACACCGAAAAGCTGAGGACTCGTTGAAAGGAGTTAAAGCAGAGGACCAAGGGGTTACCCCAAAGACTAAAGGCTTACAACAAAGGATCTAATAGTTACCAAGGGGCTACACACACACATGGACTGATGAGTTACAAAAAAGGACCAGAAGATTAAATAGAAGAACTCTCTGTCTCTCTGTGTCACTTTGTCTCTGTGTCTCTGTCTGTCTGTCTGTCTGTCTATTCCTCTGTCTCTGTCTCTCAGAACCAGCAAACTTTACTGTTATTACGTCAGAATGAGATTTATTTGAAACAAAACAAAAACTGTTGTCCCAGACTTGGAGAGATTGTCCACACACCAGGAACCCATTCTCACACTAACATCCCAACAACACAGAAGGAAGACAAGTTTAGGTTTCATTGGCCAGAAACGTTCAAAATAATTCAGTCAGTAGATTCACCAAAGGACAGGTGAATGGAAGGGGTATCAGAACACACGAAACAGCCTTACATTTATGCAGTCTGTTTAAGGAGAAAAGATTTACCGCAATGTCTTTTCTTTCGGCCAGCTAAAAAGTCCTGAGTCGCAGAAGACAAACTCAAGCTGTGCGACAAACGCAGAAAACTAACGCAAAAGAAGAAAGAGGATGAAGGTGCAAAGCTGTACAGAGAAGCCAATTATCACGTTAAAAAAGGCACAGAAAAGCAAAGGAAACATGGATCGAAGCATAATGAAAAGGTATCAAAGAAAACCTGCAGAATAAAACCACTAGGACAGCCTACCAGCTTGTGAAAGACCCGACAAGCTCAAAACAAGGGAGAACCACTACCATCCGAGACAAAGCAGGGAAATGTCTCACAGAAGATGAAGATGTTTTAAAGAGGTGGACAGAGTACTGCATTGATTGTTCACTCCACAGCAACAGGAGACCCCAAGGTGCTAGATATCCCTCCACCAACCAACAACAGCAGCTACCCCATCCCACGGGAAGAAGCTCAATGTGCAATAAAGAAAGGGAAGTCAGCAGGAGTTGACAACATTCCATCAGAGCTGGTCCATGCAGGAGGAAAGGCCATGGTAGAGCTCAGTGCACAAATCCAATATGACTCAGTAGGGCCTAGTCCAGAGTGCTAAATTTAGCGCACTCCTTCCTTTTACCTAGTCCATGTGTGGTTAGCTTCTACATATAAATAGCGCCAGCTGACCACAGTTGGGCTGAGATGGGATGAGGTAGTTAGCTCCTGAGAGGAGCTGAAAGTGAGGGAAACTGACAGCTGTGAGAGGTGCTACCATCTACAATAAGATCTGGCAGACAGGGTAGTGGCCAACGCCTTGGATACAGCCGGTTCGAGTCTCCACTAAGGTGTCTGTCGGAAGGGATTGGTATTGATTGACTCCATTACCCTGAAAGGCCTTCAGCAGAGACTATGAACCGAGGTCCAAAGGGTAAGCCCCTGCAGAACATTTTGCACACACGTAAAAAACCCATCAACATCTGACAGGAAAATAGGCTGATTGTGATCAATGATACGAACATGCCAAGCATGCATTTTGGTCCCTAGAGAAGGATGGGCTCCGCCAGGTTCAGCATAACTACGACATGCTGCCTGGAAAAACTCAGCGCATTGCACAAACAAACGACTCTTGAAGGAGTAAAAGGACAAGTCAAGCCCTTACCCTTAACATGAAACGAATCTGTCACCATGACCCTACCCTCCCTACAGGATCACACAGCAAACACTCCACGCTGATACGGTTTTGTTTACGACGGTAGTTGACCTCTCCCCCCCCCCCCCTCCCCAAACTGACAGGGTCAGAGACACACATTCATAGCATTAACACCGCCATCACCCCCCCCCCCCCCAAGCGCCTTTTACACAGATAGACAGTGGGTAATCGTAGAGTCCTAATCCAATCCATCGGTTGTCGGGCGCGGCGCTGAGAAATCTGCCACAACCATGATTTAATCAATCGCGGCGCTGAGAAATCTGCCACAACCATGATTTAACCAATCACTTGCCCAGCACACAGCAAATGTTGGAACAAAAGGCGGTATAGTCGATGTGCGTGACGGTCCTTTCCTTACCAGTCAGACAGCTACTACAGGATTCTATCAGCTCCCCAAAACACAGATAAACAATGTTCCAAAGGTTCTGTAATATTGTGCAGAGCCACAGATAAACAATGTTACAAAGGTTCCATAACTGTTCAGAACCATAGAAAAAACAATGTGCCAAAGGTTCCATAATTGTTCAGAACCATAGAAAAACAATGTGCCAAAGGTTCCATAATTGTTCAGAACCATAGAAAAACAATGTTACAAAGGTTCCATAACTGTTCAGAACCATAGAAAAACAATGTTACAAAGGTTCCATAACTGTTTTCAGAAACCATAGAGAAACACTGTTCCAAAGGTTCCATAACTGTTCAGAACCATGAGAGGAAACACTGTTCCAAAGGTTCCATAACTGTTCAGAACCATAGAGAAACAGTGTTCCAAAGGTTCCTATAAACTGTTCAGAACCAATAGAGGAACAATCTGCCATCAGTTGATACATGAAGGGCTGGCATTTGCAGAGTTTGGGTCAGGACGACCAACTGCAGGAAACCAGTCAGTCAGTTATGATGGAGTAGTCTGCTCCATGTTATCATGGAAGCTATAACAGTTTTCCGACGCCGTCTGAAAGCGTCACTGTTGGTGATAACTTTGTCAACACAAAATGATCGCAGAAGATAAAGTCAAAAAAAGAGAAAAAAAAGAAAAAAGAAGACGGTTGTGGTTTTTTTTTACAGGACGCCACATGGTAAAACTAATTTAGCTGCGAAAATCAAAATATAATTCATAAATAACCAAACTGACATTAAATCTATAGTCTCATTCACCTAAACAAACATATTGTTCAAATAAAGTTCATAAATAGCAAAACTGACTTTAAAAACATTATAGTAAGATGCTCTTAAAGACACTGCTAAAATCAAATTTACACTAAAAGTGTTATAGTATCATTCACCTAAACAAACGCATGGGCTGGTCGATTTGTGTTGTTGTTATAATAGTTGTTGTCACTGGTCGTTGGGGTTTTTGAGATAGAAGAATTATCTATTCTTTATGGTTAAAACAAATTTTTTTTGGTTTATCTAATCGGTTAAATCAGTTCAAAACGCAAAACTGTAATACTGCAAAATACAGAAACGTCAGTCTTCATAAGATCTCTCTCTCTCTCTCTCTCTCTCTCTCTCTCTCTCTCTCTCTCTCTCTCTCTCTCTCCTCTCTCTCTCTCTCTCTCTCTCTCTCTCTCTTTGTCTGTCTGTCCGTCTGTCTGTCTGTCTCTTCTCTCTCACAGTCAGAACCAAAAAGCCTTGTTGTTGTTGAGCCAGAACGAGATTTATTTGGCACAAGACAAACAAGCAGCTGTCACAACCCTCCGGAGATTGTTCATACACCTTGAACCCATTCCCTGCTAACATCCCTACAACACAACACAGAGGGCAGATAAGTAAAGACAAGTTTAGATTTTATTGGTCAGAAACGTCTTAGATGAACCATACGTTCACATTTCAGACCAAAACCATTTTCACACCTCGACCTCTCTCCTTTTAGAAGTCACAAGAAAGGACTAGAATTAAATGTTTTCCACAGTCAATCATTCCACTCAACTTAGATGCTCAGGTTCACATATTCTCGATGCCTCCATGAATGTCCCAACTTGGAGAGTCTTCACTGAATACGGACACACTTTCTCTTTGTTGTATTCTTACGCTTCAAACGCAGCTAGAGTAGTAGAATGGAGAGAAATGGGCATTGGGTGGGGGAAGAAGGTGCCATGAAAGAAGGACCACAGAGCCAAGGGGGAGGAAAACATGCGCGCGCTCACACACATATTCAAGACTGCAAGGTACAGGAAGGAAATTATGTGAGCCGTGACTGGTGTAGATCTGATGTGAATGTAGTGTGTGTGTGTGTGTGTGTGTGTGTGTGTGGTGTGTGTGTGTGTGTGTGTGTGTGTGTGTGTGTGTGCGTGTGTGTTCTTTGATTTTACGTCTGTACACTTAAAGTGATATTAAACGAAAATGTGCGTGCGTGCGTGCGTGCGTGCGTGCGTCCGTGCGTGCGTGCGTTGTGTGTGTGTGTGTTGTGTGTGTGTGTGTGTGTGTGTATTTGCGCGCACGCAGCGTCGGCTGCTCCCTAGGTGAACGTTTACATTCGTTCGTGAAACCAGCAACGAAGCACTAGCTAGTGCTAAGCCATGTGTCACGGTACTGAGGGAACATTTGGAAGCACCGACATGTAAAAAGAGGGAAGGACAGTGACCATGCAGATTCGGTGTTTCATAATCCTAAGCATGATCACACTCTGACTGCTTTCTGGTACCGCAGAGTAGGCTACAGGCTGTTATGTGGATCAGAACAGGATGACGTGTGGGCCAAAAGCAAAACCAGACATAACCGTTCATAATAATATCTGCTGCTATTGATACTATCAGAGGTTCGTGAAAACTGTTATGGAAGGGGTGTTTGAGTGTTGGATAATGTGGTGTGTGTGTGAGTGTGTGTGTGTGTGTGTGTGTGTGTGTGTGTGTGTGTGTGTGTGTGTGTGTGTGTGTGTGTGTGTGTGTGTTTCCTGCATGCATGCGAGTCTCTGGAGAGAGAGGAGAGAGAGAGAGAGAGAGAGAGAGAGAGAGAGAGAGAGAGAGAGAGAGAGAGAGAGAGAGTATTCGCGTGCAAATGCGGGAACAGAACGGAAGAAACAATGGTATTCTGTAGAGAGGATGTTGGTTCCGCTGCTGATTGATTTCCTATTTGCCAGGCTAGAACTCACAAGGAATATATTAGGTGCAGAGTGAGGATGAAAACTGCACTGACCACGTCACTCCGTAATCATAGGCAAAAAAGGAGTGGCTTTCTGGCTGCAAAACACAGCGTGGCAGTTACCCACAGTTTGCCAACGGTGTGCCTGTACCTTGTATCCAGTATTCATGTCCACTCTGCTGCTCTCAGTCACTCAGGGGTTAAAAAGCAGCCTGTGTTGCATGATGCAGCACTTTAGTCAGGAAACGTAAAAACCCATTTGCACAGTGACTTGCAGACAGTGTAGACTTAACACAGTTTTTCCCACCACAGCCCAGAAAGCAATGATCCAGCAAATGTAACATAATACAGCCCCCCGCACGCATGGGCCTACGCATGACTTATTTTTAGTCTTGTGTATTGAAGGAAGGACTAAGTTTTGAACTGCTGTACTGTGCTGTGCTGTACTGCACTGTGCTGTGCTGTACTGTACTGTGCTGTACTGTGCTGTACTGTGCTGTGCTGTACTGTACTGTGTTGTACTGTGTTGTGCTGCACTGTACTGTGCTACACTGTACTGTGCTGTACTGTACTGTACTGTACTGTGCTGTACTGTGCTGTGCTGTGCTGTACTGTGCTGCACTGTACTGTTGTGTGACGCAAGACGGGAGAGAAAACTGGGATTTTTAGTTGTTAGTGAAAAGGGGATTAATGAAATTGCTTTAAATAATTCACAGGATGACTTCTTAGAACATAGCATCGTGTGTGTGTGTGTGTGTGTGTGTGTGTGTGTGTGTGTGTGTGTGTGTGTGTGTGTGTGTGTGTGTGTGTGTGTTTAACGTCTGTTTACTGTCAGTGAAATGTGTGTGTGTGTGTGTGTGTGTGGGGTGTGTGTGTGTGTGTGTGTGTGTGTTGTCAAAAATGCGACCGATAATAGTAAAGCACTTCAGTATAGATCTACTGCATATTTCCAAAAAGTGTAGAAACCACATTCTAAGAATTTCACCTCAAGCCTTGACGCGCCCAATGGTGTTTGTTTTTGTGGACGTTTCCTCGTGGGGCACACTGTGAC
>CM060323.1:23065115-23070115 GCA_030674155.1 Stramonita haemastoma | reverse complement strand
TTTTATTTATTTACTTATTCTTTTATATCGAGGATAATGGAATAAGCACTCGTGTGCTTTTTTTTATACATCCAGTCCCCTTGTGTATGAAGTTTTGTAAATCTTGTCATCTGTTCCCAACGATATGCAATGGCCTACTCTTATGAAAAGCGGAGCAGGAATTAATGTGTGCGCAAGATGTTCTGCGTGCGTGCGTTCGCACACGGGGCCTCGGTTTATAGACAGATTTTAAGTGTCTTGGCTCTTGTGAGAGGTAATGACGAAACCTGCTTTAAACACACAAAAACGAAATTGAATGGCAAAGCAAAAAAAAAAAAAAAAAAAAGGAGGGGGGGGATTCCATCTCATCAACATCTTGACAGATAGAGGCATACCAAAAGAAGAGAAAGTCAAGCTTTAAAAATGTTTTAATCTGTCGAAACACGATTTGGGGCTGCAAACTGGACTCTCACGAAAAAGCTTATTGCAAAAAGAATGGAAGCAGCAGAATTAATGTGGTCTACAAGAGACATTTAATGTGCGCAATAGGCAGATACAAGAACCAAATAGAAGTCGCTAGAAAGAACTTGACACCACCAGAAAATTTGCCTGCGGACATAAATAATAAGAGAAAAATCCTAAAATATATTGGCCATGTATTACTTGACAAAACAAAAGGGCCTTATGCGGCCATTTTTCTAAGAAAAACGTAGGTAAAATGAAATCCAGTCTTATACAGGGAGAATATTTTCGATTTCGGAATGCGGCTATCGTGATGGTGGGTAAAAACGGTCATATACTGCAAAATCTCACGATAGATGAAGCTGTATTTAAATTACGAAAAAAAGAGAGAGGAAACGTGACTGCCATCAGCGACCGAAATATTCGAGCATTGTCCACAGAAGTCTATAAACTGCTTTTTGAAGGGTGTGATATTACCGTAGAGTGTTGCACCAACCCCGAAACGGGTAACGCCGACAGGTGTGACAGGTGCCAATTGATGACATTGATTAAATAGGATTCTAAGCAGCGTTTTCCAGTTTTGTGACACCAATGCTTTTAATCAAGGGGGAGGGGTGCTTTTTTCTTTTTTGTGTGTGATTTTTTTTTGTTTGATGGTGGTGGTGCTGTTTGGTTGTTTAGTGGTTTTTTTGGTGTTTTTTTTTTTTTAGGATTTTGGATAATTCTGATTTTCCAATCTGTAATCAAAGTGTTTCTGATCATTACTTTCCTTCGGGTTTTTTTTTCTTCTCCTGAGCTCTCTTATGGTCTGTGACCAGGACAATTGGCCAGAAACAAATCGGTGTTTATCACAGAGGACCGGTATGGCTTTATGCCAGCCTAGCACGCCTTTAGTGCCACCTTCTGTTGGTTTCCTGTCATAGGGTCAAGGAGGTGGTCAAGTTGTTTACAGCTTGCTAATACTTAGACCAGCTTATGGAAGCATGCTACAGGGAGAAACAATCTGCCACAGTGTCAGTGGCGTAACAACGTTAAACTGTGTGCAGTATTCCATTCTCACCAAACTCAGTCCTGCTGCTGAACAAGTGAAAACACTCTCTACTGATAGTTAGAAAGAGGGGGAGGGACGGGGCGTGGAGGGGGGTCAGGGGGCGTGGAGGGGATTGAGAGAGAGGGGGGAGGTGAGGAGAGGAAGAAGAAGACGACGATGACGACAACGAAGAAGAAGAGAGAGAGAGGGGGGGGGAGGGGTTCAAATTAAACCAAAGAAACCACATTATATCATTTCGAGGATAATGAATAAGCACCCAAGTGGTTTTTTTTTTTTACATCCAGTCCCGGACCTTAGGGATACATCATATAGTAAAATAAACCCAAATACCCACAAGAGAGAGAAGAGAGAGAGAGAGAGAGAGAGAGAGTCCAATTCTTTTATTTCGAGGATAATAAATAATCACCCACGTGCTTGTTTACATTCAGTCCCCGCACTAATCAGCATAACATCAAGATAAAAGAACCTAAACAACAACAATAATAAACCAAATTTAAAAAAACCTGAGAGAGAGCAACAGCAGTAACAAACAAAAGACAAGAAATCAGGACAGAAAGATACAATGATAAGATAACAAAAAGCACGCACACAGCAGAGAACTGAATTATGAAATAATCAAATGACGATTATGATTTTAAAAAAAGACGCTAATTAGTAAGTAGCAAACATGAAAACATAACGAGTTAATCAATTGAAATAAAAACATCATCCCACCATCTATCAATAAAATGAAGTCATATAAATCTTGATATGTTTGGTAAAGTGGGAGGAAGAAACTTAAGCAATATCCTCATTATGGGGAAAAAAGTACTACCAATAGCAAACTAGATAAAACATACCTCCCAGATTCAATAAAGCAAAAGAGAGAGAGAGAGAGAGAGAGAGAGAGAGAGAGAGAGAGAGAGAGAGAGAGAGAGAGAGAGTATCTAAATAAGATTTAAAAAATTTAGAATGTGGGCAGTCTTTGTTTTTATTTGTTGTAATTTTTTATTTTGAGAATTGTTCATTTCCAAAGATGACGTAGTGGTATGCTATGCTCTTTGATGTAATATGTGATAATTTTCTCTCTCTCTCCTCTCTCTCTCTCTCATCTCTCTCATCTCCTCTCTCTCTCTCTCTCTCTCTCTCTCTCTCTCTCTCTCTCTCTCCTTCTTCTCTCTCCTCTCTCTCGTTTCTCCTATCTACTAACGCTTTTCTTTTTTTTTCCATAATCAAAATTTTTTTATTGTGACTTCTGATTTTTGTCTTCTGAAAGAGTGCATTTTATTACCTTATCATATATAGTGTCCTTTATTCTTGTGTGTTGTTTGGTACTGCGTAAAGTCTATTGTTTAGTATATTTTCAACTTGATGTATCCCTGAAAAGGCGGGGACTGGATGTAAAAAAGCACACGAGTGCTTATCTATTATCCTCGAATAAAAGACTTTGCCTTGCCTTGCCTTGCCTTGCCTTGCCTCTCCGCTTTATGTTCCTTTTCTTCCACATTCTTGCTGTTTTACAGCATTTCTATATGCGAGATAGGAGAGAGATGGGAAATTGTTCTTTTATCTGAACAGTCGATACAAGAATGGATGGCGGAAGGAGGGAGGGGTACTTGTTTTATTAGTTTTCGTTCAGCCATTGATTGTCAACACGTTTTTATTAGTTCTTGTACAGCCATTGACTGTCAAAACGTATTGATGAGTTTTCGTACAACTATTTATTCTTCCGCGTTCCCAGGCTATGCTAGATTCTTAGTCCGGTCTAGATGGCGAAATCTTCCGTCTGTTGTAGTGACTCTGCCGGTCCCCACAGCTTTTCCCGGAGCTCTCCAGTGCTGGGCTACGATTGGTGTTTCGGAGTGTTAAAGGTGAGACAGGGCTTCAGAAACGGGAGGGGGCTTGTGGGGCTGTGCCACAGAGGACTGGCCCGGCTTTCCTGGGGATGTTTCTCAGGATTGTCCTCGCTTCGCTGTAGTATACTTGGTAGACTGGTAGCTCCAAGTGGATGCCTGCCTTGGATCTCGTTTCTCCTTATGCCACAGAGGGAGGGTACGGGTGTCCACTGCAGCACCGCTACTGTTCTGTGGCTGAAGAGGTAGCTCTTGTCTGATGTCTCTCAGCAAAAGCTACCCTCCTGGCACCTGGAGACTCTGCAGGATGGATTGCATTCAGGAAGGAACACTGTTTATTTGGCAGAGTGTCATCCAGGTTGAAAATCTGGGCTGCAAGTAGCACAGCACAGGCCTCAGCACGATAATTAGTGTACAGAGTGCCTGCGGCCAGAAATTTCCCATGGTTTTTCCTCAGGGAATCTGGTAAACGCCAGGCTACCTCCATTTGTTACCGCTTCTTCAGCATACCTATCTGTGTATGCTCTTGCCCAGGTATAGGGGGTAGGTGGTGTTCAGTGCTTCCAGTGCCAGTACTTTAGGTCAGCTTCCATGTGGCACTCTCTGCTCCCAACACCTGCGATGTTGAGCATGATGGTTGGGGTGTCTGTCTGCTAGTCCTCATAGTCCTGGAGGCATTCAGTTGGCTGGTTGGTTGGTGACAGAGGATGGTGATGTTTCCTATCAAGAGCCTTGATGATTGATTGGGGCTCTGTCGATTCAGTCGCTTCTTCGTAAGGGTGGGTGGGGGGGGGGGTACGTTTGGAGTGGAGGGGCGATTGTCAGACTGTTCCTATCAGCAATGAAAGAAAACAGTTTCAGTAGTTCTCTCTCTCTCTGTGTCTTTCTCTGTCTTTCTCTCCCCCCCCCCCCCCCCTCTCTCTCCTCTCTCTCTCCTCCTCTCCCTCCTCCCTCTCCCCTCTCCTCCCCCTCCCCCCCTCCTCCCTCCTCTCTCTCCTCTCTCCTCTCTCTCTCTCTCTCTCTCTCTCTCTCTCTCTCTCTCTCTCTCTCTCTCTCCTCTCTCTCTCTCTCTCTTTTTCTAAAAAGTTTTGTCAGAACATGGCTTTGGATTTTTGCAGTTGTCTCAGGAAGTAGGTAACGAGCATCAGTTTCTTGTCTAAAGACAGACTCGTTTGTTCATTCTATATAACGAAATTGCTGCTTTTTTTTTTGCTTTTTTTTTTACCAAACTGGCACTCGGATATGGAAAGTAAAGATTGGCATTACTATTTTGTGCTCTTCGTTTAAGTAAGTATTTCAGGTTGAAAAATGTATGAGAATGGTCACTAATAAATGGCATCATCTAGAATGCAAAATTTAGATTAAATGCATTTGATTCCAATGCAAGCAAAAGGTAGTTTCAACCTCCAACATCCGTCTAGTTCCTTATGGCCGTAATGTTGATAATGAAATGCATTCCCTATTTCGCTGTAAAGCGTATGTTTCAGTAGGTGAGACATGTAATATTTTCAATGTAGAAGTTGTCTGTTTTCTGTATTGTCATCTTATGGTGATATTGTGATTATAATCTATTACAGAAGCATGGAAAAAATACAATCACAGCTTAACGCCAAAGCCTTAAAAGCCTCTGTCTCTCTCTGTACCTGTCTGTCTGTCTGTGTCTGCCTGTCTGTCTG
>CM060323.1:23042522-23060022 GCA_030674155.1 Stramonita haemastoma | reverse complement strand
AAACTCCTCTTTGATAGAAAGTGTACGCATTTACCCAGTATTACAGTACAACCACACTCCATTGCAGACACAGGGTATAGCCAATAAACAAAACCACACAGTACAAGGAAAAAGGTAACATAACCCGATATCGGCTAGGTGTGGAGTCCTTACTGTATCTGTACTACACGGAACCAGAAGGTAAATAAAGGCAGACTATGTAAGACCAAAAATCGACCTGTAACCTAAGAGTGTAGCACTTAGCCGCCACATTAGACCATTGAACGAAAGCAAACAATCGGGGGGGAAATATTTCATACCCTTTGCTGGCCGAAAACAAAACGTAGCCGACGCTTGTTCTGATGATGTAACTTTGTGCCAGTCCATTACGTCTGTTTACGCAGAAAAACTCGATAGTTTAGCTGGTTATACAACTTTGTGTGCAAAGTTCCATTACTTGTGTTTACGAAGGCGGTTAGAAAAGGTGATGTCCAGTGTGCGAACAGCTAACCTTTTCCAACATCGGATCGGAGCACAACAATAGCGTTAAGTGAGTCTGCAAATGGGTGGCATGGAGAAGATATGGAGCCCAGAATAAGAACAGGAATGGAGTAGCGAAGCTGGACTAAGGACATATTACATTATTTATAAAACAATGCCGTAAAACGGTTATGGTCATTCACAAATTTTACCAAACATTTGTGTAGTAAAAACAGGACAAAAAGAAAAATATTGATGGTTTGGTTTAGAAAATGGGCGAGTATTTGTGAACCGTTGTACTTACAGAGAGAGTAGTAGGCCTACAGTGTGCGCAATAAAAAATATTAGATTTTTTTTTGTTCTTTCAAAATGTAAACACACTCAAAATATGCATGTCACTAGTAAAACATGTTAAAGAGCAGGTCACTACTCTCCCATTTTCTCGGTTATGAAGGAAGGGGGGTTGAAGACTAGAATGGGGAGGTAGACATTGTAAGGATAGATATACTTAACTAGGCTGTGGATGATGGATGAGTGACATAGGAATTGGGGAAGGGGAGGTATAACAGATGACAAAGGAAATACTGGGCACAGACAGAGCAGGAGGGAATAAACAGGGACCCAGACCTGTATGCCTTACACATACAGACTTGAGTGACTAAGAGCAAACTTTGCTCGTTCACTTTCCCTTTACTTTGGCTGCTGTGAACCGAAATGGAATGTAGACCTACGCGTAATCTTCAATCCGTTTGACTCGGAAGTAAATTGTATCTATGTGTGGCTTTCGTTTGTACAGTCCTAAGTGGAGCAGTCTGGTTGTTCCTGTCTGTGTAGCGTAGACTACAGAGTGTGTATATCAAGATAATGAGACTACACTAGACACTCTTCACTTGTAGACAGTACCCATCTTTCGTTCTATTTAGAGCGATTTTTTTTTAAATCAACAGTTCTGGTTCTTTTCGAAGTTTTGAAAGTGCGGATTAGCTGCTGTTTATTTTATTCAAAGACAAATGTCTTTAAAAATGAGACAATCAATACCAGACACACTTAAGTTAAAGACAGTATCCATCTTCACGGTTTAGTTCTGTTTAGAGCGATTTATTTTTCAACAGTTGCTCTAGTTACCTTGGAAAATAAAGATTATTCTTCTCTCTCTCTCTCTCTCTCTCCTCTCTCTCTCTCTCTCTCTCTCTCTCTCCTCTCTCTCTCTCTCTCTCTCTCTCTCTCTCTCTCTCTCTCTCTCTCTCTCTCTCTCTCTCTCTCTCTCTCTCTCTCTCTCTCTCACTCCCCCCCCCCCTCTGTGCACGCGCGCGTGTGCGAGTGAATGAGCATGTTCGCTCTCCTAGCACCAAGAAATCCCCACCTGCATGCTAATTGATCGGACATTGCCCAAGTGGCCTTGGATTGTGCTGTAGATTTGAACTTTGAGGGTTTTGTTTTTAATAGGTCTGTTCACATAGTTATGTGAGACGTTACTGCTGCTGTTGCTGTTGTTGTTATTGCATGTTATCTACATTGACACTCTGGCGCTTACCTTGAGCACCCACTCGGCCTCACTTATCCCACCTGGGAATCACTGTGAGGCCATAAAGACACTGGATGAGAAGTTAGCGCGTATGGCTGTTTTCAAGTATCTTTTTTTTTTTTTTAATCTTTATATCGAGGATAATGGAATAAGCACTCTTGTGCTTTTTATTTTTTTTATTTTTTTAATATCCACTCCCCTTGTGTATGCAGTTTTGTAAATGTCATCTGTTCCCACCGGCACACGATGGCCTACTCTTACGAAAAGCGGAATAGGATTTAACGTGTGTGCAAGATGTTCTGCGTGCGTTCACACGCGGGGCCTCGGTCTATAATCTTATCCGAAGCAACCATACTTCCGATTTTAGAAGACGGTTGGGTGTTTTTTTCTCTTCTAAAAAGAGACCATAGGTTTGTTATGCCAAGAGCTTGTCACGGCTGAAGGCAATCTCAACCTTTAATTAAAACAGACCATGTCACTTTGTTTGCCTCCACCACTAGCAAAGCTTTTTGACAACAGGGGTCAAGCTATAGTGATATGATAAGACTGAGCTGACCAGGAGCTGTTTTCTGGGAAAGGAGCTCCCCAGGCCGATGACCGATGGATGTCCGTTAAGTGAAATAGATATAAGGGCGAATCAATGACCTGGAGGTAGCGCCGCTATCAATAAAACGAGAAGTGCGGGTTTGATCCCTGTTTGAACTTACTTTCTTAAAAACTTACTCCCACTTCCTCCCCCTCCCCCATTCCCTGGGCCTTAGGCTCTTGTCTGGGTGTTAGTCTTTTGGAGGAAACGAAAGACCCAGGTCGTGTGTGCAACACGCATTCAGCGCACGTAAAAGAACCCACAGCAACAATCCCTGGCTGAATTTATGTGGGGAAAATCCACTCTGATTGGGAAACAAATACACATGGAGACAGGAAAAAGAAAAAAAAGAAAAAAAAGAAACACACACAAAAAAAGAATATTGGATGTTGCTCCTCTTATGGTGACGCGCTTTCCCTGGGGAAATCACCCCGAATTTTACGCAGAAAAATCTGCGTGGCTGAAAACAGTATACTCTACTCTACTCTACTCTACTCTACTCTACTCTACCCTACCCTACCCTACCCTACCCTACCCTACCCTACCCTACCCTACCCTACCCTACACCACACCACACCACAACACACCACACCACACCACACCACACCAACACAACACAAAACACCACAACACAACACAATACAACAACACAACACAACAAAACACATTGCAATACCACGCAACGCAATCTTTCTCTTTCCTTAAAGAGTTGCATGCAGTCCTTAAATCGAAAGACAAACAAACAAACAAAAACACAATGAAAGAAAAAGAGATCACTACAGCATGGACTTCAACCCAACCCAACCCACCAACGAACCAACGAACCTTTTTGCCGCGTGTTGCAGGAGGCATCTCGGGTAACCTGGAGGCGTTCACGAAGGCGTACAGGAGTGACCCCAGCCGCCTGGAGACCCAGAACGACAAGGGCCAGAGACCCCTGCACATCGCCGCCACTCACGGCCATCTGGACATCGTCCACTTCATCATCAAACACAATGCAGGTGAGGAGTTATCCCTGCTGGGAGTCTTATTCATAAACACGCACGCGCCTACGGACGCATGTGTGTGTGTTCACACATACACACACGTACGCGCGCGACAACACACGCACGTGCGCAAGCGCGCACACACACACACACACATACACACATGCACACAACACACACTCTCCTCTCTCTCTCTCTCTCTCTCTCTCTCTCTCTCTCTCTCTCACACACACACACACACACACACACACACACACACACACACACACACACACACACACACACACACACACACACACAAAGAGGCAAACGGAGAGCCAGGTAAACACACACACACACACACACACACACACACACACACACACACACACACACACAACACACACACACACACACACACACACACACGAACGAACGAACGAACGACCAACAAGCAAACAAACAGAAGGAATCGAAACAAACATTCAGTTAATAAACGCACAGGTGCTACATTCTATACACGTGTACGAAGGGAACTTGTATTGCGTTGCGATAACGATTCACTGGCTAAAAATTATTGGTTATCAGGGCACTGCCCTCGTCTCAGATTGCACCCCATGCACCATTCTTACATACTCTCCCCCCCAAACACACACACACACACACACACACACACACACACACACACACACACACACACACACACACACACACACACACACACACACACACACACACACACACACACACACAGAGTCCTTCGGATGAGACTTTAAACCGAGGCCTCGTGTGTGAACGCACGCAAAACATCTTGCGCACACGTTAAATCATGTTCCACTTTTCGTAAGAGTAGGCCATCGTGTGCCGGTGGGAAAAGATAACATTTACAAAACTGCATGCACACGGGGACTGGGTGTAAAAAAGCACAAGAGTGCCTATCCCATTATCCTCGATATAAAAGAATAAAATAAAGTAAATGAATAAAAAATGAAACAGAGAGAGAATAAACAGAGAGAGAGAGAGAGAGAGAGAGAGAGAGAGAGAGAGAGAGAGAGAGAGAGAGAGAGAGAGAGAGAGAGAGAAGGATAAATAAACACACACACGCACACACCTCGCTCCTCAGCTAGAGCTCCGAGGTTCACCAATGGTGAGATTTAAGCGTATGCGACTGGTTTTTGCCCATCATTAAAGTACCGGCGCCCCGGCTTCGGAAATTTTGTCAAAACATGACACCAATGTGCATGTGATTTTATTCTTTTATTTTATTTTTTGTCATCGTTCTTACTGGCACGACTGGTCTACTCTTCCGAAAGGCGTAACGAGTCTTGATGTATACGCATGATGTTCTTGCATGCCTTTGTACATGGGCTCTAGGTTTATAACGTCATTCAAAGGACTTTCGGGAGAGTGGAGTCGGTACTGGTGTCAACCCCAGGGAAATTTTTAAAAAATCTATTGGAACAGATGTCTCTGTGGTGGCGCGGCTCGAACCCAGGCCGTCAGATCGCGAGCTCAACGCTCTAACCACTAGGCTATCCCACCCCTTATCCCATCGTTTTATTTTCAGCATGTCGGCAGATGTAGTGTAAGTCGATACACGCCGTGACATTTCTTTGGGTGTGCTCTTGAGAAAGCATGAACACTAAACAGTGCCTGCCTTGCTATGCTGCTAACTTGGGTGCATGCATGCTGACATGTTGGGGTATAGGCCAAGACGTAAGCCTAAACTCTTTGCAGGAGTGCAGGGCGCTGATTCACACACACACACACACACACACACACACACACACACACACACACACACACACACACACACAACACACACACACACAACACACACACACACACACACACACACACACACACACACCACACACCACACACACACACACACACACACACACACACACACACACACACAGAGGCGGACTTGTACTCGTATATATATATACTCACACATGTTTACAAACGGCACTCGCATGTTTGTAAAGGTGATACGATCTGTGTGTGTGTGTGTGTGTGTCTGTCTGTCTGTCTGTCTGTCTGTCTGTCTGTCTGTCTGTCTGTCTGTCTGTGTAACTGTCTCTCTCTCCACCTCAGTCTCTCTCCGTCTCTCTCTCTATGTGTCTGTCTGTCTGTCTGTCTGTCTGTCTGTCTGTCTGTCTGTCTGTCTGTCTGTCTGTCTGTCTCTCTCTCTCTCTCTCTCTCTCTCTCTCTCTCTCTCTCTCCTCTCTCTCTCTCTCTCTCTCTCTCTCTCCTCTCTCTCTCTCTCTCTCTCTCTCTCCCCCCCGTCTTCCTCTCTGTCAGTCTGCCTCTCACTCACACAGATAGATATATAGATATATAGATATATATATATATACACATACACACATATATATGTATATATGAATATATAAATATATATATATATATATGCATATGGTTACGTTGAGGCGAAGGATGGTTTCTGAATGAAAAAAAAAACTAGTAAAGACCGATTGTGTTGATATATCAAGGCGAAGCGGGTATTTGCAGATAGACGAGAATTGTGCCAAAGCAAGATTCTGGAGAAGAATATCTGCCTTTGAGAGCACGAAAATAGCAGAAGATTGAGATGAAAAGGCTTGTCCATAAACCGCCAGAAATGTTATATGACCAGAGGGAAAGAGAGAGTCTTTTCTACTGAGGCAAGTTAATCAGGCGCCAACTGCTGTTTTTCTCACCTTGAAATCAGACACTAAAAAAATATGAAAATCTGCGATTTTGTTCTCCTTACCTTACCTAACTCCTCCTGGTTAGAATACAAACGTATGAACAAAAAAGTAACAGTCATGAAATTACCGGCAAAAAATCAGAAGACTTATTACACAGTAATGTAGTCACAGAATACTGTCAACAACAACAACAACAACAACGAAAAAGAAACTAGAAACGTACAAAGAGCATTGCAGTCATTGTGTTATCGACATTCACATGCACTTTTAAGATTGCACTTTAGAACAAGGAAAAAAGATTCAAGAGCCTGAACGAAGGAAAGAGGGAGATCTAGTAAAAGAAGGAAAGACCTTTTTCAAGGAGGAAACCCACGTAACATAGTAACCCATTGAAGAAGGATAACTGCCTTACAATATCATGTACTTGTCACATGGGGGTTCGAGCCATGTCCAGCACCCACTTTCAAGGGGATTTTCTCCCTAGAGTTAACATCTGTACCGACCCCACTCATCCCCAAGAGTCTTTTGTATTAGACTATAAACTAAGTCCCAGAAACGAACTCGCACAGAACGTCTTGTGCACACATAAAATAAGTCCCATAATTTATACGACCGCACACAGAACGTCTTCCGACCACATAAAGACCTGTTCCGCCTTTCAAAAGAGTAGGCCGTTGCGTGCCGGTAGGAAAAGATTACAAAATTTGTTGTTGATAAACGTGTGTACACAGGTGTTGTGTTTAGACATCATCCTCGAAGTCGGAATGCTGGAATGGTGGGCTAAAGCGGTTGCGTAAGCTAAACCTCACCATTGATGAAAAACCTCAGAGCTCTAGCTCTAGCCTAGGAACAAAAAACCCCCAACCCAACTGCACTTTAGAAAAGTTAAACAGCTCAAGAGACTGACAGAGGGAATTAGGGAAATGTGGTGAAATGAGAGGGCACGTGAAGATTTTTTGAAGAGGCGAGATAAACCCCTTAACCTAGTAACCGAGTGAAGAAGGGTAACAACATTACAATTTCATGCCCTTGTGCAAGTTTGAAATCAACATTTGTCCCGTGTAACGAGGCCTCCAAGTTTTTGATGGTGTTAAGTATGTACAAGGTAAAAGGTAAAGGTGTTCCATAACCTAAGCGGTCGTAGGGGAGCGAGGCATCAGAGACCTCAGCTTCTCTAGGGGTCAGCATATTGAGGGCGGCGCCCATCTCCCCCCCCCCTCGCTGCTTTACCTTCCCTGACCCTCAAAAGGGCAGGTACCCATTTACAGCTAGATGAACTGGGGGGACTGGACTGAAGCCAAGGTGCGCAAACGGTCACCAATCCAACTGGTAACCACGCTCGATGCTGCTTAACTTGACTGGGGGAAAGCAAGTGCTCTGACCACTGAGCTACCCCCCCCCCCTCCCGTACAAGAACTTTGGTAAATCTGTATTTGTGTTTCTACTCAATTTCTTGACTGTATGAGAAATTGTTTCGACATTACGATCAGCAACCTAGGTTAACTGCTAATGAAAACAGCCTTACTAATTCAGAGTCGCTACATGACGCGATTTAGAATTGAAATCTTGCACAAGATGAACGAATGGCCTTTACTTCCAATGTTTGTATTATTACTTCCTTTTAACTGTAAATTTATCCCTATCTTGGCAACAAATTGCATCTTAGCAAAGTTTTTTTTAAAGACAAGATTTCATTATTAGTGGGGTGTTGTTGTTTTTAAGGGAAATAAGTATGGATAGCATAAACATAGGGGCGAATCTGTCGGCTGAGTGAGAATAAGCAGGTTCATTGAGTTTGAAAGAAAGCAGCTTTTGTTCTCATATCTTGGCCATAACTGTGTATGGTATGGCGTCATTTGAAAATGTTACTTTACAATGAGCATAACATGTAATTTGTGTTGATGAATGGGAGTTTTACCTACCCGAGCAGAAGTGAAGTAATTACTGATGAAACCGTGTCTGTCCGTCCCCTACCCCCACCCCACCCCACCCCCAATCTCTCTCTCTCATCATTCATTCATTCATTCATTCATTTCATTCATTTCATTCATTCATTCATTCATTCATTCATTCATTCATTCATTCTCTCTCTCTCTCTCTCTCTCTCTCTCTCTCTCTCTCTCATCTCTCTCTCTCTCTCTCTCTCTCTCTCTCTCTCTCTGAGATGGACTCACTCACTCACTCACTCAGTCCCATGTCCCAAAGGACGTAGGGGGGACATGAGAGAAGATGCAACGGAGATCTTTTTCCATGCTTCACGGTCCTGTGTGGCTAGTAGGAGGCGTTGCAGGGGTTGGGCAGTCCAGTCTTTGATGTTGTCAACCCATGATTTCTTTTGGCGGCCTCTTCTTCTCTTGCCCTCGACTGTTCCTTGCAAGATGGTTTTTGCTAGGGTGTTGTGTCTTGTGGTGTGACCAAACCACATCAGCTTTCTCCTCTTTATGGTGGAGAGCAAAGGCTCTTGGGGGCCCACACGCTTTTTGATTTCCTCTTTCACATAGTTATTGGTCTTGTGTTCTTTGTATGATATTTTGAGGAGTCTTCTGTGGCACTTGTTCTCGAATGCTTGGATTCTTCTCTCTAACTCTGCTGTCAGAGTCCATGATTCACAGCCATATAGGAGGATAGATATTACGAGGGATTTGTAGAGGTGGTATTTGGTGCAGAAGCTGATGTTGTTGCTTCTGATGATCCTCTGGAGTCTGACTAGAGCAGATGTTGCTGTTGCAATGCGAGCTTTCACCTCATTGTTTGATGTGCCATCTTTTGTTAGGATGGAGCCTAAGTATTTGAATTGGCTCACCTCTTCCAATATTTCTCCATTCATCTTTATTTCCGTGCTGTCATTACTCGCGCTGTTGACCATGATCTTCGATTTCTCTGTACTGACCTCCATGCCATATGCGCTCGCTCGGTCTGTTAGACTGTCTGTGAGGATTTGCAGTTCTTGTTTGCTGCTGCCCATGAGGTCAATGTCATCTGCAAATCTGAGGTTGCAAAGGGGTCTTCCACCAATGGAGATGGAAGTGTGGTGGTTTTGCAGTGTCTCTGTCATGATGTTTTCGAGGAAGAGGTTGAAGAGTACAGGTGAGAGAAGGCAGCCCTGGCGGACTCCAACCGTGGTCTTGAAGAACTCGCCCACGTGGTTGTTCATGAAAACTGCACTTCTTGCATTCTCGTACAGAGCCTTGATGACTTCAATTAGGCAGTTGTCAATGTTGAAGTGCCTGAGTACTTGCCAGAGGCCGTCATGCCATACCCTGTCAAAGGCCTTTTTGAAGTCTATAAAATTGTGGTACAAGTCTTTTTGGTGTTGGAGATGCTTCTCTATCAGAATTCTCAGGTTGAAAATTTGTTCCATTGTGCTGCGTTTTGGTCTAAAGCCCGCTTGTTCTTCTGCCAGGAGTTTTTCTGCTTGGTTTTTCAGTCTGTTGAGGACTACCTGCAGCATGATCTTGCTAGGATGGCTTATGAGACTGATGGTTCTGTAGTTCTGACATTGCTTGAGGTTTCCTTTCTTTGGCAGGGGTATTACAAGAGACTGTGTCCATTCTTTTGGCCATTCTTTGGTGTCGTGGATCTTCTGACAAAGATCTGTGAATCGCCTTGCTGTTTCATTCCCTCCATTTTTTATGAGTTCAGCTGGGATGTTATCGATTCCAGGGGACTTCCCCTTCTTCAATTGTTTAATAGCTGTGTCTACTTCACACCTTAGTATTGGTGGGTCTTTATCTTGGTGTTCAGGGGGTTTGTTGGAAACTATGTTGGTATCTGGGCGTAGTGGGTAGTTATACAATCCCTCACAGTATTCTGTCCAGCGCTGGAGGATGGCATTGTTTTCCGTTAAAAGATTTCCTTCTTTGTCTTCAATAACAGAGGCTTTAGGCTGTGTGGTTTTCGTTAGTGCTTTCAGAGTGTTGTAAGCTGTTTTGCTGTTTCCCTTGGCCATTCCATCTTCGATGTTGTTGCATTGTTCTTCTATCCACGCTTCTTTGGCTTCTCTCATCTTTTTCCTCACTTCTCTGTGGCTATCCATGTACTTGTTGTTGGCTTCTTGACTTGTGAACTTTTGCTTCTTAAGTTCTCTTCTTTTGTCGCAGAGGTCAAGAACCTCATTTGTCACCCAGGGTTGTTTCTTTGTTCTGCTTCTGCCTAATGTTTCTTCTGCTGCTGTCGTTAGCACTTCTTTGATGTTGTTGGCTAATGTGTTCACATCATTGTCAATGGCTGTGAGTGCGGCGAACTTTCCTCCAATGTTGGCTTGGAAGATCTCAACCACTGTTGGGTCTTTGAGTTTTTCCAGGTCGAATCTTATGCGTGGGCTTTTTGGCTGTTGTTTTGCTTTCAGTTTCAGCCTGATGGTGGTAAGTACAAGGTCGTGGTCACTGCCAATGTCAGCTCCTGGGAATGTTCTTGTATTTGCCTTGTTTATGCTGGATTTGAATCTTTGGGGTGACAGAATGTAGTCAATTTGATTATGAATCAGACCATTTGGTGAGTGCCAGGTTGATGTTCTAGATGGCTTGTGAGGGTGGAGTGTGTTAGCCAGAGTTAGTTTGTGCTTCTTTGCGAATTCCAGCAGCCGCTGTCCTCTGTCATTTGTTTCTCCCAGTCCAAAGCGTCCTGTGGTTCCTGCCCAGGTGTCATAGGCATCAGGTCCCACCTTAGCATTCCAATCGCCTTCCACAATAAGGATGTCTTTTTTGGGCGTTTTGGAGATGACGTTTTCAAGTTCTTCATAGAATTCTTCTATCTGGTCATCATCGTAGTCAGATGTTGGAGCATACACTTGGATGATGGTGAGATTCTGGGGTTTTGCAGAGACTCTGATTGAGATGAGTCTGCTGGATATTGGTGTGCAGTTGATGATGCTTGACACAATCTCTTTCCTGACAATGAAGCCTACTCCGTGTTGGTGTAGTTTCTCATCTCCACTGTACCATATTTTGTGGCCATCTTGCGTGGTTGTTTCTCCGAAGCCAATCCATCTGACTTCCGCAAGCCCTAGGATGTCCCATTTATACCTCTGTAATTCATGTGTGAGTTCCTGTACTCTTCCTGTTTGGTACAGAGTTCTAACATTCCATGTACCAATGGTTACCCCTTTAGCTGGAAGCTTTAGGGTTAGTTCTGCTCCAGTGGCACACTTGTCACTCCCACCCTGGAGGCTTGCAGTGGGTAGCGCGGTCGTTGTTGATCCGGGCCTCGACCGATCCGGCATGTGTTTCTGTTTTGCTTTTCTCATCATGTCCTTGCAGTGGGCTTGAGGAAGCTTGGTGGCGCCCATCTCCTCTCCAAGACTCCTACTGGTGATTAAGAATGCACCAGCCCCTCACAACGTTTCGCCCGCCAGTAGAAGCGGTTACCGGGGTGTGGGTGGGTTAAGGACCCGGACCCAGAAGTGAGAGTTGAGTGCCAAGTGAGGACCAGTGCTCCCGTCCATCCCGAGGGATGCTACTGCCAGGTTTACAAAGGTACCACCTCTCCTTAAGCACCCCATACACCACCATAATATGGACATCATGAGATGGACAAAGACAGACAAACACTGACGAGACAACACGATCGCTTGCCAGTCTGCCTGGCGCACCAACCTACACTACCTGTATACTTATATATCATGCGTTCGTACGATTCTGTCTTCAGACCTTGACGCAACAGACTGCAAAGGGGACACAGCGCTGCACAGCGCTGCACGTCACGGTCACGCGCAGATCGTAACAGCGTTGTTGCAGGCAGGGGCAGACCACTCCATTCTGAACGAGCGCCAGATGGCGCCTCTGCACATCGCTTGTGACCTCGGCCTCGATGAGATTGTCGAGGTCCGTGACATAATTTGAAGTCTTGTGTTGTTGCTGTTGTTGGGGGAGGGGGGGAGGGAGGATTGAGTTATTACTATGATTTTGTACAGGATGTTTGTAGGGGGGATATGTGTATGTATCTGTGTTTGTGTGTGTTTGAAAGGGAGGTGGGGGTTTGAGGGATGGGTGGGTGGGTGGATGGGTGTCTGTATGCATGATCATAAATTATGTGTCTGTGCTTTTGTGTGTGTATGGGGGTGTGTGTGAAAGGGATGGGTGAGTGAGGGGTGCTTTCAAAGGGAGGGGGAGGGGGACACAGAGAGAGAGAGAGAGAGAGAGAGAGAGAGAGAGAGAGAGAGAGAGAGAGACAGAGAGAGAGAGAGAGAGAGATGTGCTTGTATGTATGTATGTAGGCTTGCATGCAAAAAGTGCATGCTGGCACGTTTAACGCGCGCAGACTAACGGTCATAGTTCCCCGTTGTTATGTTGCCAGGTGATGGTGCAACACCCAGGCGTAGACGCGAACCTGAAGGGAGAGATCGGCATGTCGCCGCTACACTACTGCAGCTTCAAGGACAACGCCCAGTGCGCCCAAGTCCTCGTCAGTATCGTAGTGTCAATCTACTGAGGAGGAGGAGGATGGTGGTGGTGGTGGTGGTGGTGATGGTGGTGGTGGTGGTGGTGGTGAGGAGGAGGAGGAGGAGGAGGATGGTGGTGGTGGTGGTGGTGGTGGTGGTGGTGGTGGTGGTGGTGGTGGTGGTGGTGGTGGTGATGATGATGATGATGATGATGATGATGATGATGATGATGATGAAAGTAATGATAATATGATGTATGGAATGTTATAGTCTGAATCTTGTTAAGTAAACATGATCTGTTTTGCTTTACAGGATTCAGCCTATAACATTCCATACATCGTATTAACGCTTTCAATCATATTAAGCACTTGCGTCCAAATAATACGTCCAAATAATTTACGTACATGCAACCATCCACAAAAAGGATTTAACAGTTATCAAATTTACACGCACGTGCACGCACACACACGCGCGCGCGTGTGCACACGTACACACACACACACGCGCGCGCGCACACATACACACACACATAGACGCACGCACATACATACCACTACAGTGTACAAAAGGACACTTAGCGGTACTAATTTTTTTTTAAGTGTATCAAGTGAAAAAATAAAACAAAATAACACACAAGTGGTTATACGAAAGGTATAGAATGACAAAATTTTAGGAAAAGGCAAAGAGGTAACAAGAACAAGTGTATGAAATGACAAAAAATTACACATAATGACATAAGACAGCAACATGAAAAAGAAAGGTGTAAAATGACGAAAGGGCGGGATGGCGTAGTGGTTAGAACGTTGTGCTCGTGACTTGACGGCCTGGGATCAAGCCCCGGTTTAAAACACCACCGAGACGCCCGTTCAAGGGAATTTTCCCCCAGGAGTTTACATCAGTACTGAATCCACTCCCCTGAAAGCCCTACGGATGAGACTGCTAATACACTTAGAACATAGTGTTCACACGTGCATGAAAGCCAGTTCCGCCTTACCGAGGAGTAGGCCGTTCGTGCCGGTAAGAGCGGATGAAATAGATATTTTTAAAAAAAATCAACAACGCACGTACGCTGTTGTCATGTTTAGAGATCATTCCCGACACCTGAATGCGGCTATCTTAATGTTGGGCGAAAACGGTCGCCTACGCAAAAATCTGACCATTAGTGGAAATTTTGAAAAAGAAGTGTACTGCATGACAAAAGTATTTACACAATGACATGAACTGGTAATATGAGAAAGAAATAAAGTCTACAAAATGATGTGAAAATGTTGGGTTTTTTTAAGCGTTTGAAACGAAAGTGTACTTAACGATACAAAATGGTAATATGAAAAATAGGTATAAAATGACCAAAAAATCAGCAAAATGACACACAGTCACAGTAGTAATAAGAAAAACAGTTGTAGAAAATGACAAAATGACACAAAAGGATTTTTTTAAACATGTAAAATGTCAAAACTAAACCAACAAAATTAAACAAGGTAGTAATAAGGGGAGAAAGTGTACAAACTGACAAAAACCTACCCCAAACTGACATAGAAACGGGTTTAATAAGGGGAGAAAGTGTACAAATTGACAAAAACCTACCCCAAACTGACATAGAAACGGGTTTAATAAGGGGAAAAAGTGTACAAATTGACAAAAACCTACCCCAAACTGACATAGAAACGGGTTTAATAAGGGGAAAAAGTGTACAAATTGACAAAAACCTACCCCAAACTGACATAGAAACGGGTTAAATAAGGGGGAAAGAAGTGTACAGATTGACAAAAACCTTCCCCAAACTGACACAGAAACGGGTTTACTTGGCAGTTGACACACGGCGGGAAGCCGTGCAGTCGGTGTAATCTGGGCTACTTTCCGCTCCACGTCGCCGCCACCAGCGCTGCCGCCCAAACCCTAGAGGTCCTTATTCAGCAAGGTAGGCATACGTAGTACATACATCTCCATGGGATCGCTTTTATATAGCATTATCATCTGTCTGTGTGTTGGTATATCTATCTTTTCTCCTGTGTGTGCGTTTAACTTGTTTGTGCCTCCACATCAGTCACTCTCATGTTTGCTGTGTGCTTCAAACGTCACAGATGATTCCTATTTGAACACTCGGAACATTTTTTATGTTTAAAAATTTTTTTCCGAGGATAATGGAATAAGTGCTCGTGTGCTTTTTTGCATCCAGTCCCCGTGTGTATGCATTTTTGTCATCTGTTCCCACTGGCATACAATGGCCTCAATGGCATACACTTCCCAAAAGTGGAACGGGTTTTAACGTGTGCGCATGATGTTCTGCGTGCGTTTGCACTCGGGGCCTCAGTTTATAGCCTCATCCGAAGGATGTTTGAGGCACCGTAAGTGATGTTTCAGGGCATCATCCTTGGTGATATTTTAGATATTGTATGTAAAAAAAAATGTCTCAGGGATCATAAATGATAAAGTTACATATATAGCATATGACAATTATTACTTCAGACATTTTGGTTGACGTTTCAGAGGCATGATACTAATAACATTTCAGACATAAGGAACGATAATGTTTCATGTATTGTAAATGTCAGTGTTTCAGAAATCATAAACAATGGCAATTCCGGCATTGTCAACGCTGTTCCAGGCATATTCAATGGTGTTTTGGGCGTCAGTAAGCATCACAAATGATGTTTTGGGCGTCAATAAGCATCACAAACGATGTTTTGGGCGTCATTAAGAATCACAAATGACGTTTTGGGCGTCATTAAGAATCACAAATGATGTTTTGGGCGTCATTAAGCATCGCAAGTAACGTTTTAGGCGTCATTAAGAATCACAAGTGATGTTTTGGGCGTCATTAAGAATCACAAATGATGTTATTGGCATACATCACAAGTGATGTTTTGGGCGTCATTAAGCATCACAAATGACGTTTTTGGCATACGTCACAAATGATGTTTTGGGCGCCATTAAGAATCACAAATGACGTTTTGGGCGTCATTAAGCGTCACAAATGACGTTTTGGGCGTCATTAACAATCACAAATGATGTTATGGGCGTCATTAAGCATCACAAATGATGTTTTGGGCGTCATTAACAATCACAAATGACGTTTTTGGCGTCATTAACAATCACAAATGATGTTTTGGGCGTCATTAACAATCACAAATGATGTTTTGGGCGTCATTAAGCATCACAAAAATTAATGATGTTTTGGGCGTCATTAACAATCACAAATGATGTTTTGGGCGTCATTAACAATCACAAATGATGTTTTGGGTGTCGTTAACAATCACAAATGATGTTTTTGGCATACATCACAAATGATGTTTTGGTTATCGTCAGTGATTGTTTCAGGTATAGCAAATAGCAACGCTTCATTCATAGTAGACGTGTTTCAGGCATAGTAAATGGTAATGCTTCAAAGCAAATGAAAATGCTTCAGGCAAGGCAAATGATGATGGTGTTGCAGGCATCAAGTGTGGCTACGAGAGAGCGGCCATGCTGGCCTTCAAAGACAAAGAGAACAACATGCCTCTGCATGCCGCTGTGAACGGAGGGAACATCAAGGTATAGATAGTGTGCTTCCTGTACCTCGTCTCCCCTCTGTTTCTCTTGCTCTCCTCTGTCTGTACCTCTCTGCGTCTCTCTCTCTCTCTGTCTGTGTCTCTGTGTCTGTGTCTCTGTCTGTGTCTCTCTCTGTCTCTCTGTCTCTCTGTCTCTGTCTCTGTTTCTCTCTCTCTCTCCTCTCTCTCTCTCTCTCTCTCTCTCTCTCTCTCGGGGGGCGGTCACGAGAAGTGAAGCGGACAGGGCGTACATTTTCTGTGAGCAGCAGTAAAACTAGAAATTCAGTCAAAAATGCCAGTTACTGGACTTCCAGTGGCTGTGGAGAGGACCTTAGGCGCCCTGCTGACTGACAATGCAGTTTCCAGCTGGAAAGTGGCAGGAGAAGGGGACAGTGTGGTTTTTGTCTTGCGACTGAAACCAGTGGACACAGCAGTGTCAACCAACATGGCGGATCCAACAGTGAATCGCAGCACACAAGCACAGTACTACAGAAAAAAATCGTTTTCTCAAAGACGACGAGATGTTGAGCGTTCTCGAAAGCATAAAGAGAAGCAGGCAAGTGTTGTGTGTGAAAGTGACTGTGTCCTCAGTGCCTCGAGTCTGCCTGACAGTGGAGTAGAACAGGGGAATACAGCATGTGTAGATACACATGGAATAAACCTACCAACAACACACACACAGGACATCAACACAAAAACATCAGTTAAGTTGCCATCATCGGTTGATTTAGAACCTCCCTGTATGTCTGATTGTAGTGACTGTTGCTGATAATTGTGATTTGCATCCTGAGGTTGAACTGATGATAAAATTGTTCGTGCATTCGACACAAGAAATGTCAAACATACGTGCTACCCTAACTGATAGATCGGTAAACAGAAAACGGCTAAGAGAGCAGACAAAGAAATACACCACTTAGAAAAATCCGTGCTACATCATTCAGACGGTGAAGATATTGTGACCTGTGAGTCAGATGACATTGTGATCGTGCGCATGCCAACCAGACACTGAGCCAGTATGTGTGTACTGGTTTGTCCACACAGCAAGAGAAAACCACTAAAAGAGGAACGGTCAAACTCGCCAGTTTTGCGGAATGGAAGCGAATCCAGAACACACTACACACGGAGACCCTATCCGTGTGCTTCAAGGGACTAGCAACACTTAGAGAACTACTACAGCCTGTATCCTTGGCTAGACAAGGACCTAGGTTGTGTTTGTGACAAAGACTGGACGAAAGAAAGGCTCGGAAGCCGTAAACATATCCGGACATAAGAGTTTTTCGTGACTGATGTACATTACTAATCAAGTGCTGTGGTTTCCAGGCTTGAGTAGCTGTCGTGTGTCCAGTGTGTCAGATTAAAGCAA
>CM060323.1:23024704-23042422 GCA_030674155.1 Stramonita haemastoma | reverse complement strand
GTGTGGTGTGTGTGTGTGTGTGTGTGTGTGTGTGTGTGTTTATTTATTTATTTATTTATTTATTCTTTTATATCGAGGATAATGGAATAAGCACTCTTGTGCTTTTTTTTACATCCAGTCCCCGTGTGTATGCAGTTTTGTAAATGTCATCTGTTCCCACCGGAATACGATGGCCTACTCTTACGAAAAGCGGAACAGGATTTAACGTGTGCGCAAGATGTTCTGCGTGCGTTCACACACGGGCTTCGATTTATAGTCTCATCCGAAAGACTTTGTAGGAAAGTGGAGTCAGCACTGGTTCAGGTGCTGGCCCCTTTAACGTTTGTAGGGTCGGGATTTTTTAAAAATTTTTTTTATTGTTGTTAGTTTGTTGTTGTTGAAGTAAAATTATAGTCCTTTTTCCAGAATTTCTTATATTATCAGGACTGTAGACAGAAACCAGAAGGTCAGGATGTCAGTGTCTTGAGGGTATACTGGTTTAGACGCTATCCCTCCCTTTTAACGTTTGTAGGGTCAGGATTTGTTGTTGTTGTTGTTGTTAGTTTGTTGTTGAAGTAAAATTATAGTCCTTTTCTAGAATTTCTTATAATATCAGGACTGTAGACAGAAGCCAGAAGGTCAGGAGGTCTCCCTCTTCACCGCCTCGGGCCACCCCCCAAAAATGTCACAATTCTGTTGAAGCAACAAGGGCATCATCTCCCGCGCAAGCACCGCAGTGCTGCACATTGTTGTTGGTGTAGTAGTCTGGACTTTAAACGTCTTTTTGCTATCAGCAGGACCTTAGCTCAGTGGTCAGAGCACTCGCTTTTTGTCCAAGCTAAGGTTAAGGAGCTACTTGTGTCGCATTGAATTGTACTGTGTTGTATTGCATTGCATTGTATTATACCGTGTTATATTGTGTAGCAGTGTACTTTATTGCATTGTATTCTATTCTATAGCATTGTACTGCATTGCATTGTATTGCGTTGTGTTGATGCTCTTTTAAGGGTACGGGATAGCTCAGTGGTCAGAGCGCTCGCTTCCCCCCCCCCCCCCCCAGCCAATGTTAAGCAGCATCGAACCTGGTTATCAAGTGGATGGGTGACCGTTTGCGCGCCTTGGCTTCAGTACAGTCCCCCAGTTCACCCAGCTGTAAATAGATACCTGCCCTCTTTAGGGTCAGGGAAGGTAAAAGCAGCGAGGGAGAGGAGATAGGCGCCATCCTCAGCATGCTGGCCCCCTAGAGAAGCTGAGGTCTCTGACACTTCTCTCCCCTACTGACCACACAGGCTATGAAACACCTGTACCTTTATTACCTGTGTCGATGCCCATGCTGGCCCCTAGAGAAGCTGAGGTCTCTGACACCTCGCTCCCCTCTACGACTACACAGGCTATGGGACGACACCTTTACCTGTATTACCTGTGTTGGATGGCAGGTACGGGAGGTTCAACACGTGCCGACGGTTGCTGGACCTGGCGCAGGGCCCCAACATCATGAACGAGACGGACAGCGGGGGCCTGACAGGGCTGCACATCGCCGCCCAGAGCGGCCACACCAAAATCGTCTCCTTCCTGCTCAAGAAGGGCGCCGTCATTAACAGGTCTGTACTGTCTGTACGTCCGTTAGGTTGTCTGGACTGGGATGTTGATTGTCTGATGTTGTGTGTGTGTTTGGTGTGTGTGTTGTGTGTGGTGTGTGGTGTGTGTGTGTGGTGTGTGCGCGTGGTCGGGCTGTGTGTTGTGTGTCTGTGCTGGTCGTGTCTGTGTCTGTGTCTGTGTTGTGTCGTGTTGTGTCTGTCTGTCTTCTGTCGTGTGTGTGTGTCTGTTGTGTCTGTCTGTCTGTCTGTCTGTGTCTCTTCTGTGTCTGTCTCTCTTCTCTCGTCTCTCCTCTCTGTCCTGTCTCTCTCTATCTTGTCTCTGTCTCTGTCCTTCTGTCTCTCTCTCTCTGTCTCTCTCTCTGTCTCTCTCTTCTCTCTCTCTCGTCTCTCTTCTTCTCTTCTCTCTTCTGTCTGTCTTCTCTCTCCTTCTCTCTCTCTCTCTCACTCCCTCTCTCTCCATCTCTCACTCATTCACTCTCTCTCTCTCTCTCTCACACACACACACACACACACACACACACACACACACACCACCACACCACACACCACAACAACACAACAACAACAACAACAACAACAATAACCGCAACATCTCTCTATGATATTCAGAGTGCTGTTTTGCTGATGTTGTCCATACAGGGATTACGATGACAATTCGCCACTACACCACGCTGCCGCGGAGGGCTGGACACAGTGTATGCGTATTCTGATGACCATCCACAGCCACCTGCTAAACGTCAAGAATATTCATGGGGTACAGGCACATGATGTCAATATGCTTTTAGCGTGTTCAGTGGTGGTGTGATGTAGTATGTATGTATGTAGTGTATGTAGTAATGTATGTATGTATGAGTGTATGTATGTATGTGTTGTGTGGTGTGGTGTGGTGTGGGTGTGGGTGTGGTGTGTTGAGGAATGTTTTGTGCGATATGATGAAGTGTGATATGGTGGTGAGGGGTGGGGGGTAAGATGTGGTGTGGTGTGTGTGATTTGGTGGTGTGGGTGTTGTGGTGGGGTGGTGTGTGTGTGTTTGTGGTGGGTGCGCTGGTGTTGTGTGGTGTGTTGTGGTGTACACCATAACTTATGCATGCAGAAATGTACGTAAATAGGTTTTCAAGGGAGGTCGGTGTGTTTTCAATGACAACAGTACTGTTAAAATTCGTATCATTAAAATGGAAAAAAACCACCAAACTTTGGTGATGATGAGATGATGATGATCATGACGATGATAACGATGACCAGGAGACGGCCCTGCACGTGGCGGCCCAGAGAGGTCGGGTGAGGGCGGTGACGTTACTGCTGACCATGGGCGCCACCTTCGAGAGGGACAAGGAGGACAAGACCTTCTTCGACTACATCATTGAACTCAAGCTCTGCGATGTCGCCATGGCCATCGTCAAACATGACAGGTTCGTGTTGAGTTGTTGTTGCTTAGCTGGGTGGGTGGGTGGGAAAGGGGGGGGGGGGGATGGGGGGGAGAGGCTGGGTGGGTGGATGATTGTGGAAGGATGGGGGGAAAGGGATGGGTGGGTGGGTGGAAAGGGGTGGAGGAAAGGGATGGCTCTCTCTCTCTCTCATCATCTCTCTCTCTCTCAATCTCTCTCTCTCAATCTCTCTCCTCTCTCTCTCTCTCTCCTCTCTCTCTCTCTCTCTCTCTCTCTCCTCAATCTCAATCTCAATCTCAATCTCTTCTCTCTTCTTTATAACGTGTGTGTTGTTTGTTTTGTTTTTTTACCTGACAGGTGGGAGGAAACGTTGATGACTCCATCCGTCCCTTACGGGTCACCTTTCCTGGGCTTCATAGAACACATGCCTGTGTGCTGTGAGGTGAGGGCAGCACATGCCACTGTCTGTATACCCTTGTTTTAAATCCAACCTCAAAACACACTTATTTCAAACCTAAGATTTTTACCTCCCGTTTCCATCTCCTATCTATCCCTGCCTTCAACATTTGAAATCCCCTTCATCCTGCCAAAGTGTATAACCTTTATAAGTGTGTGGTGTGCGCGCGCGCGCGGGTGTGTGTGTGTGTGTGTGTGTGTGTGTGTGTGTGTGTGTGCGCCGCGTACGTGTGCGTGTACATTCGAACTTGCTAAAACTAATTAATTGTTATTGATTGCTTGTGTGTTGTATAGGTCGAATGCAAGCGCTTTGATTTGTTGTTGTGGGTTTTTTTTTTTGCAAGATATAGCACTAAATACATTCCATGTATTTAATTATTATTCTTTATTATTATTATTATTATCTCATCATTATATCATCATCATCATCTATTATTATTATTATTATTATTATTATATTATTATTATTGTTGTTGTTGTTGTTGTTGTCATTGTTATTATTGTTTGTAACCCACGTGAATTTCTCTGTTCGTGAGATAATAAAATACTTGAATTGAACTGAATCGTGTGGGTTCATGACATTGTGGGTTCGAATCTCGGTGGCGTCGTCTGGTGAATTGAACTGGCGCCTCCTCCGTGGTGGCTCAGTCCCGGGCCGTTAGATCACCAGCACAGCGTTCTAACCTTTTGGCTATCCTGCCCCATGATCAAGGGGAATGAAGAGAGTGACAAGTACATATGTTGGACTGACATATGTAAATGCTTCGGCGTTAGGTATCTATTCTTGTAATGCTAGTGGCATTGTGACACCTGTGGCATTTTCAACGGAACAACCAGTGGTATATATGGTGTTTTGTTTTTTTCGTTTGAAAGTGACTGGCTTAATCCATCTCGAATAAGGAACCAGTAACGTTTTAGACGAGAGCAGACAGACAGACAGACAGACAGACGACGGACAGACAGACAGACAGACAGACAGACAGACAGACAGCAGACAGACAGACAGACAGACAGACAGCGACAGACAGACAGACAGAGAGAGAGAGAGAGAGAGAGAGAGAGAGAGAGAGAGAGAGAGAGAATTCCAAAAAGCAGTGTCTTTACTTATTTATCAATCTGTTCAAATTCATTTATTTCGAGGATAATGAATAAGCACTCACGTGCTTTGGTTTTGTTTTTTTTTTTTACATCCAGTCCCCACGTGCATGAAGCTTTGTAAATTTTATCATCCTGTCCCTCCAGAACACAATGGCGTACTTTTGGGTAAGGCGGAACAGATTTTGAAGCGTTTGCAAGACGCTCTGATGAAGAGGAGGAGCGGGAAGGGTGAAGTTTCTAGGAATGATTATGTCTACACAATTGTATACATTCCTTTCAAAAATATTGTCTACAGTACACATTCTTATTGAATTTGTGTAACCAATGTTGTTATTTTGTGTGATGCAGGCAGTTCTGGACCGTTGTGAGACGAGCTCCAGCCTGGACAAGAAAAGTGCTCAATACTATGTGAGGGAGTAAGATGGACTTCCAATCACCTCCTGCTTTTTTCCGATTTCCTTTAAGAACTACAACATTGTTTATTATAGGATAATTCAAAATGCAATCAGTGTCCATTTTTTGAAAATGTCTGAAATAATTATGTGTTGTTCAGCTGAAAAAAACAACATTCACGGTACTATTGTGGGTGGGTTTTTTTATATTGTCAATGTTTGTATATAAATTATACTTTGTGTATGATAACTTTTTTTTACTTACACTGACTGTGCTATATCAGTATGCTGTGAAGTACAGCACATTATCATTTACTTGGTAATTTGCAACATTATGTAGGTTTTTGGATTTTTATTGTGTTTTTTTTTTGTTCTGTAGCTAGAGCTCCGAGGTTCA
This sequence comes from Stramonita haemastoma, assembly GCA_030674155.1. Classification (NCBI taxonomy): domain Eukaryota; kingdom Metazoa; phylum Mollusca; class Gastropoda; order Neogastropoda; family Muricidae; genus Stramonita; species Stramonita haemastoma. The sequence goes on along the minus strand of CM060323.1, from coordinate 23,037,117 downwards.
CCAATGGTGAGATTTTGAGAATGCGACTGTTTTTGCCCACCATCAAGACAGCCGCTTATTCCGGTGATGATGCCTAAACACACTAGAGTGCATGCAGTGTTGTTTTGCTTTTTCATTTTGTCATCCGTTTCTACCGGTATGCAATAGCCTACTCTTTGGAAAGGTGGAACGGGTTTTAGTGTGAGCGCAAGATGTTCTGCGTACACTTGCATACAGGACACCAGTTTATAACATCATCCAAAGGACTTTTAGGAGAGTGGAGTCGGCACTGAGGTTAACTCTAGGGGAAAAATTCTCTTGAATAGGGGCATTGGTGGTGGCTTGAACCCAGGTTGTCAGATCACGAATTGAACGCACTACCCACTAGCCATCCCGCTCCCTGGATTTGGATTTGATCTTGTGGCATACCGTAATACTCTATTTTATTTCTTAGTATAGTTTATTATTGATCAGACTATATCACGCCACTCTAAATGTGGCTGGTTCAGAATGTGACTGCTATGGTTACCGTGGTACACTACTACTACTACTACTACTACTACTACACTTCTACTACTACTACTTCTACTACTACTGCTACTACTGCTGCTGCTGCTGCTGCTGCTGCTGCTGCTGCTGCTGCTAGCTACTACTACTACTTCTACTACTACTACTACGACTACTACTACTACTGAAGATAATATTATAGTGTTTTTGACTATGGGGTATATTCACTGTTAGTTATTGAGACTGTCGCCAGCTCAAAAACCACGACCAGCACAATTGCTGCTACTCCTGTTGCCGCTGATACTAGGGCTACTACTGTAATGTGACTGCTATGGTCACCACTACAAGTAGTACAGCTACGACAAAGCAGCTACATACAGAGCTCTGTTGTCACCACTTACTACTGCTGCTGCAGCTGCCACTAATCTACTTTTACTACTACCGCTCTGCTCTGCTGCTGCTGCTGCTGCTGCTGCTGCTGCACTCACTACACATACTATGCTACTGCTGCGTGCTACCATGCTACCAATGCTACTGCTGCTCTGTACTACTACTACTACTAACTCTACTACTACTACTACTACACTACTACTACTACTATACTAATGCTGCTGCGCTGCTGCTACTACTACTAACTAACTTACTACTACTACTACTACTACTATACTGCCGCTGCTGCTTCTGCTACTACTACTACTACTACTTCTACTGTTGCTGCTGCTGACTACTACTATACTCTACTACTACTCTACTACTACTACTACTACTACTACTACTACTATACTACTACACAACAACAACACAACAACACTACTACTACTACTACTACTACTACTACTACTACTATAACTGCTGCTGATGCTACTGCCATTACTACTACTACTACTACTACTACTACTTCTCATGCTGCTGCGCTGCTATTGCTACTTTAATACTACTTCACTGCTGCTGCTGCTAACTTTGCTGCTGCTGTGAATCTACTCGCTATGCTGTCTGCTCTCAGCGCAAGTGACCTTACGTATACTGCTTTTGTGGAACTGTAATCCATAGCGCTGACTACTACTACTACTACTACTACTACTACTACTACTACTACTACTACTACTACTACTACTACTACTACTACTACTTCTCTACTACACAAACAACAACAACAACAACAAACTATACTACTATAAGACTACTACACTATACTACTACTACTACTACTACTACTACTACTACTACTACATTACTACTCTGATGCTGCGATGCTACTCTTTACTACTACTACTACTACTACTACTTCTCATGCTGCTGCTGCTGCTGCTATTGCTACTTTTAATACTACTTTTAGCTGCTGCTACTACTTCTGCTGCTGCTGCTACTACTGCTAATACTACTGCTGCTACTGCTGTCGCTGCTCTTAGCGCTAACGTGACCCTTACTGTTGATACTGCCTTTCTGCTGCCGCATCTGCTGCAGCAGCTGCTGCTGCTTCTCCTCTGGAACAGCAGGCATGAAAACTGAGTCATGCCTTTCCCTGTCTGTAAATTTCCAGATCGAGTACAACTTCAAGTTCCTGAACTGCTCCACCAGGTGTATTGAGGAGGCCAAGAAACGAGGAGATTTCCAGCCCTTGATGGCTCTCAACGTGAGTACACTGCCAGTCATGTACTGTACAGAGTCCATTATCAAGTCATGTACAGTGTTCATAGGTAATCATAGTCTGTCGTAAGCAAGTGCTGTCTTCATTCTGCAATCATGTATCTTCTTCCTCTCTCGTTCGCTTTACCTGTCAGATGTGTCTGGGAAAAATAATGGCATGTCCGTCCTTTCCAGCTCCTAACGCAACCATGTATGATTTCCATCATATAGTCATGAACTATATATATATATATATATATATATATATATATATATATATATATATATATATATATATATATATATATATATATATGTGTGTGTGTGTGTGTGTGTGTGTGTGTGTGTGTGTTGTGTGTGTGTGTGTGTCTGTATGTATATATATATGTATGTAGATATATTGTGTGTGTTGTCTGTGCGTGCGTGCGTGTGCGTGCATGTGCGTGTGTGTGTGTCTGTGCGTGTGTGTGCATGTGCGTGCGTGCGTGTGTATGTGTGTATGTGCGTGTGTGTGAATGTGCGTGTATGTGTGTGTGTGTGGCGTGCGTCTGTATGTGTGTATTATATGTGTGTGTTCAAAAATATGTCTATACTGTATGTGTGTGTACAGTATCATCTTGCGGGCTGTGTTTCAGAACATGGTCAGACACGGACGAGTCAACTGCCTTTCACATCCAGTGTGTGTCAACTTTCTTAAACTGAAATGGTATGTAGGCACTTTTCCTGCTGCATCATGACAAAACATCCAAATCAATTTAAAAAAAAACCCAGTCAAAACAAACAAACAAACCCCGAAGCCAATACACAACCCTCTCGTCTAAAATCACCGAGAGTGAACAGACGTTAAATTGAAGACAACAACAATAACAAAACAACAAGAACAACAACACAGTCCTTTAGATTAGTAGCAAGGCAAGGTTGTATGTTTGCACTGTACCTAACCACTGCATTATAAGAAAATAAACAAAGAAAATACACGAACAAACACAACCAAACTAATACAAAACAAACCTGATCTGTGGACAGGTTTACATGTCTTTTATCATGACTTAGCTACATCTGTATTTTCTGTTTTAATGCTGAGATCAATCGGTAACTGTGACCACTACAACTCTCACTACCACATCCTCGTCATCATTACCACCACCATCACCAATCAACCACCATCATACACCATCACCATTGCATCATCACATCTCACAACATCCTCACAGCCATCATTACAGTCGTCATTGCCACCACCAGTACAACTGCCTGGGGCAATGTTTTTGTTACACCTCATTTGACAGCACTCCATTATGATAATAATGGTGATGATGATAAGAAAAAGAGTGATAATGATATAATCGATTTTTTTTCAGCGCTGAATCTTTAAGCAGGCAAATCAAAGCGCTTTACATTACGCAAGATAACCATAACTTTATACTGTACTAGGTGCAATTGTTTTATGTTTCATTATTTTCTTATCATCATTGCCATCATCATCATGGCAAACTGTCTCAACTGCGCTCACCTCGGAGCTCTATCCAAGGAACATACACACATGCATGCGCGTACGCACGCACGCAAGCTATTTTTGCTATTTCGGAGTCTCTTGTACATAGCCCAGTTTTCGCGTTTCTTTGAAGTTCTTTGATATTGGGATATTTGCATTTTTAGGCGTTACATTAATGTTTTGATACCAAACTGTTTCATGAATCTCTTTCCATATGCTTTCTATTATTATTTACTTTTTTTGTCTAACATCCTATCACTTATTGTGAACAGACGTTAAATATAAGAACGTACGCACGCACGCACGTACACGAACATGTATTCACAACAACATACATCACACGCACAACACCACACACACACACACACACACACACACACACACACACACACACACACACACACACACACACACACACACACACACACACACACACACACACACACACACACACACACACACAACACAACAACAAAGACAACACAGACACATACACACAGACCAACACACACACACACACACACACACACACACACACACACACACACACACACACACACACACCCCACTTACCTACCTACCGCCTACCTGCTTACCTACCTACCTACCCACCCACCCACCTCCTTCCCTTCCTACCTACCTACCTCCCTACCTACCTATCTGCCTCCCTGTGCAGGAATTCCTAGGGGCTGTGGTTCTACATGCTGGTGCTGGGTATCTACGCGCTGTACCTGTCCTCGCTGACGTATTTCGTGGTGGTCAACGACTCCTTACGTCACTATGACGCCGGTGACGTGGACAACAAGACCAAAACCATGCTGTGGGGCAACAAACTCGATAATGAGGTCAGCAGGGGCATGCTTGTTGCTGTGATGGGAATTTATTTATTGTATTTAGTTATCTATTTTATTTATTATCTATTATTATTTATTCTTTTATTCTTTATATCGAGGATAATGTAATAACAATCGTATGCTTTTTTTTTACATCCAGTCCCCCGTGTGTATGCAGTTTTGTAAATGTCATCCGTTCCCACCGGCACACAATGGCCTACTCTTGCGAAAAGCGGAACAGGATTTAACGTGTGCGCAAGGTGTTCTGCGTGTGTTCGCACACGGGGCCTTCGGTTTATAGTCTCATCCGAAAGACTTTTGGGGGAGGCTGGAGTCAGCACTGATGTTGACTCCAGGGGAAAAATCCTCTCGACCGGAGGGAAAGGGAGAAAGTGTAGTGACAAAATACCGGAGAAAGAAATACATCCCCGAAGTCGGAATGTGGCTACCTAAATGGTGGGGTGGGGGTGGGGGAGCGATAAAAATGGTGGCATACGCAAAAATCTGTACTTTTGGTGAACTTCGAAGCTCTAGTTAGTCGAGAAACGAAAAAAAAAGAAAATAGACACCACACCACACACGCACACACACTCGCACTCTCTCTCTCTCTCTCTCTCTCTCTCTCTCTCTCTCTCTCTCTCTCCTCTCTCTCTCTCTCTCTCCTCTCTCTCTCTCTCTCTCTCTCTCTCTCTCTTCTCTCTCTCATGTGGCTGTCTTTCCTGTTTCTTTCTTGATAAATTTATGAATATGAAAACTTACCTTACTATAATTATGAATGTTATTTGACCCGTGTGTGTGTGTGTGTGTGTGTGTGTGTGTGTGTGTGTGTGTGTGTGTGTGTGTGTGTGTGTGTACGTGCGTGCTTGCGTGTGTGTTGTGTGTGTGATTGCTTATTAACTTAGAATATTATTTTAACGTGTTTTTTTTCTTGTTATTGTTATTGTCCTTTCCTTGCTACTGTGATACTGTTATCACCACAGTAACAGCGCCATCATTTTTTTTCATTTTTCTTCTGTCGGCATGTGTACTTTTTTTTTTTTTTACCTTTGAGAATGACAATTTTTCCGTTGCAGAATATGGCCAGACACAGCTGTCTTACTATACTATACTGAGGACGGGATAGCCTAGTGGTTAGAACATTGCGCTCGCAATCTGACAACCCGGGTTCAAATCCTTTTCGAGGGGATTTTCCCCCTGGAGTTAGCATCAATGTTAACTCCACTCCCCCCCAAAAGTCCTTCGATGAGACTATAAACCGAGGCCCTGTGTGCAAACGCACGCAGAACATCTTGCGCACATGTTAAATCCTGTTCCGCTTTTCGGAAGAGTAGGCCATTGTGTGCCAGTTGGAACAGAGGACATTTTTTTTTTTACAAAACTGCATACACACGGGGACTGGTTGTAAAAAAAAAAAGCACATATGAGTACTTATTCCATTATCCTTGACATAAAAGGATAGGTAAATAATGTATTGTGGTTGTTGTGCGGTCAGGTGGGGGCGTTTTCCAAGTGCACCATGTGGGTGTGCTGTCTTCAGCATTCTCAGCATGGTCAAGGAGGTGCTTCAGATGATCACACAGGTGAGTACAATGCTCTCACCGTTTTATTGAGGAAAAAGTAGTGAGGAAAGACAAGTGCAGGTACCAACTTCTCAATCATTTTGAAAATGACTTATCAAAGATTCAAATTTAAAAAAAAAATGAAATGAAAATAAATTCTAGGGAATAATGTCTTTCAGTGGCAGCATTGTAGGCATTTCTGAGTAAGAACCATGCCTTTGGCCTGACCTGACTCGAGTTTCGGCTCCTAGATGAGCCCTCATCAGAGGTCCCGGCGGTGCTCTCAGCGTTTTCAGGGCTTTTTTTTTTTTGGATTGTTGGTTTTGTTCAGTTTTCACACACACAGCTTTACCAATATTTTCAGATGCCACATCCAGTAATTGTCTAGAAACTGCTCTGCATGTACAACTTTTTTTTTAATCTGTGACGTCTTTTTCAAGAAAACAGGCAGAACATCTTGCGCACCTGTTGTGCCTATCGGAAGAGTATGCCATTTGTGCTGCGGGTGGGAACGGATGATAGAATTTACAAAAATTGCATGCACACAGGGACTGTATGTAAAAACGCGCATGACTGCTTATTCCATTGTCTTCCAAATGAAAAGAATGGATAAATGAATTTATCTCGTCTCACTCCTTCACTCCGCCCACACTCTCCCTATCCTTTTCAACATCGGTGGATCGGTGTCAAGAGGTAACGCGCCGTCTAGAAAGCGAAAAGTCGCGGTCGGAGAGTGCGGTGGTTCGAATCCCGTTTGGGCTCAAAACTTTTCCCCCATCCATTAGATCAGAAGTGGTGGTCTGGGTGCTAGTCTTTCGGATGAGAGATAAATCGCGGTCCGTATGTTACACATCTTTATTTAGCGCACAAAAAGAACCCACGGCAACAAGAGGGTTGTCCCTGGCAAAATTCTGTAGAAAAAAAGCCACTATGATAGGGAAACAAATACAGTTGCAGACAGGAAAAAGAAAAAAATAATGGGCGGCGCTGCACATTGGCAACGCGCGCTCTCCCCCGGGGACAGCTAGAGCAGCCGAATATCACGCAGAGAAATCTGCTGTGACATGAAGTGGTATAAAATAAAATGTACGAATACATGCAGAACAACTTACGAACCTTTTGTGCCTATCGAAGAGGATGCCATTATTTGTGCTGGTTGGAACGGATGACAGAACTTTCAAAATCGCATGCATATGGGGACTAGATGTAAAAAAAAAAATAATAAAAATAAATAATAAAGCGCATGAGTGACCATTCCATTATCTTCGAAAGTGAAAAAAATGATGATCTCATTCCTTCACTCCCTCAGAATTTTCAAAATCGCATGCACATGGGGACTAGATGTTTTATAAAAAAAAAAAAAAAAATAAAAAAAAAGGGCATGAGTGCTTATTCCATTATCTTCGAAATTCAAAGAATGAATAAATGAAATGATCTCATTCCTTCACTCCTTCCCACACTCTCCATCATTTTCACCATCAAGACCACAATGTTGGCTGTTGCATGCACTGTGTGTGTGTTGTGACAGGGACTGCGGTATTTCGGGGACTACACGAACGTGTTCGAGTGGACGCTGTACATCACCTCCCTGCTCTTCTCAGGACCCTTCCTCTTCGGCCGCTCGCACCATTGGCAGTGGGAGATGGGCGCCTTCACCGTCTTCCTCGCCTGGTTCAACCTCCTGGTCATGCTGCAGAGGTAGGGGGGGGGGGGGGGGGGGTCGGGTGTGTGTGTTTGTTTGTCTGTCTGTCTGTCTATCTGTCCGTCTGTCTGTTTGACTGTGTGTCTGACTGTTTTGTCAGTTTGTCTCTGTCTGTCGATGTGTCTGTCCTCTCTCTGTCTCTGCTGTCTGTCTCTCTCTGTCTCTCTCTCTGTCTCTGTCTCTCTCTCATCTGTCTTTGTGCTGTGTGTCCGTCTGTCTCTGTCTGCTGTCTGTCTGTCTGTCTGTCTGTCTTCTGTCTGTCTCTCTCTCTCTCTCTCTCTCTCTCTCTCCTCTCTCTCTCTCTTTTCTCTCTCTCTCCTCTCTCTCTCTCTCTCTCCCCCCTCTCTCTCTCTCAATCTCTCTCTCTCTCAGTATGTCTGTATGTCTGTCTGTCTGTGTGTTAACATTCTTTCATTCTCTCTTGTCCTTCAGAATCCCCCTTTCTTTCTTTGTCTTCTGTAATCTTCAGATGAGACTGTAAAACCGAGGCCCCGTGTGCGAACGCACGCAAAACAGCTTGCGCACACGTTAAATAAATCCTGTTCCGCTTTTCGAAAGAGTAGGCTGTTGTGTGCCGTTGCGAACAGGTGACAAAATTTACAAATATTCACATACACAGGGACTGGGTGTAAAAAGAAAAAAAAAAGTACATGAGTGCTTATTCCATTATCCTCGATAGAAAAGAATAAATAAATAAATAGATAAATCTTTCTTCTCAGCATCACCATCTTGGCATGGCCTGTTCCAATGAGCGAAACGTGTGTCACGTGCAGGTTCGATTTTTTCGGGATCTACGTGGTGATGTTCCTGGAGATCTTGCGGACGTTGCTGCAGGCTCTGTGCGTCTTCTCCATCCTATCGTGGCTTTTGGCCTGGCCTTCTACATCCTGCTTCACCACGAGGTAAGGCTGTCTTTAACCAGGGGAGAGAGAGAGAGAGAGAGAGAGAGAGAGAGAGAGAGAGAGAACTCGAACTCGAACTCGACCGAACTCGAACAAGATTTATTCACAAAAAGGCCATTGGCCCATACATGAAGGGGTTTGCCGAATTGCTTAGTATTTGGTGAGGGATAAAAAAAAAAAAAGAAAAAAAAAAAAACACAGTACAACTAAAAAGGAAAAAAAAATCATAACAAAAAAGTCAGTTGCAAAAAATGACTTACGATAACAAAATATCTCTTATTCTGAAAGCTTTACACAAAAATAAAGTCAGGCTATGCACAACCTCAGGCTGAGAGAAGAGAGAGAGAGAGAGAGAGAGAGAGAGAGAGAGAGAGAGAGAGAGAGAGAGAGAAGAGCTCTGCCACATTGGTTTTTTTACTTCAAGCAAGTGTTATCATGTCCGAAATATTGTAAAATAGTTGACAGACTACACCGCTTCTACAGCAAAAAACCTTGATTGTCTTTTAGACTTCAGTCTGTTCTATCCTGCAGCTGTCTTTTATGTGTTCTGCTTATGCACGAATGTATCATTTACTCATCCATGTATTCACGGAGCGAAAAAGACTTTAGGAAACCTGAATACCATGAAATGTACCACGACATCTATCAGAGTTTTTTTCTTTGGTAAGGGGGGTGGGGTAGGGGTAGTGGGTCATTCCTCGGCTGGAGCTCCACGGTTGACCAATGGTGACGTTTTGCGTATGCGACCACAAAAGTGGGCACAAGTCCATAAGCAGGCGGGTCCCACTGGTTTAGAGTCTCCTCCGAAAGACTCAACATTCAGGTCCACTTTCCCCATCAACATGGAAAGAAAGGGCCAGGCTGGGAAACGAACCCAGAACTTCACAGTTTACTTTTAGGCAGGTGAACGTCTTAACCGTCCTGCCACCTCCCTTTTTTAGCTACTGATGCAATCTCTCTCTCCCTCCCTCTCTCTCTTGTCTCCCTGCCTCCCTCTCTCCCTCCCTCCCTCCCTCGCTCTCCATCCCTCCTCCTCTCTCTCTCCTCTCTCCTTCCTCCACCCTTCTCCCTCCTCCTCCTCCCTCTCTCCCTTCCTCTCCCCCACCTCTCCCTCTCCCCACCTCTCTCTTTCCCTCTCCCCTCCCCTCCGTCTCCCTCTCCGTCTCCCTCCCTCTCCCCCCCATCTCTCTCTGTATCTCTCTCTGTATCTCTCTCTGTATCCCTCTCTGCATATCTCTTCTCTCTCTCTCTCTCTCTCTCTCTCTCTCTCTCTCTCTCTCTCTCTCTCTCTCTCTCTCTCTCTCATTTCGTAAGAGTAGGCCATCGTGTGCCGGTGGGAACAGATGACAAGATTTACAAAACTGCATACACACGGGGATTGGATGTAGAAAAAGCACAAGAGTGCTTATTCCATTATCCTCGACATAAAAGAATAAATCAATCAAATCAATCAATCAATCTCTCTCTCTCTCTCTCTCTCTCTCTCTCTCTCTCTCTCTCTCTCTCTCTCTCTCTCTCTCTCTCTCTCTCTTCTCTCTCTCTCTCTCTCTCTCATGTAAAAAAGCACACGAGTGCTTATCTATTATCCTCGAATAAAAGACTTTGCCTCTCTCTCTCTCTCTCTCTCTCTCTCTCTCTCTCTCTCTCTCTCTCTCTCTCTCTCTCTCTCTCTCTCTCTTTTTTTTTTTTTTTTTTTTGCTAGATAGATGGCTTGATTAAAAAAAAAAGAGAGAAAAAAAAGCAAATTTATTGCTGACTCAAATGTACCATCTAGAAATAAAAATTTTGATTTGATTCGATTCGATCCCACCCAACCCACCCACCCAGGAAACGCACGCCTACTCCACACCTGGGCTGTCGTTGCTGCGGACGGCGATGATGATGCTGGAGCTGGATTACCTGGCCTCCTTCAACACGCCCTTCACTGATGATGATGGCACCACCCTCCACTTCCCCTCCCTCTCCTTCTTCATGGTCGTCATCTTCGTCATCCTCATGCCCATCCTCCTCATGAACCTCCTGGTCAGTTGAGTTGAGTCAGTGAGTGTGGGTGGTGGTGGTGGTGGGTGGTGGGGGGGGATGGGGGGTGGTGGTGGGGTGTGTGATGGGTGGGTGGTGGTTGTTGGTGTGGGTGTTGTGTGTGTTGGTGTTATTTTTTAAATATTTTTATTCATTTTGTTATATCGAGGATAATGGAATAAGCACTCATGTGCTTTTTTTTTACATCAAGTCCCCGTGTGTATGCAGTTTTGAAAATGTCATCTGTTTCCAGTGGTGTGTGTTTGTTTATTCTTTTATATTATTCTTTTATATTTGTTTATTCTTTTATATCGAGGATAACAGAATAAGCAATCATGTGCTTTTTTTCATCCGGTCCCCGTGTGTATGCAGTAGTAGTAGTAGGCTCCCATCAGTCTCGGAAGACTATGGAGTTGCGCTCTAGTCTTTTGAGCGCAAAGCCTGGGCAAGTATGTATGGAGGGCAAGCTGTTACCCTTGCAGCAGACCCCCTCTCTCCACGGCACTGGGATGATCCATTGGAAAGGCAATGACCGATACGAATGGTTCCAGTACCGTCGCAGGAGCCACCAGAACGTTGCCATATACCTACAGCCCCGAGCCGCTCTGGGACTCCAACTCCCCGATTTTTCCTCAGGGATGGTGTCTAAACACACCTGTGTGCATGCTGGTTTGTTATAATTGTGTCATCCGCTCCTACCGGCACACGATGGCCTACTCTTCCGAAAGGTGGAACGGGGTTTTAACGTGTGCGCAAGATGTTCTGCGTGCATTCGCACACGGGGCCTCGGTTTCGAGTCTCATCCGAATGACTTTGACATTCAGTTCGATTTTTTCGTCAAACTGGGAAGAAAGGGCGAGGCTGGGTACGAACCCAGAAACTCACGGTTTACATATTGGCAGGCGAACGTCTTAACCATCCTGCCACCGTCCTTCCTGTGTGTGTGTGTGTGTGCGTGTGCGTGTGTGTGTGTGTGTGTGTGTGTGTGTGTGTGTGTGTGTGTGTGTGTGTGTGTGTGTGTGTAATCAAGTCAAATTTTCATTTCCAAATGGTACATTAAGTTACTTCAAGCCTTCCATTTGGGAAAAAAGTGGGTGGGTGGGTGTGAGAGAGAGTGTGTGTGCATGTGCATGTGCGCGTGAAATGGGAAAAAAATATTGCTAATAAAGAGAAACCAAAACAATGGACTAAACGTTTTCAGATTGGTCTGGCTGTGGGAGACATCGAGGCTGTACAGAGGAATGCCAGACTGAAACGCCTGGCTAGACAGGTTAGATTGAGTGTGTGTATGTGTGTGTGTGTGTGTGTGTGTGCGTGTGCGTGCGCGTGCGCGTGCACACATGTGTATGTGGTATGGTGTGGTGTTATGTGGTGATGGTGTTGTGTGGTGTGGTGTAGTGTAGTGTGACATGGTGTGTGCGTGTATGTGTTGGTATGTGTATGTGCGCGCGTGCTTCTCTTAATATCACTCAACACCTCGCTTTTTCATGTCCGATGTGACCTTTAAAGTAAGTGTGTATGGCCCCTGTGGTGGGTGATCTCAGGTGGACGTGCACACGGACATGGAGAGAAAGATGCCCCTGTTCCTGCTGTCTCGCTTCCACCACTGCTTCTACCGCCTCTACCCCAACAGGTGCAAAAGCAGGCTGGCCAACGTGAGTAGACAGAGTTACTTAGATATTGCCCACAGTCATAGTGCCAGGGAAATCTCCATAAATGTATCCATTAATTTTTAATTCTAAAAAAAACATGATTTGGGCCACTTTTGGACCCGTGTCTTACCTTAATGCT
>CM060323.1:23009704-23019704 GCA_030674155.1 Stramonita haemastoma | reverse complement strand
AGAGACATGACCTGAACATTTCAGTGCAGTACAGTGCCCCAATGACTCCTTGAGGAGTTGAAGAAGAGAGAGAGAGAGAGAGAGAGAGAGAGAGAGAGAGAGAGAGAGAGAGAGAGAGTAGATGGAATTATAAATTTAAAAAAAAAGTTGTCTGGTGTCAAAATAAAAAAGGAAATCAGAAATCTATCATGCTGGTAAATTGAAAGTGAAAAAAAAAATCATTGAGATGCTCGTTTATGATTCAGGACACAACGATTAATCAGATACTGGAATAACGATGCCATAAGGATGGCTACAAAACAGGACAAAACAGGACTTAGACAGTACAATAAAGTGCTGATTAAACATTTAGGAATAGGGAAAACGGGGAAGCAAGAGGAGAAAACATACACGAAACGCACCACATAAATGGACAAAAATGAGTATGAAATGTTGTCACGCAATAAAATCGGCGCTGATCAAGACAAAAAATAGCATTACATGATCACAAAGATATGCCTCAATGGGCAAAAATAGGAATGAAATGTTGTCAAGCAATAAGGCCTGCATTTATCAAGACAAAAACAGTATTACACGAAACAGCTGAGAGAATAGAGGAGTACAAGAACATGATGCAGTTGGGGGGGTGGGGGGTGGGAGGGGTGACAGCATATTAAAATCTAGTTTTGATTAATAATGATGGTAGTAATTAAAAGATAATGACAATAGTCATTGTAATAAATTACTCGTGTCTAGAACAATACGAGTATTATGAAAACTACAATAACTATAATGATAAATTACGTGTGTATAAGACAACACATTGTAATATAAAAACTGCAATAACTATAATGATAAATTACATGTGTATAGGACAATACCGAGTGATATAAAAACTCAAAACACCCCAAACGTGCACACACAAACATACATCAAACAACTTTACATATTATCTACAGATCAAAACAATGCAGAGACTCTGACATGAAGGTTGATGTGCTGTGGGTAGATCTAAAAAAAGATAGTAATTTAGGCATGAGATGATAAGTGAAAGGCAAAAAACTAAATACTGAAGAAAAAGAGCAAGTGGTTTTGGACAGAAATATTTACACCAGGAAAAGAAAATAGCACGCACGCACGCACGCACGCACCACACACACACACACACACACACACACACACACACACACACACACACACACACACACACACAACACACACACACACACACCACACACACACAGAACGTATATATTTGCACAAACACACGAACGCGTAACCAAAATATTTCACAAGCTTTCCTACTCATATTCAGTATCTCCGTCATATGGATCATACATCAAGTGCAATAGTGTTGTATTCATTTTATTGTTGTAGTCATTCATTTTCTTCGATAATGTGATATGTAACATAGAGAAATATCATCTTCCTTCGGGTAGTCATATGCATAAAAAATGTCATGTTTTCCCATAAATAACCGTTATTACAAGACATTTCATGTTTTTCCATAAATAATCATTATACAAGACATTTCATGTTTTCCCATAATAATCATTAATAAAAGAAAAAATCATGTTTTCTAAAAAAAAAATCAAATCATTATTACGGGAAAAAGAATCATGTTTTCCAAATTGATTATCATTTTAAAACATTTCATGGTTTCCCCACAGATAATCAGCCTTATAAAGAAAGGACATTTTCTCACAAATAATCATTAGCGTAAGAAATTTCTGGTTTTCCTACAGTGATCATCTTTAATACCTAAAATCACTATGCGTTGCCTAAACAAAAATATCTTAAGTCGAATTGATACACATTTCGTTTCATTTATTTGTCGATGAACAAATGCTGTAGCGTTTTCATTGTAAATATCATCAGACTGTGTTCTGCTACCTTCTTATAGCTAAACTCGTGGCCCAGTCTATGTGTGTATAGTTTTATTTTAGCTTTTATGTAACATAATCTCCCATTGTGATCAAGATAAGAAATTTTGTCGCTTTAAAATTTTCATAGTGTGGAGTGTTCTTTCACGGATTTCTATATAGATTTTATTGGACTGTATGTTTGCCAAAAAAAAGTGTTATGACCGTTGTGATATCTAATTCCGAGTGATTTTTCATCGTATATACGGTACTTACACGTGCGCGCGCGCGCACACGCACACACCACACACACACACACACACGGCGCGCGCGCGCACGCATGCACGGCACACACACGCGCACGCATACATACATACATTGGTTGTTTTTTTTTAGAAAAAGGAAAATGTCTAGATGTATTAGGAAATGTATTAAATAGCTGTTATTATGTATTTTCCCCTTCTCTCTCTCTGTCTCTCTCTCTCTCACACACACACACTCATACACACACACACACACACACACACACACACACACACACACACATGAATATGATTTTAATATATATATATATATAAAATATATATATATATATATATATATATATTATAAAAATGTTCCAATTACTGGTCCTCAGCAAAATTGCCATTGGACTGAAGTAATGCGGTTTTTGTTTTGGTGGTTGTTCTTTTTAGGATTGTCATATTTTATGGGTCGGGATGTTTTGTTTTAGTTTAGAAATGGTGGTGTGTGTGTGTGTGTGTGTGTGTGGTGTGTGTGTGTGTGTGTGTGTGTGGCGTGTGTGTGTGTGTGTGTGTGTGTGTGTGTGGATAACAAAAGTGAGCATACCCTATTCCCCTAAACCAGTGAAAGATCAATCATTATTTTGTTTTTCAGTCGTTGAGAATGAGACCATTCATAAACATGCTCACTTCTTTTGTCCATGAATTAATGTTGAAACATATCCAGCCTTTTGTGTCGTAGCTATGATAATCATATTTTGTTTATTGTTTTTGTTTCATTTGATATTCGTTTTGAACTTTTGTTTTCAACTTTGAACGTTTTTTTTTTCAATTTGAAGTATGATTCATATACAAACTGTATGCATATTACACACTGTATTATGTATATTCCACGATGTTGTTTATACTTTATCTCTATTTCGTGTTGTTGTTTATTCTTTAATTTACCAGTCTTTCTTTCTTTTTTTTTTTAAAGTTAATTGTAGTGCTAGGCATTTTAGTGTTCTCAAATGGTGATGTTTTTTCTTCGAGTAACATCTTTGTCTTTATCCCACTCATTCGATATTTGTTTTTATGATTTTGCAATATTCGTTTGGATTTAAGAGGGAAGGAGAAGGGGTTGTTTGGTGCGAGTGCATGCGTGCGTGCGCGTGTGTGTGAGGGGAGAGAGAGAGAGAGAGAGAAAGAGAGAGAGAGAGAGAGAGAGAGAGAGAGAGAGATCGGTCCTTTTTTTTGTTCAGACAGAAATCTCATTTCATATAGCATCTGTGTTTTACCGTCGTTTACTTGGTTATTACGTTTACAAAGTTGTTGTTTGTTGTTATTTTAATGTTCAAAAGCTACTTCCTAAAGATTGATCTAGATGGTATGGTGTGCCCTGCCTCTTTATATGGCTTCTTACGATTGTTTTAGATGACAGTCCTGGAGCCTTCTTGCCTATGTGTTGTTGATAGTGAGATCTGTAAATCCGTGCAAAAAATTCCCTGATTTTGAAATAAAGCCTGATGGGTTTTCAGTTTTTTGAACGACTGATTCATACCCCCCCCCCCCCCCCCCCCCTCTCTCTCTCTCTCTTTCTTCCTCTCTTATTTATTTTATTTTGAAAATTATGGAATAAGCACCTGTGTGCTTTTTTACATCCAGTCCCTTTGTGTATGCAGTTTTATAAATTTTGTCATCCATTCCCACCGGCATACAATGGCCAACTTGGCCTACTCTTCCGAAAAGCGGAACGGGTTTTAATGTGTGCGCAGCACATGGGACCTCGGTTTATAGTCTCATCCCCGGGCAAAATTTGGGGGTAATGGTAGAATATGTGTGGACGACCACAGGTGAGTTTACTCTTTAAGTATTTAGCCCTTTGGTTTGAAGGGGTAATGGTATTGCTTACGAAAAAAATGAATGTCTTGCTAACCAGCTATTGGTCTCGAAATATGTAATTATTTGAAAAACACAAAACACTTTTCGAGCCAAAAGCACACTGAAAAGACCAGACAAATTTGAATTCATCAGATCGTTTTATTTCTTTCCATAACCAGAATAAAAATCAGTATATCAGAAACAATGACATAATTGTTTTCAGTGCAAAATGATAAAAAAAAAAAATTGAACACAAAACTACATCATCAGCCCAAATGGACTGAGTATAGCACAAACCTATAATGTAGTCTATACTACTGCACCACATATCTTTTATGTGGGCTATAAATGAATCTCTGTCTCTCTGTCTGTCTCTCTCTCATGCGCGCACACACACACCACACACACACACACACACACACACACACACACACACACAGCACGCGTACACGTGCATAAAGAGCTCTTGCCATACATTCAGTAACCCTGACATGCAAATAAATGCGGTGAACATAAAAGATGCAAAGAACAAATGCAGTTTTACCACATTACACCACAGAATAAAAATACACATAAAGCCAATGTATGTCTACAGATATGTAAACTTCATGGTAAAAAATGCACATTATTCAAACTGAGGAAGAAATGGAAATTTACAGGCCCCGAAATGTAAAACACTACAATCAGATCTTCCCTTGTAAGAGCCTGCCTTCATGTATACAACAATGTTCACTTAAACAAGCTTGCATCATGTGCACACGCGCGTGCACGCACGCACACCGCACACACACGCACACACACACACACAGATACAGATATATATATATATATATATATATATATATATATATATATATATATATATATATATATACTCGTAAACACATACATACAAGCACGTGACTTGTATACTTCATGATATAAAAGTTTATATGAAATTTTGGATGGATGATACAAATACACACAGTGTGGTAACTGTTCATAAATAGAACGTGTAATACTGATTCAAAAAGGAGTAGCTTCCAGCGAGAAATTCCACCACAACTCACATGATGCTGTCAGTCTTATAGGAGAAGGAAGACTTTGCACAAGAAATTCCTAAATATGTGGATATGCTTTAACTTCTTTTCGTTCTAATATGCAGTTGCACCCAGCTGTTGATGAAACTGCTTTTTTTAGTGATGAAAATTTCACTAACATGTATGTAAAGGGAAAGGGCGACTCCATTTCCATGTATTGTCAAAACATTTTTTGCCCTAATAACTGATTCAAATGGCCGAGTATAATCTGGAAATTCTCTCTCCTCTCTCTCTCTCTCTCTCTACTCTCTCTCTCTCTCTCTCTCTCTCTCACACACACACACACACACACACACACACACACGCACACGCGCACACACACACACTGTGCGCGCGCGCACACACACACACACACCACACACACACACACACACACACACACACTGATACAGCTCAACACACCACGACCAAAAAACACCGACTCTCCGCCAAATGGAACCTGTTAAAGTCACACCTTAGACCTATATACCAAAGAATCATTCCAACATTCTCACATTTCCAGAAAACCAGACAGTATCCTTTTTAATTCTTCCTACCCCGAACTCGGAATGCGGCTACCTTAATGGTGGGTAAAAACGGTCGCATACGCAAAATCTCACCATTGGTAAACCTCGCAGCTTTACCGAGGAACGAAAAAAAAAATACTGCCCAAGCAGATCATATACCACTGTCCCTATCCCCTTCTCATTCATATCCACACCTTTGTTGTAAGATTTAAAGTCAGTCTCCACATATGTCCATTTTAGCACCGTTAATGTGGTCAAAGGAGTTTCATCACGGCTCAGTATCTCCAGATAATTCTGCGACCGTTTTCGTCTCAACCATGCCCTCATGCTCTGAGTCAAGATTGCATCCTTGTTTTTGCGTCAATTCAGGAGGCTTTTGTTGAAAAAAACAACAAGAAACCCCCCGACATTCAACATGAAAGGAAGTCTGGATGCATCTTCAGTTGACGCAGATTCAAGTTTTTGTCTGTCTTACGAGCCGCAGATCCAAGTTTTCCTAACCAGCTCACATGAAATCATCACTTCTGAACCTCAGTCTGGACAGCAGAGGTGAGCAGGGCAGAGACAGGGAGGACGAGGCAGAGTACAGTCTCCCCGACAGCGTGGCGTCACTGTCCGCGTTGCGCAGGCGCGCGGGCTTGCGCATTTCGTTGAGGGAGACGGTACTTCCGTCCATGCTGCAGATGTCGGACGCGGAGCCGTACATGCAGCGCAGGTGAAGGATGTTGGCCCGCAGCTCGATGAACCGCTTCAGCAGCACTTTGTCCTGCTCCTTCATCTGCACCTGTGTCAAATCAAATCAAATCAAAATTTTATTTCATGATGGCACATTGAGTAAGCAATAACTTTGGTTTTTTTTTTCATCAAGCCATCTATCTAGCAGAAAAAAAAAACAAGAAAAAAAAAAAACAGAACAAAACCCCAAATCAAACCAAAACAACCCCCCCCCCCCCCAAAAAAAAAAAAAAAAAAAAAAAAAAAAAAAAAAAAAACACCCACAAAAAACCCACAAACAATAAACAGAAAAAATAAAAATTAAAGGAACAAAAAATCAACATAACGAGCATTTAAATGAAGACAGAGCAAGATCAAAGTTTGTGCTGATGTTGAAGGTAACTAACTTATTTGTAAATGGGAAAAAAGGCTAAAAACTATTTGATAGAGTTAGCATGACATAAAAAAAACACCTGAAAGAAGCATAACAAACGAAAAGCAAAACCCAAACAACAAATGTCAACAATGATCCCTTTCTGTGTTTTATTTATTCCCATTTTGTTAAAATTTAATTTACTTATAACTTGATTAACCCGTTTCAATTCCGTCACTTGCCATATCTAGACAGCTTTTAACCGACCCCAGATTTCGCTTCAGTAGTAGCCTACATCTTACACAAAGTTGGTTCTACACTGTGCACCGGCTGCTAATCCCCCTCATCCCTTTCCTTCCACCTCCACGAAAAAAAAAATCCCTTAAAAAAAAAAAAAAATCCAAGCCCAGTCCCTCCATCGCGTCTTTCGTGTTAGAAAAGGTTGAGCCGATTTGAAGCAAACAGACATCCAGTCCAAATACGTGCGGTCACGGGTTTTCTGAGGAGCTGCCTAGTTTGAGAAACCTGGGGAGGTTACTGCAGACAGTATCTCCCAGTGTCCAACCTGCTGGTCGTCTGCCTGCCTCCTCCATATTTCTTACTGTTTTTACAATCCCAACATTATTTGCACGACCAACTATTCCGTCTGGTGGTCTGATCTGATGCTTTGCACGCACACAGAGAGAGAGGGGGGGGAGAGGGGGAGAGAGAGAGAGAGAGAGAGGGGGGGGGAGGGAGGGAGGGAGAGAGAGAGAGAGAGAGAGTCGATCCCTTTTCTCTGTTTAACCACGGTGCTGTATTTGTTTGGTAAAATACCGCTGGAAATGGGCTGACAGTCAACTCTCCCCATTCTGTCTTGTTCCTTTAGCAGGTGTATTTCATCTTGCGATTTGATATAATATAGTGTTTGGTGGTAGAATATAGTTTGGTTGGGTTTTTTTCAGTTTTATGTACATCTGATGTAGATATGCTCTCTCTCTCTCTCTCTCTCTCTCCTCTCTCTCTCTCTCTCCTCTCTCTCCTCTCTCTCTCTCTCTCCTCTCCCTCCCTCTCCCCTCCCCTCCCTCGCTCTCTCTCTCCCCTCCCTCCCTCGCTCTCACTATGTCTCTCTCCCTCCCTCCCTCTCTCATATACGCGCGCGTGCATGCTTATACAAGGCATACATGCATGTACTGTTCCTAACTAATATAACTTGTTAATCATTGGATAAGAGATAAAAGGAAGGCCTACTAGCCAGCCAGCCAACCAACCAACCCACACGCACTCATGCACGCACGCACGCACGTCCGCGCGCACGCACGCACGCACACAAGCACGCACGCGCGTGCGCGCGTTAGATTACAAATGCAAAACTCACCATTTCATGACGGATCCAAGCCAGAGCGGTGCCCAGGTCTTTCTCCCGGGACGTCAGGTCCTGACCCCCCTGCTCTCCGCTCCCGCTGCCCTTTCGGCTCGCACTGACCACGTTGCCGTAAGAACCGGTCTTCCGCAGCGCGTGACGATACCGCTCGGGAAGCTGGACCGAAGGAACTGTCTCCGAGTCTGAGGCATCCTTCTTCAGCATCTGGAGAACGGACAGGTCAGGCCGCTTTGCGGACAGATCGGAGAGGATTTCGTCAGTGCGAAAACGCCTTTCGAAAAGCTTCCTCCCTCCAACGTTCGTGGACGCTTTCTGCACCAAGTGGGTTTCAGAGGCGCAGCGGATTTCTGTGGAAGAGATGTCGTCAGGGAGCGTGCTCAGAGAGCTGCTGCCGGAGATGGTGTTTTTGGCGGTGGAGGCTCGGGAACTGTCAGACTCGGAGTCCCCGTTGACGTACAGAGACGACGTGGAGCTGATGCCTGAAGAGGAGCGCTTGCTGGCGCTCTCTTGCAGGGTGATGAGGTCTGGGGAACTGGTGGAGGAAAACTGCGGCGGGGTGATGAAACGGGGAGGCAGGGAGGACATCCTTGGCGGGTCTTTGAACACCGAGGAGTCCGAGTGGGGGAGGAGGTCACAGTCCGAGGTGGTGGACATGGGGCTGAGCTGGGGGGAGGAGGAGGAGGAGGAGTTGTCCGACAAGCTGAGGGGCTTCAGGTCGATGCCCGCTTTGCCCGGGGCGCGAGGCGCGGGACTGGTGACGTCAGCTGTGGTGGTTGTGGCGTCATCAGGGTCGGGGTGGTGATGATGATGATGATGGTGCGGCTGTGAGGACGAGTGCTGAGCCAGCTGGGAGAAGTCCACGCCTTCACTGCTGATGCATCGCATGATTGGGGTGTGCTGGGGGCGGAGAGATTCTGGAAATGATTTTGAAAATCAGAATTTATTTTTCTTGCACAGATGTTGCCTGTTCAGTCCTAATAACATTTTTGCAACATGTGTTGAACGTATGACGAATACATGAGAGAAGAGAGAGAGAGAGAGAGAGAGAGAGAGAGAGAGAGAGAGAGAGAGAGAGAGAGAGAGAGAGAGAGAGAGAGTGTCTGTCTGTGTCTGTGTCTGTGTGTCTATGTGTGAAACAAGACAGCAGTTGAACTCGGCTTTATTGTGCCATTTATAACAATATTATGCTTCTAGGTTAATAGAATCGGCACTGGGTAATGCATGTTCCCACGTTAATTTATCTTCATGGCAAGAGTTTCACATACACACATATGCAACAGTATACCGAGAAAGCAAAGAGGTATATATTTAGATAAGAAATATTCGCTAAAATCTAGTATTGTTGAGCAGAACAGATTTAGTGAAAACTTTTCCTCTTCATCGTCTGTTTTAGTCTTCGTCTTTTTCGCTTTTCTTTGTACAAAATGCTTCTGCGACTCCTTTGTATAAAATGCTTCCGCGACTCCTTTGTACAAAATCCTTTGAACATCGAGTGTTGCGTTACTTTCTTTAAAATTGTCAATCAATGAATATAACATGTGCTCTTTACTTAGAATAATCGATCATCGTTAACTTCTGTAGATTTCAGTGCTGCAGTATTTCCAAAACCAGAACAGTTTCCAAGAAGGACGAACAAATTAACTGACTTTATCAGCTACTTGATTTACTTACACCAATTCACCACCGTTTGCCACACGCATCTTGACCGAAAAATATCCGATATTATTTTTTGACGACCTCACCTAAGTTTAAAAACTGTCTTTTGACCACCTAACTGAAAACAAGTGTAAACTTATTGATAGCACACACGCTCACACTGTTCACAAGCCAACGAGCATAGCTGCAACTACAAACTCCATAGAGAATGTGGAGGTAGGTGGAAGAGGTGTGTGTGTGTGTACCTCTCTACAAGCACCGGTATCTCCCCCACTAACCTATCTCCACCACTCTGCAGCAAGGGCCGATTACCTGCCGACGATGGGGGCCGGCTGTAGCGATATGTCAGTCCTTACCTGCCAGTTA
>CM060323.1:22999704-23002204 GCA_030674155.1 Stramonita haemastoma | reverse complement strand
TGTGTGTGTGTGTGTGTGTGTGTGTGTGTGTGTGTGTGTGTGTGCCGCGTGTGTGTGTGCCGCGTGTGTGTATGTGTGTGTATGGGCGAGTGAACGCACGCTCGTGTGTGTTTTATGTGTGTGTGTGCATGTGTATGTGTTGTGTATGTGTGTATGTGTGTGTGTGTGTGTGTGTGTGTGTGTGTGTGTGTGTGTGTGTGTGTGTGTGTGTGCGCCCGTATCAGTGTGTTTTTGTGTGTTTTTGCGTTTAGAGCGAATATATGTGTGCCTGCGAGTGTGCATGTGTGTGTTGAGTGTGTGTGTGTGTGTGTGGGGGGGGGGGGGGTATGTCTGTAGGTGTGCATATAAACTACCTGTGAAAATAAACCTTTCTACCTTGATGAATACCTCTGTGGACCTGGTGCCGGCAAATGAAATATTAAGAATTGTCAGAAACATTCAACACTATACCTACTGTGCTAAAAAACGCTGTGCTGAAATGACTTGTCTTACTAGTACTAAACGGTACTTTATCGGAACAATCTAGATTGTAAATGCGTTCAGTGTCAGTTTGGATCGATTAGGATTGTGAATGCATCTAGATTGTAAATGCATTTAGTGACACCTGTGCTATAACTCCTGTGCTGTTTAGTGACAGTTTTGGAATGCCTAGATTCTGTGAATGCGTCTAGATTATGAATGCCTTTAGTGACTCCTGTGCTGTGTTTTGCAAACCTACAAACTGAAGGTTATCCAAGTTAGGGGATGTGTTTTGTGATTCCCGTGCTGTGTTTTGCAAACCTGCAAACTGAATTATTCTGAAGTTATTCACAACCGTGGATGTGTTTAGTGACTTCTGTGCTGTGCTGTGCTAACCTTCAAATTGAAGAGTCTAATTTTAAATGGACAAAGACAGATGGAAGGGACACAACAGTGGATTTTTTTTTTTTTTTTTTTTTTTTTTTTTTTCTCTCTCTCGCCTTGGATATTGGAATACAGCATAAACATTTCTCTGCGTGTTGTGTCTCCTGTAAAAAGTGTTTCCAAAAGACTGATTTGACTACTTAACAATATTCCTGATCTGAGGATATTGGGTATATCTGATAACTGTTTTAGGATATAATATATCTCAACTGGTAACAGTTAAAGCAAGACTTTTATTAGTACTTTTCTTGCTCCTCTTAACTTGTGCAGCAAAAACTGATATAGTTTTATCATACGTATTAATACATATTGCTTTGTATTGCATATTCACTTATCATCCATTCCATTGTATTTACTTGATCAGTTTAAGTAGATAAATATTGTTTCCTCAAACCGTTTTAGAATCATTCGGGGTTTTAGTGATTTTTTTTCTTTTTCTTTTTTTCTTCTCCTTCTTCTTCTCTACCTTTTCAGCAACATGGCTCCCTGTCTGAAAACCTGGCCACAAAAAGATGGTCTACGTATTGGTCATTTAAACATTAACAGCATTTTAAACAAGCTAGCTGATGTACATAGTATCCTACACAACTCAAATAAACCATTTCATTTATTTGGATTTACAGAATCCAGACTTTCCAGTTTAGTATCTGATAAAGAAATCCAAATACCTGGGTTTAGAGCAATCCGTAAAGACCCCTCTTTCCTCCAAAACAACAGGAATAGTTGTATATATAAATGAATCCATAAACTTTAAACGTATTCACCATCTTGAAACCCAACAAGTAGAGTCTCTATGGCTAGAAATACAACTCAAACGAAGTAAACCCATTATTGTCGGATTTATATACAGAAATCCCTCTGAGAGAAATTGATTGGGTTGATAGATTTTCCATAATGATGGATGCAGCATCTTTGGATGCAAAAGAACTTTTACTATTGGGAGATTTTAACATGAATCTACTTAAACCCCACCCTTTGTGGATAAACAAATTAAATTCCTATAATCTCTCGCAAATTATTGACACACCAACGCGCTTAACCTCCTCCAGTGCAACTCTCATTGACCATGTATATGTAACTAATAAGCAAAATATCAAAGAAATATGTGTTCCTAACTGTGGCTGCAGTGACCACCCTTCCTACCTGTTTCACATGGAACAAAAAGGAATAAAAATTCCCATAGCTGGTCACAAGGAAGTCACTTATAGATCATTTGTTAAATTTGATGAAAATAAATTTCTTGCTGACTTGCTAAATACCTCAATTAATCATGTTTACAACTTTACAGACCCAGAGAAAGCCATATATTTTTGGCTAGAAACATTTAACTCAGTCTATGATAAACATGCTCCTTTCAAAACCCGAAGAGTGAAGCATGCAACACAACCTAAAATGGATGACAACTGAGATTCTAAAAGAAACTTATTTAAGAGATGATCTATTAAAAGCAGGAAAAATAGAGAATTTAAAGAACAAAGAAACAAAGTAAACTCATTAAAACGTAAAGCAAAACAAAAATATTTCCAAAATCTTGCCTCATCAAAACACAATCCTAAAGCTGTTTGGCAGGCTATCAATCAATTAACCAATAAATACC
>CM060323.1:22984704-22989704 GCA_030674155.1 Stramonita haemastoma | reverse complement strand
GAGAGAGAGAGAGAGAGAGAGAGAGAGATTTTATTATAACTGGATAAGCCAAGAGGCTTCTTAACACCAGGCCCTCATGGGGGCAAATGGGGAAAAAATACGAATTAATCAATGAATTAATAAACAAATGAAAATGAAGAGAGAGAGAGAGAGAGAGAGAGGAGAGAGAGAGAGAGAGAAGAGAGAGAGAGAGATGAGAGAGAGAGAGAAGAGGAGAGAGAGGAGAGAGAGAGAGAGAGAGAGGAGAGAGAAGAGAGAGAGACGCTGGCAGGTGAGAGGAATAAGCCTCGTGGGGTACTGAGAGTGGATGTATATGACATAAAAGCTAGATAATGTACACCTGAAATGCCCCCCCCCCCCCAAAAAAAAAAAAAAATGGGGGGGGTGGGGGTGGCCAATGATGTGAAGCACCTCCAGAAAGAATGAAAGAAAAGACGGTGCTCCTTGATCTCACATGCAACTGAGACCCATCAAAAAGTCTACGTATTAAACTAAATCGCTATGTTGAAATCCCATAAAAACAAAAATTGAAAGATACAGAGAAACGGGCAAAAAATGCAAGTAAAGCAAAAGCACAAGCAAAAATTCTCAAATTCAATACGGCAAATAAACAAGCATAAAAGGCAAAGGAGCATGTAAATGCTCAAGGCAAACAGAGGCAGGCAACTATGAGACAACTTGACAAAACGATGGCTAAGGAACATGAAGGAAAAAAAAACTGAAGGCAACCACAGCAACCACACCCAACTATATCATTACAGTAATCTGATAACAAACTGATCACAGAAAGGCTAAATAACCCATACAACTTTTTTTTTTAACAACCAAGGGATAAGGAACATGATCGATTCTAAAACGGCAAATTGATAAACAAACAACAGGACACAAGAGACGCTCAGACAGACCCGCCGACAGACAGGTAGAGCCAGATATAGAAACAGACAGACGGACGCAAAACTTACACGGTGTGAGAGTGTATAAATAAGAAAGTCTGCAAAATACAGACCATGATCTTTGCCCCAGATGACATTAATTTCTACAGTATGTCAAAACTGAAAATAAGAAAACCACTTCCTGAAAGAAACAATCCACATTATGAATATACAATACTTTATAAATCTAGCCAGAAAGATTAATTATATATCTACCTTGCTAGATTAATAATATTCATCTTATTTTCTGTTTGACAATAGAATTAGCCTGGAAAAAAAAGTTTCTCGTTACATATGGCTGAATTGGCTGTTCCCGACTGAATATCATATAAGAGAGAGAGAGAGAGAGAGAGAGAGAGAGAGAGAGAGGAGAGAGAGAGAGAGAGAGAGAGAGAGAGAGAGAGAGAGAGATCGCACGCACTCAATGCACTAAATAAACTGACGGTAGCCTTGTAGGTATATAGTGACCCCCCAACCCCCCAAAAAAAAACTGAACTAAATCTACTGAGTGGTTTACATCTGGGAGCTTCTTTACTTGCTTCGTGACCTCAGTCTTTTGGGGTCACTAAGTTAGTCAAACTGCGACAGAGTATCATCCGTTTCGTGTTGTTTCTTGTGCACATTAAGAAAAATGAGTTTTAAACTCGGTTAAAAAGAAGAAGAAAAGAAATAGGGGTGAGGGAGGAGAGAGAGAGAGAGAGAGAGAGAGAGAGAGAGAGAGAGAGAGAGGAGAGAGAGAGAGAGAGAGATTAATACAATACATAAATCTCTTCACAACTATATTACCATTACTGCGATGCTGATTGAGAGAAAATAAATTTTAAGAGCAAAGGGGAAATGAATTGAGAGGGGGCATTATTACACACACACGCGCGCACACACCAGAGACAGAAACACAAAGACAGAACTACAGTGTTTCTTTCATTACTTAGAATCAGACACAACCCGCCAGACAAAGACAAAGAAACAACTTACAATGGGATTGAGAAACAAAAAATCAAGCTTGTGGGATATGTGTCAAGCACAGGAACAAATCAAGTCAAATGATACGCCTACGAAAGTGTACAATTCCGATAACGTTAAAAAGTTGTACCTTACTTTAGATCCATCGAAGTATTTGAAGCGCGATTGTTCTGTTGATCGTCTGCTTAGCCAACCACGCAAGGGAAATCACTCTTATAGATCTATAGCAGTAACTCTTAACAGCTAACAGAAGTCCGTGTAGATCTAGCCTTATCTACTAGAAATACTGTTACAGGAAGTGTATTCAGATAGGCCCTAAGGGCTAGCCCATGGTCTTCACCATCATCTGTGGTGTATGTTAATGTTTGGGGCTTCTTTAGAGTGCTTGATTTACATGATTGAATTATATGATTTATATAGTGTGTGATGAATAAGTTATGTTGTGAGTAATTTCACACACCCACATCTGCAGATTATAGTTTTGTTCCGTTTCAAGAATTGTAACGTGATAATAAAAGCAATACACAAAACTTTTAGATAAAAAAAAATGTATTTAAAAAAATAATAATAATAACACAACCTATATGTGTCTTTATCATTACAACCCCCCCCCCCCCCCAAAAAAAAAAAAAAAAAATCAAACAAACGTACAAAAATTTCATAATTTTAAGACTGAAAAACATCACTGTGAGAGAGAGAGAGAGAGAGAGAGGGGGGGGGGGGGCAGACAGAGGGACAGGAGAGAGAGAGAGGGGGAGGGGGGATGCTTAAAAACAAGGTCAGTGCACCTGATGAACTTTGGCAGTCTTGAGGGCAGACAAGCCGCAGTGTGGTGCGGTGTACATCTCAGGTATGATATTTATAAGTCAGTCACAACCCCAACTCGTAGCTTCACCTGGGTCACAACCTCTTTCCACCCGCCAGTTTATCATCGTCTGTTGTGAGCTGCTTCGACGTGTTTCGGAAGGGGAGAGAGAGAGAGAGAGAGAGAGAGAGGAGAGAGAGAGAGAGAGAGGAAGAGAGAGAGAGGAGAGAGAGAGAGAGATTTGTTGTTTTGCTTTTGTTTTGTGGTATGGGTTAGCGGTGGTTGGTTGAAGGTACAGACCCTATTTCAGATAACTCCGCTGGGACTCTAATACAATCACTCAGACCGGTTTGTTTTGGGTGTGGGTGGGTGGGTGGGGGTGGGGTTGTTTGGAGGGTGTTTGTTGTTGCTTTTGCTTTTTAGAGTTACACTATGCAACAAGAGAGAGAGAGAGAGAGAGAGAGAGAGAGAGAGAGAGAGAGAGAGAGAGAGAGAGAGAGAGAGAGAGAGAGAGAGAGAGAGAGAGAGAGGATGTTGATCTTTTTTTTTTTAATCAAGAAGCTAACAGTTGGTGCGTTTTTGTGCTTTTTTTTTAATAGAGAGAGAAGGTAAGGGGTTGGGAATGTTTATATACATTTGTTTAAAAACTGTAATATATAAAATGAATCTCGGTTTATTCTAAATTCTCTTGTGTGTGTGTGTGTGTGTGTGTGTGGTGTGTGTGTGTGTGTGTGTGTGTGTGTGTGTGTGTGTGTGTGTGTGTGTGTGTCGTTCGGTCGGTCGGTCCGTATCTGTTTGTGTGTTGAATCCCTTCCATCTTTCAAGCTTTTTCTTGAAATAAAAAAACACATTTTCATTTATGGTAAAGAAAGATTACCCATATTGACAAGTTGTTTCATTAGTGTTATATATATATAGATATATAGATATATATATATCTATATATATAACACACTAATGAAACAACTTGTCAATATGGGTTATATTATATATATATATATATATATATATATATATATATATATATATATATATATATATATATGTGTGTGTATACTATTATATATAGGCCTATACTGTATTATATATAGGCCTATACTGTATTATATATATATATATATATATATATAATTACACACACACACATATATATATATATATATATATATGTACATATGAGAAAATATATATATATATATATAATCACACACACACACACACACACACCACACACACACACACCACATACACACACTGTCACCCCCCCCCCCTTCCACACACACACACACACACACACACACACACACACACAATAACCCAAACTAAGAGTCAACCACCACGGTCATCAAAACTTTGCACGGTACATTCTTTCAACACTTACTCCTCTCAAAAACTGTAACCCAGGCACCACCAGTAGCCAGCCTCGTGCTTGCAATTGCAAATCAAAGCTTTGACTGTCAACTAAACTAACATGTTAAAAATCGTTTATAACTAAGCCAGGCCCTGGGATAGTTTTTAATGCCCACGTTATTCCCCAGCGATAGCTGAACAGCACATCGTAGTGAGGTGGGTTTCATTGTCTGTGCGTGCTTGGAGTAAGGTATACCGGATGTGATACTGACGTAGCTACTGTTCTAATGTGACGCAAGCGATATAGGCCGTCATGTATTTCTTTTTTAAACGACGAGACGAGAAGTGGTTTTTCCAGTATGGTGTGTGTGTGTGTGTGTGTGTTGGAGGAGGAGTGGCGGTGGCGGTTTATGTGTGTGTGTGTGATGGCGGTGCAGGTGGAGGGGGAGGGGGGGGAGGAGGGGATTGGGAATGGTGGTGAGTGTGTGTGTGTGTGTGTGTGTGTGTGTGTGTGTGTGTGTGTGTGTGTGTTGGTAGTTGTGTGTGTGTGTGTGTTTGTGTGTGTGTTTGTGTGTGTGTGTGTGTGTGTGTGTGTGTGTGTGTGTGTGTGTGTGTGTGTGTGTGAGAGAGAGAGAGAGAGAGAGAGAGAGAGAGAGAGAGAGAGAGAGAGAGAGAGAGAGAGAGAGAGAGAGAATGAATGAATAAATGAATAATCTTTATTTTTCAAGGGTTACAGAGTAAGTATTCACATACTTTATTTTCATCCAGCCCTTGCCCTGGTTAGGGAGTATCAAAACAAACAAACAAAAGCCCAAACAAAAAAACAAACAAAACAAAGAAAGAAACAATGGATGGGTCGGTGGTCTACAGGTAAGGGCGCCTGTCTAGAAAGCGAAAAGTCCGGGTCGAAGTGTACGGTGGTTTGAATCCCGTTTGAGCCCAAAAAATTT
>CM060323.1:22967204-22974704 GCA_030674155.1 Stramonita haemastoma | reverse complement strand
CAATTACAACAAAAATGAAATAAAAACAGTAAAAAAAATATTGCATCTATAAGATGTACGTAGCATTTGTACTTCCTTCATTACCATAACAGTAGTCTTTCCCTTCCTTTGTGAGATTTTGGCATGCTTGAGGTGATAAGACTCGTAAAAAGCAAATTTGCTGCTGTTGCCTGTTCACCTAAATCAAATGTCACTTGCAACTTTACTGCCATATTTTGATTATATATAGAATAGGCACAGTGTACATTTCAAACAATGAGCTAGCAATATATTATCAAACTGAAAGTCACTGTTCACAGAAGGTAAGAAAAACTCCAGGTGAATCAGAATTTGAATTAGTTTATCTGGGGTGAAAGGTGGCTCTTGTGCACACAGGCATTTGTGTGTGCAATAGAGAGTGCACGCATGCATTAATGATTATGCACGTTTGTGTTAAAAGGTGGCTCTGTGTGTATATGTGTGTATGCATGCATGAATGTGAGTGAATAAGTGTGCATATGTGTGCGCAAGTAAAAGTCTTCATGTGCCAATTTAAATGAATGTATACATCATGTCCTTACACACAAAGAAGTAACTTTTTTCTTTTAAAGACTACATCAGATGTCCATGTATCACAAACCTTCCAGAAAAGCGTAGCAGTCTTTTGTGTCCATGATGTGTTCTGAAAAACAAACACGAGTTCATTCTTTTGTGTTCTGTTTACATTCAATCTTAAGTTATTTATTTTACATTCAATCTTAAGTTATTTATTCTACATTCAATCGTAAGTTATTAACTCTAATTTAGTGAATACTATTTCTTATTCTAAAACTAATAAAAGGAAATATTCCTCCTTCCTTAAGCCAAGCCATTAATTTATTTCAAACCTTGAAAAATATTATGACTGGGATGGTACTCCAATGCCACACAGGAGATTAGTTCAAAATAAACAGCCTGGGACATACAGACTGTCCAAAAAAAACCAACAACAACAACAAAAACCTGGAAAAGAAGGCAAATACTACCTAGAGAAGTGGTGATGTGGTCAAAAGATAAAAAGTATTTT
Source organism: Stramonita haemastoma (assembly GCA_030674155.1). NCBI lineage: Eukaryota > Metazoa > Mollusca > Gastropoda > Neogastropoda > Muricidae > Stramonita > Stramonita haemastoma. The sequence goes on along the minus strand of CM060323.1, from coordinate 22,973,659 downwards.
GTAATTTTATGCTACAAAATTTGTGGGGGAAAAGTTCAAAATAATATATTTAAAAAAATCAAAACACCCCCCCCCCTCCCCCCCTACAAAAAAAACAACAACCCCACAACAAAACCAACATGAAATCTTCAGGTTTCATTCTAAAGTAGACTCAAAGCGATGTAGACACCCACAGCGCCACAGTTAACCAGCGTTTTCATCCTCATAGCCACGAGTCATCAGTGTTGATTCTAGGATTTCAAAAAAGGGGGCCCAAGGGCCCCCTGAAATGAAAAAAAGGGGGCATTTGCCCCCCTCCCCCCTTTTCTCTTCATAAAAAAGGGGACAAGTAGTAAGTAGTATATTTTGCTCAAAATACTGTTAGTACTCTGATTTCTGCTATTTTTCAAGAACGAGAAACAAAACAAACAGGATGGTATGTAGGCAGACAGTATTTAATATACACCTGATGTATTGCAGCTGGTCTGTAAAAGGATTTTCTTACACAGGAAAGAGAGAGAGACAGAGTGGGGGGGGGGGGGAGAGAAAGGGTGGGGAAGATTGTGGTACATTCAGATGTGGAGGGATACATACTACATAGATACAGGAGGAGATGCATTGTTTGTATACAAGAGAGAGAGAGAGAGAGAGAGAGAGAGAGAGAGAGAGAGAAGAGAGAGAGAGAGAGAGAGAGAGAGAGAGAGAGAGAGAGAGAGAGGAGGGGAGGGAGGAGGAGAAAGAGAAGGGGGGAGAGGAGGGAAGGAGAGAGAGAGAGTCAAAGTCAAATTTGTATTTCCACATTTTGAGTTGGAGAAAGAGCTAGATCTAGATGAAAAAAAGAGGCAAGAGCCAAAATCAATCTTACCCCCCCCCCCCCCCCCCCACACACACACACACTTACCATAATGACACAGAGAGGGAGAGAGAGAGAGAGAGAGAGAGAGGAGGAGAGAGAGAGAGAGGAGAGAGAGAGAGAGAGAGAGAGAGAGAGAGAGAGAGAGGAAGGGATGTCAAAAGTCCATTTTGTATTTCCATTCAGAGTTGGAGGGAGAACTAGATTTAGATCTAGATGAGAAAAGGGGTTAAAGCTAATGTCTAAGTCTTATCTTTTCCTCCCATATGGCAGAGAGAGAGAGAGAGAGAGAGAGAGAGAGAGAGAGAGAGAGAGAGAGAGAGAGAGAGAGAGAGAGAGAGAGAGGCGGTCAAAGTCAATTTTGTATTTCCATTTTCAGAGTTAGAGAGATCTAGATGAGAAGAGAGGTAAAAGCAAATATCAAAGTCTTGCCCCTCCACCCCTCCCCATGAGGGGGGGGGGGGGGGGGAGGGAGGAGAGAGAGAGAGAGAGAGAGAGAGAGAGAGAGAGAGAGAGAGAGAGAGAGGAGAGAGAGAGGGGAATTTTCTGTTAAAGAGAGATCTAGATCTAGATGAGAAAAGAGGTGAAATCCAATATCAAAGTCTTTTTCCTCCATGCAGAGAGAGAGAGAGAGAGGAGAGAGAGAGAGAGAGAGAGAGAGGAGAGAGAGAGAGAGAGAGGAGAGAGAGAGAGAGAGAGAGAGAGAGAGAGAGAGAGGAGAGAGAGAGAGAGAGAGAGGGGGGGGGGGGGGTTAAAGTCTTTTTTGATATCCAGCCGATAGTCTACCCTATGCTATCATCATTGTTGCCAAGCACGGGCTACTTGTCTAGCCAGATCTGAAAAACAGACTTGAAAACTCTTTGGTCAGCCAGCTTTGAACCCTGCTGGGACGGGCTTCTTCCACTAACGATCTCTGTCACAATGACGTCACTTGTTTCGGGGAGTCATGGCTCCTTTGAAAAATGACGTAATGACGTAAATGAGTAGGGAAATGACGTCAGACCAGCCGCTTTGTGATAGTTGTGATGACTGTAGGCGGTAATCAGTGCATCCTGCTGTCCCTAGTGTATCAACGTAATGACCGACGCATGTAGCGCTGTTTTGAAACTATACAAACGGCAGTTGCGGGGGGCGCACTGTTTGTTCAAATATGCGCTATCCACAGTTTTTTTGCGTCCGTCAGGGCGCACTGGTCACATTATTTTGCGGCAAAGTTGAAAAAAATGCGGGAATCCCGCAAGGGCGCACCCTAGAATCAACACTGAGTCATCATGCAATAATAACTGTGAAAAATAACAACTGTTTCTTGCAATCTCTGCAATGCTCGACCACAACAAGGGAATTTAACTGATCTCAGTGATCTGATACTTAACTAAGTCAGTTTTCACACAAAGCAGTAAGAATCTATCAGTATCAGACTCAAAATACAAAATGAATACCATCTACATAAACTGAAAGAAGTTATTTAAAATCTACGGTCACGCTAATTGTCAATAATTACAGATTGTACACACAGGTTAAAATCTGATTCTAAAAAAGTGAAGTTGTAAAGGGAGTTTTAAACAGCACCAAAAAAAAAAAAAAGGGAAAACCCACACCACAGAAAAATGAATTGCGTTTAAAAAAAAGGTTTCAACACTTTCTACCTTCAGTTTAGATAGTTTTGTGCACTTTCTTCAAAGCAAAAAATGTTTCTTGGGTCTGTTCATAGCTACTTGATGTTTGTTCTGTATAAATTTACTTTTTATGTAGGGGAAGCGGGGATTTATCCACAAAAACATATACAGAAACTTACCATTTATAAAATATTCTAGGTTGTTTTAATCTGAAAAATATTCATCAATGTCATGTGATTTAAAAAATTTAAAAAAAGACCCCCCTCCAAAAAAAAATAATAATAATCCCAACCACCCAAACATTAAAAGCAAGCAGTTACTGAGTTAGCTGTAAAAAAAAAATTATTAAAAAAAAAGAGCACATAAGTGCTTATTCCATTACCCTAAAAAAAAAAAAGTCAAAACAAAATTTCTAAAACATACTTTTTCACTATTCGGCAAATTTTATAAAAAACATAAGATGGTTTCATCTGCCTTCTTCTTTTTTTTTCTTTCATTTTTGTTTTGTCAATCCTTATTCAACCTTTACTTCCATTCTCTATGTGTTTGATACATCTGTAATAAACAGGGAAAAGTACAAATTGGATGGCAGCTAACTATTATACCTTACACTGGTGGAACTTTACAGCACACTAGACTAATATCCCTTCCCTTGTTACTGAGTTAGTGACTTACCCAAGTCTTTTCTCATCACAACTCTCCTCCTCCCCTGGAGTGTTTTATAGCAGGCATCCCTCGACAGTGCACCAATGAACAGTTCCTGAAAAAAAATGTTACAGGGATCTTGTTATAATCAACTTTGGATTAAAACAAAGAAAAGATAACTTGGTTTCATTCCCAATGTTCAACATACACTGTTCTTTTGTTTCTTTTCAAATAAATGCAAGTTATCATGAATGATTTTAGAACTTGGTGTAACTCATAAGTGTGGTGCAACAAGCATGTTTTTAATTTATGTAAAAACTGGTAAGCATTGAGAAGTGCAATGGTTTAACTTAAACCAAGGATGGTGACTGATGTCATGATAAAAACTTTCTACTTTTCAATGGTGAGATTAAGTGTATAAAACCATTTTTACCTACCATAAAAATCATATAAGATATCATACTATATAACAATAGTAATTAGTATACTTAGGTTTGTGAATATTTTTAGCCTTTGGCCCAATATTTAAGGAAACTTTGAGTAATAAAACACCTGGCTCTTTACAGATCTATTGTTTGTTCTGCCCAGTTTTATATCCAGGCGAGCTTCCAGTTACAAACATTAAATATTGTTCTTGCCAGTGTTACTTTGACTAAGAGTTCTATTTTGATCAAAGTGGTGATGTTAGGTACTTGAAGTTCAAAGCTGAATCCACCACACACCTTGGCATTGGGCTCAGGCTCAGCGAGTCAGTCAGAAAAAAGCCAAAAATGGACCACAACCAAGAACACATTAAAACACCATGTAACTGTACACAATGCAGCAAAAATATATTCGCACTGATTAAGTGATTCTAGAATTGCTTAACTGGTGTAGTGATTAGCTTAAGAACCAAAGAAGTTCAGTTGGCTTAGTTAAGTGGTGTAGTCTGCATAGCCCAAAATAAATTGTCAAATGCTTTTTAACAGTCACATTCTCGTGATTCTAAAAATGCACTTAACATTTGTAAACAAAACAAAACAAAACGCAAACACTAATCATATCATTTTCAAAAGCAAGTTAAAAAAATGTTCATAGCCTGAGCAATTGGCTGTAAATGCAGGCCTAATATTTGAAACTGAACATGTTACAATTTCCACAACAAATAAAAATTTTACCGCTGCCTTAGCAATTGTAACAACTGCTTCTTGACTTGCAAGGGTGACATCGGGATCCATTTTGATGATGTGCTTGATACGAGTTAAAGGGAGCCTCATCGATCTGTCATTCAGCTCTGATTGTGCTTCCAGTTCCACAGCTTGGTCCTCCAACTGTCCTGTTTCGCCATCAATTTCGGGTGCTTCCCCTCCAAGTCTTGTCTCTGGATCCTCAAGCTGAGCAGGTTCTTCAATGTCTGCCACGTCTATGTCGTTTTCAACGTCTACGATTTCTGATGCGTTATTTGTCGTCAGATGAGACTGATTCTCCCCAGAAATGTTTTCATCATGATCAGCATCCACAGACTGCAGGTCGGTTTTCGGCGATTCGTGCTGCTCCCTTTCTTCCTCCATGGTATGATCTACATCAGCAGCATCTTCACAATTTACATGGTTATCATTTTCTTCAAAAATTTGATCAGAAACCTTAGTGTCGTCTGAATTGCGAGAAGCAAGTTCTTCTTCACCAGAATTTTTCTCAGGCCCGCCATTTTTTACAATTGCGCTTTCGTAGAGTGGCCTCCCTTGACAGTTTCGCTATCTGTATAAAGCCACAGATAACCTAAACCATACCTTGACCTGATGATGTCTTTAGTCAATACTTTGTCTTTCTAAACTGTAAGCTGGCATAACATTCCCTTCAAGAACTAGCCTATCAACCAGGTCATGCGAGGTTACGATGTTGACAACAGTCAAACTTCCGGTCGACTTTCGTTTTTGTGTTGAAAAGTCTACGCATGCGCTTGACTGCGAAAGTTGTCCTAGACTTCTCAATTGTTGCAGGGTGTGTGTTGCAGGTAGGCCTCGAGGTAAGGTAGACCGAGCTACTTTCTTGCTGCTAAAATGACGCACAACGAAGAAAGAGCACACTGGGTCAGAGAGGGAGCAATTGGACTCGGAGGTAAATACCATTACTTCATATGCAACGAATCTTGTTTACTCTTGTCTATATATATGTCAGTATATATCCAGTATATTAACCAGGTTACTAAACTGACTTGCAGTTGCCCTGACGCACTTAACACTTGACAGCTACTTCAGTAGGACACCCATTGATCTGACACATTTCAACAAAGTAAATAAGAATCTTAAATAGAGGTCGAGTGTGTGATCTTGCAGAAGCAAAACTGATGACAGTGATGTTAAAATTGCCATGTAAACTTGGTGCATAGGCAGCATAGTCATCGTAGGAACTTACTTTAACTGTTCAAAGACAAGAGTGTGTAGAGAAATTTGGACTTGAAGCACACTTTAATAACGAAGATTTTATAACGTATTGAAGTTATTTATATTCTACAAAGGTGAAATGATAATAACCAGTCAGAAACATGATCAAACTCAAAGGGTAAACTGTTCTGTTCAGTCTTTTTTTTTTTTGCCCAAAGGACACTATGTTTGCAGTTGCACTTTTGGCCTTTTGCTTGCACAGTTCTTTGTCATGATAATTTGATTATGGTATCTAATAAATGATAGTGCCAATAGGAAAGGCAAACGCCATTAATGTGTTTTTTTTTACACTTGTTTGCATTCATGTGCTTGCACATTTGCAAAAGTACATTCATAATTAGAATGCATGCAGGGTTACAGTCAGTGAGTCACACATGCGTGCATATGTGCGCGCGTGTGAACACACACACACACACACACACACACACACACACACACGTACACACACACACACACACACACACACACACACACACACACAACACACACACACACACACACACACACACACACACACACACACAGGGGACAGGATAGCCTAGTGGTCAGAACATTGCACTCGCAATTTGATGACCTGGGTTCGATTCCCGTTTGAGGGGATTTTTCCCCTGGAGCTAACATCAGTGCGGACTCCACTATCCCCCAAAAGTCCTTCGGATGAGACTATGATATTGATAGTATAAACCGAGGCCCCATGTGCGAACGCACACAGAACATCTTGCGCACACTTAAATCCTGTTCCACTTTTTGTAAGAGTAGGCCATTATGTGCCGGTGGAAACAAATGACAAGACTCACAAAAGTGCATGCACATGGAGACTGAATGTAAAAAAAGCGCACAAGTGCTTATTCCATTATCCTCGATATAAAAGAATATAAAAGAAAGAATAAAAAATAAACACATGCACACACAGACACTCTCTAAGTCTTAGAGAGAGAG
>CM060323.1:22959704-22962204 GCA_030674155.1 Stramonita haemastoma | reverse complement strand
AGGAAAGACAACAAAAAAAACCCCCAAGAAACTTAGGTCTATTGCTAGTCACTTGTTTTGAAAAGTAACAGGAAATTTGTATAATCTACATCTTAAATGATTTATCTTCAGAAAACAATGGTTGTAGAGAAAATGTGTTGAATATCACTTATCTGTTGTTGTTGGGAATCAGAAACAGATCAAAATTATTCAACTGTGTGCAATTCAGTAGTGAATAAAATATACAACAAAATATCAGAATTATTCAACTGTGTTCAGTTCAGGAGTGAATAAAGTATACATCAAAACGTAAGTGTGCATGTATGCACTAGCGGGTTGAACACATACTCTTTGTACTTGTATCAAGATTATGCTAAGATCTCATAAAATCTGCCCTGCATGGTGTTAGGTTTGCTTTCTTACTTTTTTTGTTAGAAAAATGAGACTGATCAGTGCAATTGGTTTGTGTGTAGGCAAGTGGATGTATCATTGCCTATGGTGACCAAAAAGTATGCATATTCATTGATTGTTTTACACTATTGTAGATTTTTATGTTTCGTGGTTCAGCAGTAATCATGATATTCAAAGAGAGCATCAGACATAGTTTATAAATTTAACTGTGAAGATCTATGGGAAGATTAAATGAGAAGTGGTTTACAATATAAATAATATGATTTAACAATGTGGAGATTTTTTTTAAACTTTGAAGCAAACATTTTGATAATAAAATTTGTTATCATAAAGATCTTTTCTTATGTACATATTATAAAAAAAAATTTAAGATGGTGCTTATCTCAGTTTAGATAATTTAGTAAATCAAAGGAGACTTTATGATCAGAAATGCTTTAACGGAATATGAGAATGGCATTATTCTCTGTTTTTTTTCCTCATCATTTTTCTATATTTCTTTTAAAAACTTTCGTACCAAGAAAGACTATTTGCATGCAGTGTGCTGTGTTTTTTTTTAGATTTCTTCAGAGAATGTATTGTGGCTTTTTCGCTCTTCCATTTTATTTGATTGTATGTTTGACCGTGAAATCTTTGACTGTTTCTTTCAGACGTGTGATAATGGGTGCTGCATGCTCTGCCACTGCGCGTGCTATCATAGAAAACACCCCTTGAATATGTTAAGGTAATAGATGCTGATTTTGCTCATTAATTTTGTACACTTACCCAAAGAAGGTTGTTGTCAGTATCTCAAAATGCATAATAATAATAATAATTTGAAAAATGTTTTAAAACCCTTTTAGGTTGTGAATGATTTTTTTTACTGGAATATATTTTTTGTTTGTTTATTGGGATTTTTTGTTGTTGTTTATTGGTTTCTTATTGTGTCTGTGTGTCTGTGTTTGGGTTCTTTTTTACCTGCATGAAAAATGTAGAAGTTGATTAAATGAGTTAAAAGCTTTATGCCTGGAAGACAGTAATTATCCAGGTGTATACATGATTGTAAATAAGTACGGTATAATGTTGTTGTGAATTGCAGAATCTTTATCATGCTTACTGGATCTGTATCTTGTTATTCTATTTTTTCTGCGTTCCTCAGCTAGACTTCTCAGGGTCACCAATGGTGAACTTTTTGCATATATGCAACTGCTCCCCCCCCCCCCCCCCCCCCCCCCCCCCCCCCCCCCGAAACCAACCTCCATTTAGGTAACTGCTGTTTCTCTAGGGGCCAGCATATTGAGGGCTGTGCCCATCCCCTCTCCCTCACTGCTTTACCTTCCCTGACCCTAAAGAGGGCAGGTACCCATTTACAGCTGGGTCAACTGGGGGACTTGACTGAAGCCAAGGTGTGCAAACGGTCACCCATCCCATTGGTAACCAAGCTCAATGCTGCTTAACCTTAGCTTGGGGAAAGGGAGTACTCTGACCACTGAGCTATCCTATCCCCATCAGTATTAACTCTGTCACCTGAAAGTCTTTTGGATGACACAAGAAACCAAGGCCCCAAGTCTCACTACACACAGAGCATTTTGTGTGCATGTTAAAACCTGTTCCACCTTTTGGAAGAGCAGGCCATAGTGTGCCAGTAGTAAACAGATAACAAAATGTTAAACGCATGCACACAGGTGTTGTGTGTGTTTAGACACCATCCCCAAAGTCTAAAGACCTCTACCTTCATGTTGGGCTAATGGTCACATAACGTAAAATCTCACCATTGGTGAACTTATGAAAAAAACAACGATAGAAATGGCTTGGCTAGAATATTATTGTAAATCTGGTGGTAGTTCACAAATCAGATTTGAAAAGAAAAAGGTATTATTGATATACTGGTCTGAGCACACGTTTCTCCACATGGAAACAGCGTGTGTGTCTGGTGGCAGACAAAAGACAGATTTAGCGATGGATTCATAACACTTTCTATGAATGTAACAGATGTGTGGTGTTTTTGTAGCACTTTGAGATATATATATAAAGTGGCCCACAAGTGGCCCACAACTTTTTAACGATTTGTCACCAATGTGAACAGATGCTCTTTTGAAGAAACTATATGTGCAATCAACACATGTGGTGTACT
>CM060323.1:22955596-22959604 GCA_030674155.1 Stramonita haemastoma | reverse complement strand
GAGGAGGGGGGGGTTGGGAGGAGGAGGAAGAGAGATCGCACCCCACTCAATGCATAAAAAAACGGGACGGTACCCCTTTGTGGGGGTTTATAGTGCCCCCCAACCCCCCCAAAAAAACTAAACCCAAAATCTTACTGAGGGGTTTTAAAATTTGGGAGCTTTTTTAAACTTGCTTCGGGGACCTCAGTCTTTTGGGGTCAAAAGTTAGTCAAACTGCGCAGAGAAATCTTTCCGTTTCTTTGTTGTTTCGGGTTTGCACATTAAAAAAAAAATTTTTTTTAAAAACCGGGTTTTTAAAAAAGAAGGAAAAATAAATGGGGGTTTGTTTTTTTAGGGGTGGGGGTTGAGAGGGGGAGAGGAGAGAGGTGGGGGGAAAGGGGAGGGGGAAGGAGGGGGGGCCCCCAGGGGGGGGTGGGGGGAAAAGGGGAGGAGAGAGAGAGAGGGGAGAGTTTAAAATACAATATTTAAATCTCTTCAAAAATTTATTACCATTATTTCCGATTGCTGATTGAGAGAAAAAAAAATTTTTTAAGGGGAAAAGGGGAAAAATGAATGAGAGGGGGCATTATTACACACACACCGGCCAAATCCAGGTTGGGCAGAACACAAAAACAGAAATACAGTGTTTCTTTTATTACTTAGAATCGACACAAAACCCCCCAGACAAAAAAAGGAAAAAAAAAAAACTTTTCAATGGGGTTTAATGAGAAAAAAAAAACAAGTTTTTGGGCTATGTGTCAAGAAAAGGAACAAATCAAGTCAAATGATACGCCTCCCAAAGTGTTTCAATTCGATTTAAAGTTTTTAAAAAGGTTTGGGACCTTATTTTAGTTTCCCTCGAAGTATTTGAAAGTGGGGTTCCTGTTTTTTCTGTTTGGAAACGCTTGCTTAGCCATACCCGAAGGGAAATCACTCTTTTGATCTATAGCAGTAACTTTTAAAAACTAACGAAAAATCGTTTTTAGTTTTAGCCTTATTAATAGAAATTTTCGTTAAGGGGAAGTGTTTTTCAGTTTGGCCCTAAGGGTAGCCCATGGTATTCACCCTCATCTGTGGTGGGTTTTTTAATGTTTTTGGGGTTTTTAGAGTGCTTGATTTACATGATTGAATAAAAATGATTTATTAGTGTGTGTTTTATAAGTTATGTTGGCGGAGTAATTTTTACACACCCCCCATCTGCAGATTTTTAGTTTTTTTCGTTTTTAAAAGGGTTGTAACGTGATGATAAAAGCAATACACCCAAAAATTTTTAAAATCAAAAAAGTATTAAAAAAAAATAATATTTAAATAAAACACCCATTGGGGGGTCTTTATCATTTTTCAAACCCCCCCCCCCCCCCCACCCCCCCCCCCCAAAAAAAAAAAAAATCAAAACAAAACCCCCCCCCCAAAAAACCCAAAAAGAAAAAATAAAAAACCCCCAAAAAAATTAAAGAAAAAACCAGGCAAAACCCCTACCCAAAATCCCCAAAAGAAACTTAAAACAAACATCGCTCAATAAACAATCTTACCCCCCCCCCCCCCCCCCCCCCCCCCCCCCCCCCCCCCCCCCCCCCCCCGGGGCCCCCCCCAACCCCCCCCCCCCCCCCCCCCCCCCCCAACCCCCCCCCCCCCCCCCCCAAAAAAAACCCCCCCCCCCCCCCTTTCCCCCAAAACCCCCCCCCCCCCCCCCCCCCCCCCCCCCCCCCCCCCCCCCCCCCCCCCCCCCCCCCCCCCCCCCCCCCCCCCCCCCCCCCCCCCCCCCCACCCCCCCCCCCCCCCCCCCCCCCCCCCCCCCCCCCCCCCCCCCCCCCCCCAAAAAAAAAAAAAAAAAAAAAAAAAAAAAATTTTAAAACCCCCCCCCCCCCCCCAAAAAAAAAAAAAAGGGGGGGGGGGGAAAAAAAAAAAAAAAAAAAAAAAGGGGGGGGGGGGGATAATGGGATAAGCACTCTTGTACTTTTTTACATCCAGTCCCCGTGTGCATGCAGTTTTGAAAATGTCATCTGTTCCCACCGGCACACGATGGCCTACTCTTACGAAAAGCGGAACAGGATTTAACGTGTGCGCAAGATGTTCTGCGTGCGTTCGCACCACGGGGCCTCGGTTTTTAAAGTCTCATCCGAATGACTTTTGGGGAGAGTGGAGTGAGTCTGCACTGACGTAACTACTCAGGAGAAAAATCTTTCTCGACCGGACTCGAACTCGGGTCTTCAAATTGCCAGCGCAATATTCTGACCACTAGGCTATCCGTCCCCCGAGAGAAGAGAGAGAAGGAGAGAGAGAGAGAGATGAGAGAGAGATTGGGAGTGAGAGAGAGAGAGAGAGAGTGAAGGGGAGAGAAGGAGGAGAGAGAGAGAGAGAGAGAGAGGAGAAGGCAAGGCAAGGAAAGGAAAAGGCAAAATTCTTTTATTCGAGGATAATAGTTAAGCACTGTGTGCTTTTTTACATCCAGTCTCCGCCCTTTTAAGAGATAACATCAAGATAAAAAGATAGCCTCAACTAAACAAACAATTATAATGATTCAAATACCAAGAGCAAGAAACCATACCAAGTATCAAACAACAGGTAAGAAATAAGACAGAGATACAAATTTTAAGGTAATGTTATAAAAAAGGCACTCATTCAGAAACGGAATAAGAAATAATAAATCTATGATGACTCTGATTTGAATTTTTTTTAAAATTAGAAAAGAAAAAAAAAACAAACAAACAAAACTAACAAACAACAACAACAACAACAACAACAACAACAACAACAACAGCAAACAAAGGCACAATAATTAAAGATCAAACATGAGAATATGATGACGTTAAATGACTGAAAACATCATAATCCACCACCATCTATCATCAAAATAAGTCCCATAAAACATAAGATTTTGATAAATTGGGGGAGAAAGAACAACAAAGGTAAGAAATAAGACAGAGATACATATTAGGTAAATGTTATAAAAAGGGCACTCATTCAGAAAACGAAATTTAAAAGTAAGAAATCAATGATGAATTTGATTTGAATAAGAAAACCAAACAAAAACAAGACAAAGCAAACAACAAGAAAGAAAAAAAAACACACACACAAAAAAATCCACAAAAAACCCCCCCAAAAACAACACAACAACACAAAAATCAACTACATTCAGCAGTGATTATAAATAGTACAAAATGTGAATAAAGTATTTCTCATATATGGTGGTGACATGTTTAGACAAACAGGTTAAGAGAGAGAGAGAGTGAGGAGAGGAGAGAGAGATGAGAGAGAGAGGTGAGAGAGAAGAGGAGGAGAGAGGAGAGAGAGTGAGAGTGTATGAGAGAGGAGGAGAGAGAGAGAGAGAGGCAAGGGGAAGGCAAGGCAAGGCAAGGCAAGCAAGGCAAGGCAAAATTCTTTTTATTCGAGGATAGAGAGAGAGAGAGCTTTGGTTGTTTTGCTTTTTTTTGTGTGTTGTATGGGTTTTGTGATGGTTGGTTGAGGGTACAGAAACCTTATTTCGGATAACTCCGCTGGGATCCTAAATACAGTCACTCAAACAGTTTTGTTTTGGTGTCCGGGGTGTTGTTTTGTTGTTGTTTTGGAGAGGTGTTCGTTGTTGCTTTTGCTTTTTAGAGTTACACTATGTAAAAAACGGAGGAGAGGAGAGAGAGAAAGAGAAGGAGACGAAGAGAGGGGAGGGAGGAGAGAGAGAGAGGGATAGAGAGAGGAGAGAGAGAGAGAGATGAGAGAGAGATGTTGATTGATTTTTAAAAATTAAGCTAAAAGTTGGTGCGTTGTTGTTTGTTTCTTGATAGAGAGGGAGGGTAAGGTGTTGGGAATGTTAACACATTAACATTTTTGTTATAAATTGTAATGGATACAAGAGGGAATCTGGGTTTAGCCCAAATTTCAGTGTGTGTGTTTGTGTGAATGTGCGCGCGTGTGTCAGTATGTATGTGCGCGCGCGTGTATGTGTGTGTGTGTGTGGTGTGTGTGTGTGTGTGTGTGTGTGTGTGTGTGTGTGTGTGTGTGTGTGTGTCGGTAGGTCGGTCTGTGTCTGTG